>OW026451.1:2605769-3020709 GCA_932274525.1 Podabrus alpinus | reverse complement strand
TAAGATATTTTACATTTTATCGAGGGGTTTCTTGGATTTCATCAAATTTCAACTTTGATGGTTTGGATCGAATTTTTAGCGCCTTATCGAAGCTTGCCCCAGTTCTCATCGTGTTTTTCGAACACTACGCATCGAAATACGTCATTTAAAGCAATTAAACGTAGACATCAAATTTTGACCGATTTTTCTGAAAAAAAAACGAAAGGTTAACCTCTTTGGTGTTTTTTTGGGCCAAAAACCGAAAGTTACCAAATGATTCCTGATTCGACTGTTTCTGACTTATTTCGATGAGAAAATTACACTGGCGCAGTCGGTTCGCACGTAAGTAAGATATTTTACATTTTATCGAGGGGTTTCTTGGATTTCATCAAATTTCAACTTTGATGGTTTGGATCGAATTTTTAGCGCTTTATCGAAGCTTGCCCCAGTTCTCATCGTGTTTTTCGAACACTACGCATCGAAATACGTCATTTAAATTAAACGTAGACATCAAATTTTGACCGATTTTTCTGAAAAAAAAACGAGAGGTCCCCTTTGGTGTTTTTTTGGGCCAAAAAACCGAAAGTTGCCAAATGATTCCTGATTCGACTGTTTCTGACGTATTTCGATGAGAAAATTACATCCGGCGCAGTCGATTCGCTACGTAAGTAAGATATTTTACATTTTATCGAGGGGTTTCTTGGATTTCATCAAATTCAACTTTGATGGTTTGGATCGAATTTTTAGCGCCTTATCGAAGCTTGCCCCAGTTCTCATCGTGTTTTTCGAACACTACGCATCGAAATACGTCATTTAAAGCAATTAAACGTAGACATCAAATTTTGACCGATTTTTCTGAAAAAAAAACGAGAGGTCCCCTTTGGTGTTTTTTTGGGCCAAAAACCGAAAGTTGCCAAATGATTCCTGATTCGACTGTTTCTGACGTATTTCGATGAGAAAATTACACCGGCGCAGTCGGTTCGCACGTACGTAAGATATTTTACATTTTATCGAGGGGTTTCTTGGATTTCATCAAATTTCAACTTTGATGGTTTGGATCGAATTTTTAGCGCCTTATCGAAGCTTGCCCCCAGTTCTCATCGTGTTTTTCGAACACTACGCATCGAAATACGTCATTTAAAGCAATTAAACGTAGACATCAAATTTTGACCGATTTTTCTGAAAAAAAAACGAAAGGTTAACCTCTTTGGTGTTTTTTTTGGGCCAAAAAACCGAAAGTTACCAAATGATTCCTGATTCGACTGTTTCTGACTTATTTCGATGAGAAAATTACACTGGCGCAGTCGGTTCGCACGTAAGTAAGATATTTTACATTTTATCGAGGGGTTTCTTGGATTTCATCAAATTTCAACTTTGATGGTTTGGATCGAATTTTTAGCGCCTTATCGAAGCTTGCCCCAGTTCTCATCGTGTTTTTCGAACACTACGCATCGAAATACGTCATTTAAAGCAATTAAACGTAGACATCAAATTTTGACCGATTTTCTGAAAAAAAAAACGAAAGGTTAACCTCTTTGGTGTTTTTTCGGGCCAAAAACCGAAAGTTACCAAATGATTCCTGATTCGACTGTTTCTGACTTATTTCGATGAGAAAATTACACTGGCGCAGTCGGTTCGCACGTAAGTAAGATATTTTACATTTTATCGAGGGGTTTCTTGGATTTCATCAAATTTCAACTTTGATGGTTTGGATCGAATTTTTAGCGCCTTATCGAAGCTTGCCCCAGTTCTCATCGTGTTTTTCGAACACTACGCATCGAAATACGTCATTTAAAGCAATTAAACGTAGACATCAAATTTTGACCGATTTTCTGAAAAAAAAACGAAAGGTTAACCTCTTTGGTGTTTTTTCGGGCCAAAAACCGAAAGTTACCAAATGATTCCTGATTCGACTGTTTCTGACTTATTTCGATGAGAAAATTACACTGGCGCAGTCGGTTCGCACGTAAGTAAGATATTTTACATTTTATCGAGGGGTTTCTTGGATTTCATCAAATTTCAGCTTTGATGGTTTGGATCGAATTTTTAGCGCTTTATCGAAGCTTGCCCCAGTTCTCATCGTGTTTTTCGAACACTACGCATCGAAATACGTCATTTAAAGCAATTAAACGTAGACATCAAATTTTGACCGATTTTTCTGAAAAAAAAAACCCTTTGGTGTTTTTTTGGGCCAAAAACCGAAAGTTGCCAAATGATTCCTGATTCGACTGTTTCTGACGTATTTCGATGAGAAAATTACACTGGCGCAGTCGGTTCGCACGTACGTAAGATATTTTACATTTTATCGAGGGGTTTCTTGGATTTCATCAAATTTCAACTTTGATGGTTTGGATCGAATTTTTAGCGCCTTATCGAAGCTTGCCCCAGTTCTCATCGTGTTTTTCGAACACTACGCATCGAAATACGTCATTTAAAGCAATTAAACGTAGACATCAAATTTTGACCGATTTTTCTGAAAAAAAAAAACGAAAGGTTAACCCTTTGGTGTTTTTTCGGGCCAAAAACCGAAAGTTGCCAAATGATTCCTGATTCGACTGTTTCTGACGTATTTCGATGAGAAAATTACATTGGCGCAGTCGGTTCGCACGTAAGTAAGATATTTTACATTTTATCGAGGGGTTTCTTGGATTTCATCAAATTTCAACTTTGATGGTTTGGATCGAATTTTTAGCGCCTTATCGAAGCTTGCCCCAGTTCTCATCGTGTTTTTCGAACACTACGCATCGAAATACGTCATTTAAAGCAATTAAACGTAGACATCAAATTTTGACCGATTTTTCTGAAAAAAAAACGAAAGGTTAACCTCTTTGGTGTTTTTTTGGGCCAAAAACCGAAAGTTACCAAATGATTCCTGATTCGACTGTTTCTGACTTATTTCGATGAGAAAATTACACTGGCGCAGTCGATTCGCACGTAAGTAAGATATTTTACATTTTATCGAGGGGTTTCTTGGATTTCATCAAATTTCAACTTTGATGGTTTGGATCGAATTTTTAGCGCTTTATCGAAGCTTGCCCCAGTTCTCATCGTGTTTTTCGAACACTACGCATCGAAATACGTCATTTAAAGCAATTAAACGTAGACATCAAATTTTGACCGATTTTTCTGAAAAAAAAAACCCTTTGGTGTTTTTTTGGGCCAAAAACCGAAAGTTGCCAAATGATTCCTGATTCGACTGTTTCTGACGTATTTCGATGAGAAAATTACACTGGCGCAGTCGGTTCGCACGTACGTAAGATATTTTACATTTTATCGAGGGGTTTCTTGGATTTCATCAAATTTCAACTTTGATGGTTTGGATCGAATTTTTAGCGCCTTATCGAAGCTTGCCCCAGTTCTCATCGTGTTTTTCGAACACTACGCATCGAAATACGTCATTTAAAGCAATTAAACGTAGACATCAAATTTTGACCGATTTTTCTGAAAAAAAAAAACGAAAGGTTAACCCCTTTGGTGTTTTTTCGGGCCAAAAACCGAAAGTTGCCAAATGATTCCTGATTCGACTGTTTCTGACGTATTTCGATGAGAAAATTACATTGGCGCAGTCGGTTCGCACGTAAGTAAGATATTTTACATTTTATCGAGGGGTTTCTTGGATTTCATCAAATTTCAACTTTGATGGTTTGGATCGAATTTTTAGCGCCTTATCGAAGCTTGCCCCAGTTCTCATCGTGTTTTTCGAACACTACGCATCGAAATACGTCATTTAAAGCAATTAAACGTAGACATCAAATTTTGACCGATTTTTCTGAAAAAAAAACGAAAGGTTAACCTCTTTGGTGTTTTTTTGGGCCAAAAACCGAAAGTTACCAAATGATTCCTGATTCGACTGTTTCTGACTTATTTCGATGAGAAAATTACACTGGCGCAGTCGGTTCGCACGTAAGTAAGATATTTTACATTTTATCGAGGGGTTTCTTGGATTTCATCAAATTTCAGCTTTGATGGTTTGGATCGAATTTTTAGCGCTTTATCGAAGCTTGCCCCAGTTCTCATCGTGTTTTTCGAACACTACGCATCGAAATACGTCATTTAAAGCAATTAAACGTAGACATCAAATTTTGACCGATTTTTCTGAAAAAAAAACGAGAGGTCCCCTTTGGTGTTTTTTTGGGCCAAAAACCGAAAGTTGCCAAATGATTCCTGATTCGACTGTTTCTGACGTATTTCGATGAGAAAATTACACCGGCGCAGTCGATTCGCACGTAAGTAAGATATTTTACATTTTATCGAGGGGTTTCTTGGATTTCATCAAATTTCAACTTTGATGGTTTGGATCGAATTTTTAGCGCCTTATCGAAGCTTGCCCCAGTTCTCATCGTGTTTTTCGAACACTACGCATCGAAATACGTCATTTAAAGCAATTAAACGTAGACATCAAATTTTGACCGATTTTTCTGAAAAAAAAACGAGAGGTCCCCTTTGGTGTTTTTTTGGGCCAAAAACCGAAAGTTGCCAAATGATTCCTGATTCGACTGTTTCTGACGTATTTCGATGAGAAAATTACACCGGCGCAGTCGGTTCGCACGTACGTAAGATATTTTACATTTTATCGAGGGGTTTCTTGGATTTCATCAAATTTCAACTTTGATGGTTTGGATCGAATTTTTAGCGCCTTATCGAAGCTTGCCCCAGTTCTCATCGTGTTTTTGGAACACTACGCATCGAAATACGTCATTTAAAGCAATTAAACGTAGACATCAAATTTTGACCGATTTTTCTGAAAAAAAAAACGAAAGGTTAACCCCTTTGGTGTTTTTTCGGGCCAAAAACCGAAAGTTGCCAAATGATTCCTGATTCGACTGTTTCTGACGTATTTCGATGAGAAAATTACATTGGCGCAGTCGGTTCGCACGTAAGTAAGATATTTTACATTTTATCGAGGGGTTTCTTGGATTTCATCAAATTTCAACTTTGATGGTTTGGATCGAATTTTTAGCGCCTTATCGAAGCTTGCCCCAGTTCTCATCGTGTTTTTCGAACACTACGCATCGAAATACGTCATTTAAAGCAATTAAACGTAGACATCAAATTTTGACCGATTTTTCTGAAAAAAAAACGAAAGGTTAACCTCTTTGGTGTTTTTTTGGGCCAAAAACCGAAAGTTACCAAATGATTCCTGATTCGACTGTTTCTGACTTATTTCGATGAGAAAATTACACTGGCGCAGTCGGTTCGCACGTAAGTAAGATATTTTACATTTTATCGAGGGGTTTCTTGGATTTCATCAAATTTCAACTTTGATGGTTTGGATCGAATTTTTAGCGCTTTATCGAAGCTTGCCCCAGTTCTCATCGTGTTTTTCGAACACTACGCATCGAAATACGTCATTTAAAGCAATTAAACGTAGACATAAAATTTTGACCGATTTTTCTGAAAAAAAACGAAAGGTTTTTTGGTGTTTTTTTGGGCCAAAAATCGAAAGTTGCCAAATGATTCCTGATTCGACTGTTTCTGACGTATTTCGATGAGAAAATTACACTGGCGCAGTCGGTTCGCACGTAAGTAAGATATTTTACATTTTATCGAGGGGTTTCTGGATTTCATCAAATTTCAACTTTGATGGTTTGGATCGAATTTTTAGCGCCTTATCGAAGCTTGCCCCAGTTCTCATCGTGTTTTTCGAACACTACGCATCGAAATACGTCATTTAAAGCAATTAAACGTAGACATCAAATTTTGACCGATTTTTCTGAAAAAAAAACGAAAGGTTAACCTCTTTGGTGTTTTTTCGGGCCAAAAACCGAAAGTTACCAAATGATTCCTGATTCGACTGTTTCTGACTTATTTCGATGAGAAAATTACACTGGCGCAGTCGGTTCGCACGTAAGTAAGATATTTTACATTTTATCGAGGGGTTTCTTGGATTTCATCAAATTTCAGCTTTGATGGTTTGGATCGAATTTTTAGCGCTTTATCGAAGCTTGCCCCAGTTCTCATCGTGTTTTTCGAACACTACGCATCGAAATACGTCATTTAAAGCAATTAAACGTAGACATCAAATTTTGACCGATTTTTCTGAAAAAAAAAAACCCTTTGGTGTTTTTTTGGGCCAAAAACCGAAAGTTGCCAAATGATTCCTGATTCGACTGTTTCTGACGTATTTCGATGAGAAAATTACACTGGCGCAGTCGGTTCGCACGTACGTAAGATATTTTACATTTTATCGAGGGGTTTCTTGGATTTCATCAAATTTCAACTTTGATGGTTTGGATCGAATTTTTAGCGCCTTATCGAAGCTTGCCCCAGTTCTCATCGTGTTTTTCGAACACTACGCATCGAAATACGTCATTTAAAGCAATTAAACGTAGACATCAAATTTTGACCGATTTTTCTGAAAGAAAAAACGAAAGGTTTAACCCCTTTGGTGTTTTTTTGGGCCAAAAACCGAAAGTTGCCAAATGATTCCTGATTCGACTGTTTCTGACGTATTTCGATGAGAAAATTACATTGGCGCAGTCGGTTCGCACGTAAGTAAGATATTTTACATTTTATCGAGGGGTTTCTTGGATTTCATCAAATTTCAACTTTGATGGTTTGGATCGAATTTTTAGCGCTTTATCGAAGCTTGCCCCAGTTCTCATCGTGTTTTTCGAACACTACGCATCGAAATACGTCATTTAAAGCAATTAAACGTAGACATCAAATTTTGACCGATTTTTCTGAAAAAAAAAACGAGAGGTCCCCTTTGGTGTTTTTTTTGGGCCAAAAACCGAAAGTTGCCAAATGATTCCTGATTCGACTGTTTCTGACGTATTTCGATGAGAAAATTACACCGGCGCAGTCGGTTCGCACGTACGTAAGATATTTTACATTTTATCGAGGGGTTTCTTGGATTTCATCAAATTTCAACTTTGATGGTTTGGATCGAATTTTTAGCGCTTTATCGAAGCTTGCCCCAGTTCTCATCGTGTTTTTCGAACACTACGCATCGAAATACGTCATTTAAAGCAATTAAACGTAGACATCAAATTTTGACCGATTTTTCTGAAAAAAAAAACCCTTTGGTGTTTTTTTGGGCCAAAAACCGAAAGTTGCCAAATGATTCCTGATTCGACTGTTTCTGACGTATTTCGATGAGAAAATTACACTGGCGCAGTCGGTTCGCACGTACGTAAGATATTTTACATTTTATCGAGGGGTTTCTTGGATTTCATCAAATTTCAACTTTGATGGTTTGGATCGAATTTTTAGCGCCTTATCGAAGCTTGCCCCAGTTCTCATCGTGTTTTTCGAACACTACGCATCGAAATACGTCATTTAAAGCAATTAAACGTAGACATCAAATTTTGACCGATTTTTCTGAAAAAAAAAACGAAAGGTTAACCCCTTTGGTGTTTTTTCGGGCCAAAAACCGAAAGTTGCCAAATGATTCCTGATTCGACTGTTTCTGACGTATTTCGATGAGAAAATTACATTGGCGCAGTCGGTTCGCACGTAAGTAAGATATTTTACATTTTATCGAGGGGTTTCTTGGATTTCATCAAATTTCAACTTTGATGGTTTGGATCGAATTTTTAGCGCCTTATCGAAGCTTGCCCCAGTTCTCATCGTGTTTTTCGAACACTACGCATCGAAATACGTCATTTAAAGCAATTAAACGTAGACATCAAATTTTGACCGATTTTTCTGAAAAAAAAAACGAAAGGTTAACCTCTTTGGTGTTTTTTTGGGCCAAAAACCGAAAGTTACCAAATGATTCCTGATTCGACTGTTTCTGACTTATTTCGATGAGAAAATTACACTGGCGCAGTCGGTTCGCACGTAAGTAAGATATTTTACATTTTATCGAGGGGTTTCTTGGATTTCATCAAATTTCAACTTTGATGGTTTGGATCGAATTTTTAGCGCTTTATCGAAGCTTGCCCCAGTTCTCATCGTGTTTTTCGAACACTACGCATCGAAATACGTCATTTAAAGCAATTAAACGTAGACATCAAATTTTGACCGATTTTTCTGAAAAAAAAACGAGAGGTCCCCTTTGGTGTTTTTTTGGGCCAAAAACCGAAAGTTGCCAAATGATTCCTGATTCGACTGTTTCTGACGTATTTCGATGAGAAAATTACACCGGCGCAGTCGGTTCGCACGTACGTAAGATATTTTACATTTTATCGAGGGGTTTCTTGGATTTCATCAAATTTCAACTTTGATGGTTTGGATCGAATTTTTAGCGCCTTATCGAAGCTTGCCCCAGTTCTCATCGTGTTTTTCGAACACTACGCATCGAAATACGTCATTTAAAGCAATTAAACGTAGACATCAAATTTTGACCGATTTTTCTGAAAAAAAAACGAGAGGTCCCCTTTGGTGTTTTTTTGGGCCAAAAACCGAAAGTTGCCAAATGATTCCTGATTCGACTGTTTCTGACGTATTTCGATGAGAAAATTACACCGGCGCAGTCGGTTCGCACGTACGTAAGATATTTTACATTTTATCGAGGGGTTTCTTGGATTTCATCAAATTTCAACTTTGATGGTTTGGATCGAATTTTTAGCGCCTTATCGAAGCTTGCCCCAGTTCTCATCGTGTTTTTCGAACACTACGCATCGAAATACGTCATTTAAAGCAATTAAACGTAGACATCAAATTTTGACCGATTTTTCTGAAAAAAAAACGAAAGGTTAACCCCTTTGGTGTTTTTTCGGGCCAAAAACCGAAAGTTGCCAAATGATTCCTGATTCGACTGTTTCTGACGTATTTCGATGAGAAAATTACATTGGCGCAGTCGGTTCGCACGTAAGTAAGATATTTTACATTTTATCGAGGGGTTTCTTGGATTTCATCAAATTTCAACTTTGATGGTTTGGATCGAATTTTTAGCGCCTTATCGAAGCTTGCCCCAGTTCTCATCGTGTTTTTCGAACACTACGCATCGAAATACGTCATTTAAAGCAATTAAACGTAGACATCAAATTTTGACCGATTTTTCTGAAAAAAAAACGAAAGGTTAACCTCTTTCGTGTTTTTTTGGGCCAAAAACCGAAAGTTACCAAATGATTCCTGATTCGACTGTTTCTGACTTATTTCGATGAGAAAATTACATTGGCGCAGTCGGTTCGCACGTAAGTAAGATATTTTACATTTTATCGAGGGGTTTCTTGGATTTCATCAAATTTCAGCTTTGATGGTTTGGATCGAATTTTTAGCGCTTTATCGAAGCTTGCCCCAGTTCTCATCGTGTTTTTCGAACACTACACATCGAAATACGTCATTTAAAGCAATTAAACGTAGACATAAAATTTTGACCGATTTTTCTGAAAAAAAACGAAAGGTTTTTTGGTGTTTTTTTGGGCCAAAAATCGAAAGTTGCCAAATGATTCCTGATTCGACTGTTTCTGACGTATTTCGATGAGAAAATTACACTGGCGCAGTCGGTTCGCACGTACGTAAGATATTTTACATTTTATCGAGGGGTTTCTTGGATTTCATCAAATTTCAACTTTGATGGTTTGGATCGAATTTTTAGCGCCTTATCGAAGCTTGCCCCAGTTCTCATCGTGTTTTTCGAACACTACGCATCGAAATACGTCATTTAAAGCAATTAAACGTAGACATCAAATTTTGACCGATTTTTCTGAAAAAAAAAAACGAAAGGTTAACCCCTTTGGTGTTTTTTCGGGCCAAAAACCGAAAGTTGCCAAATGATTCCTGATTCGACTGTTTCTGACGTATTTCGATGAGAAAATTACACTGGCGCAGTCGATTCGCACGTAAGTAAGATATTTTACATTTTATCGAGGGGTTTCTTGGATTTCATCAAATTTCAACTTTGATGGTTTGGATCGAATTTTTAGCGCCTTATCGAAGCTTGCCCCAGTTCTCATCGTGTTTTTCGAACACTACGCATCGAAATACGTCATTTAAAGCAATTAAACGTAGACATCAAATTTTGACCGATTTTTCTGAAAAAAAAACGAAAGGTTAACCTCTTTGGTGTTTTTTTGGGCCAAAAACCGAAAGTTACCAAATGATTCCTGATTCGACTGTTTCTGACTTATTTCGATGAGAAAATTACACTGGCGCAGTCGATTCGCACGTAAGTAAGATATTTTACATTTTATCGAGGGGTTTCTTGGATTTCATCAAATTTCAACTTTGATGGTTTGGATCGAATTTTTAGCGCCTTATCGAAGCTTGCCCCAGTTCTCATCGTGTTTTTCGAACACTACGCATCGAAATACGTCATTTAAAGCAATTAAACGTAGACATCAAATTTTGACCGATTTTTCTGAAAAAAAACGAAAGGTTAACCTCTTTGGTGTTTTTTTGGGCCAAAAACCGAAAGTTACCAAATGATTCCTGATTCGACTGTTTCTGACTTATTTCGATGAGAAAATTACACTGGCGCAGTCGGTTCGCACGTAAGTAAGATATTTTACATTTTATCGAGGGGTTTCTTGGATTTCATCAAATTTCAACTTTGATGGTTTGGATCGAATTTTTAGCGCTTTATCGAAGCTTGCCCCAGTTCTCATCGTGTTTTTCGAACACTACGCATCGAAATACGTCATTTAAAGCAATTAAACGTAGACATCAAATTTTGACCGATTTTTCTGAAAAAAAAACGAGAGGTCCCCTTTGGTGTTTTTTTGGGCCAAAAACCGAAAGTTGCCAAATGATTCCTGATTCGACTGTTTCTGACGTATTTCGATGAGAAAATTACACCGGCGCAGTCGGTTCGCACGTACGTAAGATATTTTACATTTTATCGAGGGGTTTCTTGGATTTCATCAAATTTCAACTTTGATGGTTTGGATCGAATTTTTAGCGCCTTATCGAAGCTTGCCCCAGTTCTCATCGTGTTTTTCGAACACTACGCATCGAAATACGTCATTTAAAGCAATTAAACGTAGACATCAAATTTTGACCGATTTTTCTGAAAAAAAAAACGAAAGGTTAACCCCTTTGGTGTTTTTTCGGGCCAAAAACCGAAAGTTGCCAAATGATTCCTGATTCGACTGTTTCTGACGTATTTCGATGAGAAAATTACATTGGCGCAGTCGGTTCGCACGTAAGTAAGATATTTTACATTTTATCGAGGGGTTTCTTGGATTTCATCAAATTTCAACTTTGATGGTTTGGATCGAATTTTTAGCGCCTTATCGAAGCTTGCCCCAGTTCTCATCGTGTTTTTCGAACACTACGCATCGAAATACGTCATTTAAAGCAATTAAACGTAGACATCAAATTTTGACCGATTTTTCTGAAAAAAAAACGAAAGGTTAACCTCTTTGGTGTTTTTTTGGGCCAAAAACCGAAAGTTACCAAATGATTCCTGATTCGACTGTTTCTGACTTATTTCGATGAGAAAATTACACTGGCGCAGTCGGTTCGCACGTAAGTAAGATATTTTACATTTTATCGAGGGGTTTCTTGGATTTCATCAAATTTCAACTTTGATGGTTTGGATCGAATTTTTAGCGCTTTATCGAAGCTTGCCCCAGTTCTCATCGTGTTTTTCGAACACTACACATCGAAATACGTCATTTAAAGCAATTAAACGTAGACATAAAATTTTGACCGATTTTTCTGAAAAAAAACGAAAGGTTTTTTGGTGTTTTTTTGGGCCAAAAATCGAAAGTTGCCAAATGATTCCTGATTCGACTGTTTCTGACGTATTTCGATGAGAAAATTACACTGGCGCAGTCGGTTCGCACGTAAGTAAGATATTTTACATTTTATCGAGGGGTTTCTGGATTTCATCAAATTTCAACTTTGATGGTTTGGATCGAATTTTTAGCGCCTTATCGAAGCTTGCCCCAGTTCTCATCGTGTTTTTCGAACACTACGCATCGAAATACGTCATTTAAAGCAATTAAACGTAGACATCAAATTTTGACCGATTTTTCTGAAAAAAAAACGAAAGGTTAACCTCTTTGGTGTTTTTTCGGGCCAAAAACCGAAAGTTACCAAATGATTCCTGATTCGACTGTTTCTGACTTATTTCGATGAGAAAATTACACTGGCGCAGTCGGTTCGCACGTAAGTAAGATATTTTACATTTTATCGAGGGGTTTCTTGGATTTCATCAAATTTCAGCTTTGATGGTTTGGATCGAATTTTTAGCGCTTTATCGAAGCTTGCCCCAGTTCTCATCGTGTTTTTCGAACACTACGCATCGAAATACGTCATTTAAAGCAATTAAACGTAGACATCAAATTTTGACCGATTTTTCTGAAAAAAAAAACCCTTTGGTGTTTTTTTGGGCCAAAAACCGAAAGTTGCCAAATGATTCCTGATTCGACTGTTTCTGACGTATTTCGATGAGAAAATTACACTGGCGCAGTCGGTTCGCACGTACGTAAGATATTTTACATTTTATCGAGGGGTTTCTTGGATTTCATCAAATTTCAGCTTTGATGGTTTGGATCGAATTTTTAGCGCTTTATCGAAGCTTGCCCCAGTTCTCATCGTGTTTTTCGAACACTACGCATCGAAATACGTCATTTAAAGCAATTAAACGTAGACATCAAATTTTGACCGATTTTTCTGAAAAAAAAAACGAAAGGTTAACCCCTTTGGTGTTTTTTCGGGCCAAAAACCGAAAGTTGCCAAATGATTCCTGATTCGACTGTTTCTGACGTATTTCGATGAGAAAATTACATTGGCGCAGTCGGTTCGCACGTAAGTAAGATATTTTACATTTTATCGAGGGGTTTCTTGGATTTCATCAAATTTCAACTTTGATGGTTTGGATCGAATTTTTAGCGCCTTATCGAAGCTTGCCCCAGTTCTCATCGTGTTTTTCGAACACTACGCATCGAAATACGTCATTTAAAGCAATTAAACGTAGACATCAAATTTTGACCGATTTTTCTGAAAAAAAAAACGAAAGGTTTAACCCCTTTGGTGTTTTTTTGGGCCAAAAACCGAAAGTTGCCAAATGATTCCTGATTCGACTGTTTCTGACGTATTTCGATGAGAAAATTACACTGGCGCAGTCGGTTCGCACGTAAGTAAGATATTTTACATTTTATCGAGGGGTTTCTTGGATTTCATCAAATTTCAACAAAGCAATGAGTTAAAAGTATATAATAATAATAATAATAATTTTTATTTACTAGCTCAAGTTTACAATGGGAAAAAAAACAAAGTAAACAGCAAAGGTAGTAAAAGGGTAAATATTCAGCAGAGCTGTTTTACAATTTTACCCGGTTAGATCACATTTTGTTCGTCCAATAAAATAGTTTTTATCTTGTTCCTAATAGTGTAGCTTGTTCCGGTGGTCCTAAATATATCAACAAACTTGTTGTAGATAACTGATGCGCGGTATTCGAAGGAACCCTTGAATTTCGATGTGTTGTGGTGAGGTATACTGAGGCTCACGACATTGCGAAGGTTAACTTGATGATGATCAGATCTTTTCTTCATTACTTCGAGTAGATAACTTGGACTAGCACGTTTATGTATGTTGTATAAAAACATGGCGAAGAGAAGTTCAAAACGAGCTTGGATTTTGAGGATACCAAATTTATTGTAGTAGGGTGTAATGTGGCTGCTGTAGTCAATGTCATAAGTATACCTCATGCAGGAGTTTTGAAGTACTTGAAGTTTACGTTTTAGATTCGCAGTAAGGTATCCATAA
Organism: Podabrus alpinus; assembly: GCA_932274525.1. Classification (NCBI taxonomy): domain Eukaryota; kingdom Metazoa; phylum Arthropoda; class Insecta; order Coleoptera; family Cantharidae; genus Podabrus; species Podabrus alpinus. The sequence continues at coordinate 3,007,124 of OW026451.1, read as the reverse complement.
TAAACTGCGCTGCAGTAGTCCAGGTGACATAACACCAGGCTTTGCACTAGTTGCAACTTATGTCAGAAGAGAAGGTTTTGCTCATCAGCGGGCCATAGCAGGTAATAGGGGGGTTATGAGGGGTAATGCCCTCTACATGAATTTTCAAAAATCTGAGAAACCATGAAAGAAATGCACGAAAATTGTACATTTTTGAGTTATTATGCAATATATAACGTCAGTCCTTAAATCTTCAGTCTTAGCAATGAGGTAAGAGTACATGTCAGAAGAGAAGGTTTTGCTCATCAGCGGGCCATAGCTGGTAATAGGAGGGTTATGAGGGGTAATGCCCTCTACATGAATTTTCAAAAATCTGAGAAACCATGAAAGAAATGCACGAAAATTGTACATTTTTGAGTTATTATGCAATATATAACGTCAGTCCTTAAATCTTCAGTCTTAGCAATGAGGTAAGAGTACATGTCAGAAGAGAAGGTTTTGCTCATCAGCGGGCCATAGCTGGTAATAGGAGGGTTATGAGGGGTAATGCCCTCTACATGAATTTTCAAAAATCTGAAAAACCATGAATGAAATGCACGAAAATTGTACCTTTTTGAGTTATTACGAAATGGATAACGTCAGTCCTTATTCCTCAGTCTTAGCAATGAGGTAAGAGTACATGTTAGAGGAGTAGGTTTTGCTCATCAGCGGGCCATAACAGGTAAAAGGGGGCGGGAAGAATTACCTAACAACTGTCATCCCAATTCAATTGAAATTTTTTCTATAGAAAGAGGAACATTAATATAGTGTACTGTAAAAATTTCATGTGAGAATGTATAGTCAAAATTTTGAGAAAAATCAATTTTAAAAAAGCTAAATTTTACATGTAAATCGCAAGTTTAGGCCACGTCCATAACCGAGGTTATAAAAATATAAGGCAAGATCGCTGGGTCTGGAGCGCATTTGTCATCTTTGATTTGTCAGTCGACTGCCGTGCGTATAACATATAGTAGGAATTATGAGTGCACAAAATTTTTTTCCAAAAATATTTTAAGAATAAGGTCTCTAAATAAATGTAAACCGGGAAAATGTGGGGAAAACCTTGGCCTTGCGGGGCTAAGGCGCCGCGGCCGGTTTTGATGGTGCTAATTACTTTTTTGGGTGGATCCGGCCCGGCCAGAATTATGTGCATAGAAAAACCCAAGCCGCCCGGACGGCCGGTTTTTCATCGCCGTCGCCGCTCCGCGGCATAATGCTAAACAAATTTGAAGCGCCTAACATCATGAAACCGGGATGAAGGAAACCGGGAACTTAGGGACCCTAAAAATCGCGTAAAAACAAAAAATAATCGATGTTACAGGTACGAGAGACGTGGTGCTTCTGCCGGTCCGTAACCTTTACCTTTACCTTTACCTGATATGTATTTGATGGAGCATCCCGGCGCAGCCGGCCTTCTCCTTCATCTGAAAGAATACATTAATGACATTGGAATTTATAGAGACCGGTGGGTCTCTGGGAATTGGCGCTTGGCGGACTGACTGGTAAAAACCTGAGCTGTGACTGTGAAAATGTAATATGAGAAGAAAAAGAAAATTTTTACGTTTGCCGATATAGTAGAGTCCCTAATTCGAAGAAAGAAATTATGAATTAATTTCTATTGATGACCTCGAAGTGATTGGCTTCTACTTGGAACTAGTCAGAATTGGCGACTAGTGGGATTATAGTGATACTATGGGGGGTGATTTATCGAATCTTGTGAAAATTGATCGAAAAATTACACAAATCTAGTGAATAAATTCACTTTCGAAGAGAATTTGTGTAAGTTAAACCTATGAACATACATTAGTCTGTGTGGGGGTGAGTTATGGTCAGGAGTTGTCCGTGGTCAGGAGTGATTTGGGACGGGGAATGAAAAAGTCGGCTGGGTTGTATTGACCTAGTTGATTTACTAGTGAGTTTTCTGAGAATTTGGATTTGTTGTAGAGATTGGTGGCATGTTTACGATTAAGAGTGTTAATGAGGTCTAGTTTGGCGTCTGCATGTAGTCGCCTGTTAGTGACGTAATAGGGGGCGCTGAAAATAGCTCGGAGATTTTTGTTTTGGATGACTTGAAGTTTATTTATGGCCCTGGGGCGTGCATATCCCCAGACAGGGGAGGCATAAATCATTGTCGGGCGGATTATGGCTTTGTATAATCTTAGTTTGTTAGCGGGGGACATGGTACTTTTTGCGTTCATGAGGACGAACAATCTATTGAAGAGGCATTTGGCTTTACCGGTTGCGGAGGAAATGTGAGCGTCCCATTTGAGGCGCCGGTCCATGGTAATGCCAAGGTACTTGACCTTGGTTTTCCAGGGGATTTGCTCCTCAAACATCCAGACACTGGAGTTGTGAGGCTTGCAACGATTTCGAAACATGATCGCGGAACTTTTGCTCGAGTTAACCTCGATGCGCCAAGTTTCGTACCACCTTCCGAGATCGGTGATCGCCTCCTGGAGGCGGGTTGTGGCTATGTCCGGGTGGATTGAGGATGTGTATATTGCAGTGTCATCTGCATATAGTGAAATTTTTGTTGCGGGATCTAAGGGGGCCGTTCCGTAAAACGCTAAGTTTAAGACTAGTTCTTTCTGCACGCACCGTCAACAGAATGAGCGACGCGCGGGAATCTCGTTAAATTTTACCACTGAATCTCGTTAAATTTGCTAACTTCAAAATCGATTTATTCAAAATTTTGATAATACATTCTCACATAATATTTTAACAGGGGCCTATATAAACCTTCATCTTTGCAATAGGAAAGTTACAAGTTAGTTCGTAGTGACAGTTGATGAGACACTCTCACCCACTTATTTACATCTGACGCTGGGTTTCTTATTCGTTTCCAATTAAAATTTGTTTATATAATTAAAAATTGTATGTTTCACGGTTATTTTATTATTATTTCATTATGAAACATTTATAACTAATTTTAAAAACCCCCACTGATTTTCTAAAAAATATAATTTTATTATTATTAAGTATCATATTCTTTTAATCCGATGACTGTATTTTAATCTAGAAAAAAATCAAGTTAATGCGCCTTGACAAATATGTCTTCAACCCCCTACCCCACAAAAATGTTTCAAATAACTCCGCAACTTTTGACACAAAATTCAACTTGGGAGAGCCAAAACCTAAACCCATTAACGATGTTGAAACGTTTGATACCAATTTCACCCAAAAATTCGACTTGGGGGGGGGGGGGGATCATCATGTTTAACAGTCCACATAAATGTTATCGCAAACAACTCTGCTACCATTCAGGCTCAAATGGAAAGAATGGATTTAATTTAATCTTGTCAAATAATAAAATATATTGAACCGAAAAGTTTGCATCACAATACGACATTGAAAATTCAATATAATATCGTTTAGAATTTTGAAAACTAAACGTAAAAATTTCCACCAAACGATTGGTCAGAGAAAAATGAAAACTTTTGTGATGTGATGTGTATTAAGGAAAGGGGGGGGGGGTATCATCGTATCAACTTGCAAATCCAACCCCCAGACTTGCCGTTGGTTGACCAAAATGTTGTCGTTTTGAATACGAAAGCATCAACGAAAATTGTTTGGAAAATTCAATCTTCTTCTATTTTTTTTTCGTCTCCGGTAGCTTGCTAGGCTTGCCTTTCGATGTTCCTGCACCCTGTTTTTGTGGTCTGTCAAGAAATTTTTACGCTCAGATCCGGAGTCGAGCCGGGAAGCCCTACGTTAGCCATTGATCGCGCTTTATTGAAAGTTCAATAACAAATGTAATTTTTACCGCTGAAAAAAATTATTCTGAAAATAAATATACACAGTGAAAAATTAAATGGTTTAAATCAATTTTATTTTATATTCTACATAATATTTGAATAATCTCATTAACTTGTCTCATTTTCTTTCTGCTTCCATTTCGTTTATTTTATTGATATTGCTCGAATTGTTCAAAAGTCTTTCGATATCTGTGTTGATATCGTACATGGGAATAACTCCTATGTCGGTGTAAATCAAGTTTGGGTTGCAATTATTGACAAAAACCGTATTAACGTTGCAGTGGTCGTGAACTATGGGCATCGAATAAGGAAAAGAAATGCAATTATTCATGTTGATGCCTTCACTATTATGGAGACATAGTTTACAATTTCTGTTATGAATTGCATTAGGATTTACTTCTAAACCTGAGGGTGACGGTATCGGTGCCGAAGTGTACATTTGCATTGGTACAGCAGTTCCGGAAGTGGGTGGTATTTGGGCGGTCAAATCGGGACTCGAAAATGATTTACATTGCCCTTTATTGTTCAAGCTTGGGGAATTCTGAAAAATAAACCAAATTGCGACTAGTAAAATCGAGTGTACCGAAAGGGAAAGAGTAAAACTACAATGTGTAATAACTGACTAAATTTTACTTTAAACGATATCACTTTGATATGTACAGTTTTGATCAGTTACAGTTATTGTATCTGCTAATGAAATTGAAAACAAAAAAAGTAAACGAATTTAAATTTCTATTTTAATCTTAAATTTCGATCAAAACTTTCTACAAATCACGTCTTACATATTATGATCAGTTTTTACTATGAAATAAAACTATTACAACATACAATATAATATATTATGTATAATATATAATATATTTTGGAAAATTTTAACTTTTATATATTTGTACAGTTTTATCTGGTGTTGCAATTGCCTAAAACTACTCAAATCACCATCACAATTATAATTATATTATAGATTTATATTTATATATAATAATAATATATATAGTATGGACCACAGTTAACTACTAATATAGTTTTGATTACTTTTTTTCAATCTATCTAATTTGGTCTTTACTTTGAAATTTGTTATAATGTAAATTTGACATTTTTGTTCTGTTCTTTTTAAATTTGAAGACTAAAAGAAGATTTAGAATATATCGCTATTTGTTTTGGGAAGCATAGTTCGGTAATCAGAATCGCTCTTAGCGCGGGTGGCGCCCGAGAACCTCGGTGCCCAATCTAAGAGCGACTCTGTCGGTAATACACATTAACATATACGGATCCCAAATTAAAAATTATACGGTAACTTCGGGAAGCTCTAATTTTACATTTGTTATAACTTCATTTGGTAAAATTTTTACAAACTACTAAGGCACAACCATTAATGGTATAATAAATGTTTTTTTTTCAATACCATACGATAATTTACAGTAATAAACTTATAATAAACGAGGAAATTTTTTTTAATTTGAGCGCAACCTTCTTTCCTTAAGATGTTTGAATACATACGGGACGATTCGCGACGATCGTTTATTAAAGTTTTTGTAAGGTTTATCTAAAACATAAAAAAAATTGTCATCCGTTTCCGGTACAATAATTGGAAGCATTTTTCTTGTCAAGATTTTATTCGAGTGAACCAAACGAGTAAAAAAAATTTTAATAAACGGTCTTATTGAAACCACCCCGTATAAGTGAAAGTAACCTAATTTTTAACCACAATATTGATCAAAGATGATAAAGGAAAATGAAACGCCAGGAAAATATTTAAAATCTTGGCCAAAAACACTTCAAGACGAAAATGACGTTTGACGAAAACGATTTTAAAGAATTTCCCGGCGGTATTGATTGGTAGGGGGGGTTGAGAAAAATATGGAGGAATTTTTAAACAAGAAAACCATCGTAGATTTACACTCCAAACCCTTAATAATATAGTTCAGGGGTGGGCAACCTTTTGTATAACAGGGGCCAGAATAATATTTACGTTTCGTCCGCGGGCCTTAGTATAGTTCAATGAATATCTTTAGCTTCGACGTAAGATTTATATACACCTACACCTCCAAATTTGTTTATGCTATTTGAATAACACATAATCTATATAGGTATATAAAAATGGATGTATGTATGTATGTTCCCTATAGACTCCTAAACCGTATGACCGATCGGAACCAAATTTGGCACAGTTATTATGTAGGTCCCTGCGCATGTTTTTGTATTGAAATAGTGCAAACATTCGCAAAGGAAAGGAAAGTTGATTTTGAGTAGCCTGCCTTCCTTTAAGGAATCTCGATAATCCATTCATGCGCGTCCCTATGGGACGCGCATGAATGGATTATCGAGATTCCTTAAAGGAAGGCAGGCTACTCAAAATCAACTTAAAAACAATAATGAATGCTGTCAAGCTGTCAACCGATCGACAATGCGAATACGCGTGCACGTGCTTTACGTTTCTATTTGACCAATCTTAACCAAATTTGGTGTAGAAGTTACGATATTTACAACGCTACGAAAAACATAGGCTACTTTAGAACCTTGTAGTGAGGCCGAAGGCCGAACAACCACATCCGACACGGTCTAGATGGCTAAAGGCGGCCGATAGGCCGACTGTGCCACCTAGTTATTTTAATAATACGCGAAAACTTAATTCGCGTTAAAGGGAATTTTGCTTCGCGTATAAAAAATTCAGGTATCAAAATCTAATTCGCGTTATTCTGAATTCGCGTACATCGAACTCGCGTACATGGAAGGTCTAGTGTACTTTTCAATTTACTTTTTACAATACTTTTTAATTTAATTTAAATAAGACGAATTATATCGAAAATTAAACTGTAGATCTCTCCTTTTTCCTTATGTTAGGTACTAACCTAATCCTTTTCTTTAAAATTTTTGTTTTTGAAAATATTTATTTATTATTTCTTCTAAAGATCTCGCGGGCCGGATTAGAACTTTACGCGGACCGGAGGTTGCCCACCGTTGATATTGTTCACCTTTTGCTTATAAATGCATTTCTATCGCTCAAACGTTATTGATAGTTTGAAGTGATGCGTACTTCAATAATTACGATAAGCTTTTTACATAATTTACATAATATAATATAGCGCATTTTGTTAAAGTGGTACGAAATTATGTTACAAGAAATTATTTAATAATAAAATGTTCCGGTAGTAATTAAAATAAATTAGGATATGCATATTGTTACAAATAACGCAAACGAAATCAGAATACCGATTGGGAATCGAACTCAACTTTTGGGCTACTTGATCATCGATGCAGGAGCGGACTGGACGATAGCTCACTCTATAAAAGTAATCGATCAAAATTTTTTTAGATGCTATTTTTTATTAGGAATTTCCCCTAATTTAAAGACCAATCCGATCGTGCATGTGTGATTTGTAAAATATCGTTTTACACTTATAAATCAATCATTGCCTGATCACTTTTGCAGATTTAATATAAAACTGAAAATGTAAAGTTAATGGCAGCGCGAAGTGATAAACGATTTTTTCTCAATTGACTTAATTAATTACAAAACTTGAACTATGATGAGACTTATTTTTAATTTTCTTTAATTAAACTCATAAAAAGTGTATAACTAAAGAAAATTAATCTTCGTTTCTAAATGATTAATACAAAGTGTGGAAGATTGAACACCATAATATACAAGGGGTGTCCAGAACATATCGAAATTATTAAATTAATTAATTCCTATCTAAAACAATTAGGTAAGTATTTAGAGATAACAATTTTATCCTCTAAATGATAATTTTTTGATATAATAACAAATATTTATAATATTTACAGTGTGTATTATTAATAAATTAAATCTTTTTCAATTTTCATTCACGGCGATTCTACTCCAATATCATTTCGAGGTGTCCTATAAGAAGATTCGTGTGTCGTAACGGTGGATGTCCGAAATTGCATTTTTAATTGTTTGAGGAAAATGCAAATTTCGCCTTATTTATCACTTAAGCCCAAGCGGAAGAAATTATTGTTTTAATCGATAAAAAGAACACAAAGTGTGGAATTAATCGACACCCAAATTTGTACTTATAGAACACCCGGCACTATCTAATAATTTAATCTCTCTAAAACCAAATTTCTCTTAAATCTTTTATGTACAATCAACGCTTTTTCCTATCGTTAAATCGAAAGCAAACAATAAAAATTTTACTTTGGTCCCAAACTAATATGCATCATCAGAAAATTTTAATAAAAAAACCAAAGTTCTAAACCATACTAAAGCAGTCCTTCATAAAGGCACAATTTTATCAAAATTTTCCTAATTAAAAATCTAAAATAAATTATAATTAATCAAAATTAAACGTGGTAATCGTTAAGAAAAAAACAGTCTAAATAATTCTTGCTTAATGCTAATCGTGGATCCGGAGGACTTTGAAATCGTCCCCGTTCTGTTGATCCGAAAGCCTCGTTGAAATCGGGCAAAACCTTAATCGACTGCTTGATGTCGTTTTGGCTTAGACGAGGAGGCAGCGAAGGCTAAACAATTCGCAAATAAAAAATTTTTAATTCTATATTTTATCGAAAACCATACCGACCTTTTTTAATTTTACCGCGTCGTCCTTATCGAATGGATTTTGAACGACGACGGTTTCTTGAAAAACCGACAAAAATTTTTCGGATTGCTCGGTGTCTCTTGAATTTACTATGGTTTCGTGATCGTTATCGATTCTATCGCTATTTTCGTCTATTTTTTCGTTTTTTACAACGTTTTCACTTTTATTTTTGCAACTTAATGCGGCTTCGCTGGAAGAGGAGCTATTGTTGGAGAAAACGTCGACCTCCGATTTACATTTCTTCTGGGTTGACATGTCGGTAGGATTTGCATCTTGATAAATATTTATTTGATTGTCTAGCATGTACGTGGGACCTACAAAAAATTTCGGTAAAATATACATTTTTGCTATTTCCAAAATTCACCTGTGCAGTGTCTAATTGGATCTTGATATTGTTGCCACATGTTGGCTTGATGTTGCTGCAGTTCGGCAATTGGATTATGCTGCATTAAAAGAAAATTTATTTGGTCACTGTCGAAAGTACAAATTTGAGTCATATTTTTAAAAAGGCGATCGTTTAAAATTATTTTAACAAAGATTGATCCCCCCCTCCCTTTCGCTTGTAAAGTTTGAAAATTTTCCTTTGCGTCTCCGCAGTATTCTAATTGACAATCTTTCTGAATTACCTCTTCTTAGTCATCGAATCGGGTGGTTGGAAGGATTCTACGACCACACAAGGTACTTGAACTCTGAATACAAAGTCAATAGAGTTAAAATTAACAACCCAAAAAATCTCGTCTCCAAAATAGACCGCTATAAAATTCTACGTCTTTTTCTTGCAATGTCTCATAAATAAACGCAAATATAATATTTTTTTTCAAATCTCATATACAATATATTAAGTACGAACCTGCATATAAGTGGGCGAATCTTGAATCCAACTGGATGGAGGTAAAACGTGAACGAGTTTAGTGTAACTATTAATGGGTTGCATAAATTGGCCAACGGAAGACGTGGGTCCTGCAAAAATTGAACTTCCACAAAGCGAACTGCCAAGTTCCGTCGAAGGAGCCTGAAAGTAAATCATTTTTTATTTTTGATTTTCTCGTCTGTGTTAATAATTTTTTTTTCGACTTGTAAAAATGTCTAATTGTGCGATACATATTTATGATTAAGGGTGGTTCGGTTGGCAATTTTTTGAACGAATAAAAACCGCAGCGTTCAAGTATCTTCAAGTTTTTGCAGAGCATAATGCAAATAGCTTCAATGTCAGCTGGGTATCGACGTGCATAAAATCGGTATCGGTCCCGGCGAAGCGAAGCGAGCGCATGGTTAGCACCGAGAGGGTCGCATATCGACTCTATTTCGCAATAGGCGCCACGACGCTCTTGGTAGTTACCTAGCAACCCGTAGGCGTTGTTACCATCCGACAATCTTTGCTGCCATAGCAACGTATCGCTTGTTTATTCCGAACCGACGAATTCGGGATTGGATATCAATAATTTTGTGAGGGAATTTTTGATTTTGCTATAAAGAGACAGACCGCCAAGAAATTTCTATCGATCGATTGACAACCGATAAGGGCTTCACGTGATGCTTAGATTTCTGAAGCCCTTCTGGAGCTCTACATATTGATTGTGACCAGTCGGCGAGACCGACACGTTCTATCATCGAGTAAATACATCACTAGTGGAATACTTGCACAACAACTTGAGAGGAAACTTTTCTAAATAAATAAAATAAGTAAATAAAATATCCTCTTCGATTTCAAGGTGTATAATCTCTATACGTAGTAAACGATTACTTAATTTAAATGATGTAGCAGTAAAAGCGAGACATTATTAATTTAATTGCTTTTGCAGTAATAAACTTAAACTGTTACGCGACTACTACTTGCTTCCTTTGCAAAATAACTTTATTAAGTTTTTAAAAATTAAGAAAAAAAAAGACATCGTTTATTGCACGATTTCATAATGATTAAATTATCCTTTTCAAAGTGGCGCAAGTACTTCGTGGAAAAGTATTTGCGCTAACCACCGCGCTCCTCGAGAGCTAATTTTTTTATTGTTTTCGATATCGCAAATGGACTTGGCCTTTTTGACTCGTCGCACGATTTGATTGCAGAGAAAGCGTAAAACCACAACACAGGCATTACACGAAACCGCCGGACAGCCTCACAGCATTCGAAAACATTTTTGGAATAGCAAATTTAAGTTGCCTAAAGAAAAACGGCAATTTCCAATAACGCATTAAAAATGTAAACATGCTCAGACTCCAATCCTGTGTTATAAATATTTTCAGTTTTATCCGTACTTGAGGTGAAAAATTAGGGTATTTGGGGTCGGCTAAAATTGGCACGGTAAATTCACAATTATGTGCCAGTTTTCTATCCTTCATTAATTTTTAAACAGCCGGAAAAATTTAGATACTACTCTTTGAATGAGAAATCATCGGGAAAGTTTCGGCATTTCTAAAAGTAATAAAACGAGTCTTTAGATTTTAATAATTTAGAAAAAACAATATTTTATTCAAACTCTTCAGCACCATGTCGGAATTTTCGTCAAAATAAATTTTCGGGCTGCTAAAATTAAGAAGGACATCCTTTCGGTTGATTTTTAAAGTGTTTAGAAAAGCGTTTGTTTTATTTGAAACACTGAAAAGGGTCTAGGACAACTGGGTATAGAACCAACTGGGAGCAGACCAACTCATAGTTCGAACGTTAAATTTTATTTATGGATATTTAATTTTTGTTCTCTGCTTTTTTAAACTTCAACATCAAAATTCAGTTCGTGCCCTGTGGTCCAGCTCTCGAGTATTGATGTATCCCTACGCCAATGAACCAAACTGTATCTCTAAAACTACGCAATTTACGCAAACTTCGCTAGATTCTAGATTACGTTTCGTCTTTAAATCGAAGGAAGATTTCGAAAATTAAAAAAGGGTTCAGAAACGCAGTGGTGTTAAATTGTTCATTAAGAGAAACGAGTCAACGCCCTTATACCTACGACACTGGTTATTAAACATTTTTTGAGCACTAAATTTTCAAAATTTATATATACCTATATTTAAATTGGGGGACGGTCCCCTAAGTGTGGCCACTCCAAATAAATTGAAAATTTCCTATAGCAAAGAGGAAGGTTTATAGAGTATACTGTAAAAATTTCACTTGCGAAAGTATTATCAAAATTTCGAGAAAAATCAATTTGAAAGTACGTAAATTTAGCGCATTTTTCTTCGATTTTTGGGGTGTGCATTCGATAGGGAGGTTTATCCATCGTCAAAACCTACACTTTCGGGGCGCCGCTGCGCTCCGCTCTGCTCTGCACCCCTCCAGGGCGGTTTTGACTCTGGTTACTATGCTAAACATACGAGAAGGCGCCTCCCATAAAAAAAAAACCGGGATAAATGAAACCGGGAGCTTAGAGACCCTTGAAATAGCATTACAAAGTATAGTTGCGGTATGGGGCAGTAAACTATTACGTTTCACCTCCAAAAATTCGCGTAAAAACAAAAAATAATCAATGTTACATGTAGGAGAGACGAGCTGCATCTGCCGGTGCGAAATACTCTAAGTGTTAGGGTCATTCATATTGCACGTACCGTCAACAGAATGAGCGACGCGCGGGAATCTCGTTAATTTTACATGTAAATTTGCAAACTTCAAATTCGATTTACTCAAAATTTTGATAATACTTTCGCAGGTTTAAATTATATCAGTAAACTATATGAACCTTCCTCTTTGCAATAGGAAATTTTCAATTTATTTGGAGTTAGTTACCAGACTTAAGGGACCGTACCCTTAAATTGATTATTTCCTTCATTATAATATACGCCAATCAGAACGCGAAACATCTAGGCAACCATTTTATTATAGTAGATATTTACGTTGCTATGGAAAATATTCAGCGGGTAAATTTATGTCAAAAAATAATCACTTCCTAAAATTTTTTCGAACATTATCAAACGTGCTTAGACAAACAAACAAAAAAATTGTAATTTTTTCATTAATTGCAGCAATGTAAATTGTAATAAATAATTCAATCGTTCCAAGATACATTTATTCAAGAAATAATCATGCCGAATATCCCACGTGCTTAAAAATAGCCTGAATAAATTTTGACGTTTCTTGAAACAAAGTTTTGCTCTGAAGAAATATTTCTCGTAAATTTTCCACCCAGAATCCCTCGTGCTACGCACTCGTGATTTTGTTACTTGACAAATTTACTCGACATATTGCTTAGCAAAACTTTGTTTAAAAACGTCAAAATTTAATCGGCTATTTTTATGCACTTGGGATATTACTGTTGATTATTTCCATTTTTTAAATATTTTATGGTTATTATATGTAGAATCGTTCAGTCAAGAGTACCTTTTTTAAAATAAATTGGATATAGAAATTAAACTAAAAATTAACCTGCTAAACAAAAATGCAATAAAATTCAAATTATTTCATATCCTTTCATATCCTTTCAACAATAAATGTTGTAGCCTTCTTTAAATGTTTTTAATTTTAAATTTTCCTTATCATACTGACAAATTTTCACTCCGAGCAACAACTTTTTGAACATACGATAATGGTGTTTATGGAACCTATTCTATATTTTCTTTTGCTATATTAATATTGAAAACTGCAACATTTACTCTCACATACCGCTGCCTGAAACTTATTGATAGATTTTCGAATAAAGCTGCAGAAAATCTAATAGGGACTATGCAAGTTACTTTTTTAGCTTGCAAAAATCCAGGAAAGCTGACATTGGGCTGCCTCGTATATTTGAAACTCCAGAAACTCCCCCCCCCTCCACTCTTCCATAAATTCCTTGTCCGCTTTTCTCCCAATTGGAGATTTTACTTCCTGCAACGTGGTTTCTCGCCAATAAATCGATTACTTTCATGTTTACGGAAAATTATTAGAGCAAAATTGAAAAGCACAGATTTGTCTGGAAAACAAATTTTGTAGAATTCACTTCAAAAGATGACGTATAAAAAATGTTATTCGGAATAACAATTATTCAAAATCTTTCTTCATTTCTCCTTATGTGGAATTAATTTTTAATTCAGTAATAATATGTCGTAAGCAAATTTAAAAATTCCATTTTGTCAAGAATTTCGTATTCTTTAATTTTGGTCTGATGAGAATTTTCCGTAAAAATTAAATCAAACAAGTTATAGGCTAAACAAGCACGTTGATGTTGATAAAATCCAGGATTTTTTTTGCAAGTTTCAATCACTTTTTCGCCTGGATTGGTAGGAAAATTTGGAAAAATCGATTTTTACTCTCATGAATTGTGGTCCGATATGAGAATTTTCGGTAAACAAAATTAATTAAATCTACTTTGACAAACTCAAATCCCCAATCCTCCGATAATAAATATTTAGGGGTTCATTGGGCATTCTTAAATATAGATGTCTACGAAATTTCAGTTTGCCCGAATTTTTTGCAATATCCGCCCAAGCTAAACTAGCCAATGAATCAACCTGCCACAGTAAAATCAAATTGGAATCGGCAATGGAAACAAACGCGTGCAAATTGGATCCCTCGGGATCCACAAAATAAATAATAATACTGCAACTGTAAAATTGTGCAATAACTATAAATGGCAACCATATTGGCCCACCTATGAATAGGTAATAGAATTAGTCTAAAACAAAATCGTTGATTTTCATTAATTAATTTAGCGAAATTTAAAGGCATTTAAGAGATAAAGATATTACCAGAATCGACGTATTAATCTGGTTTAATATCGCCAAAATTAAAGAACAGAAAGAGGGGGGCAAATACTTTCTAACTGCTTTATAGTTCTACTACTAAATATTTAAAATTAATTTAAGGTTCATGGACGGAGCGGGGGACGATCGTGGCTTATAGTTAGCACAATCAATTGAGCGTAAAAATTTCTTGACCGCCTCCGTTATTCAGAAGTCCCCCTGTGTTAATGATTTCTCTTCATAACAATAAAATAAAAGGGCACAGGCACATTGAATGCCAGCTTTAGCAAGCTACTTAAGATATAAAAATAAATTACGCTCACAAAACCAATTTGAAAAAATTGGTAACAAAAAAGATCAACAGATCTCGAAGAAGAATTTAAGGTCACAAAAATAATTACTATAAAGGGGAAGACTCTTTTCTAAGAGTTTCGGCCTCTTTGTGAAGAAACTGGAAAATATTTGTCAAATGTCCCTCGTAAGTTTTTGTATAATGAAAACGCGCAATTAGAAAACGAAGAAGTTCGTTTTGTACGGTGTCGATGCGGTTTGGGATAATTTGTGGTTCCAAAGTCGAAAATCACGCTAATATGTCAAAGCTAAATCTTCCGAGATACTTAAAATCCAAACTTGGTTTACCATAAAAATAAAGTAATAAAAAAATTTACGAGGAAACTTTTGTCGTTTGAAAAAGTTTTTCCTTAATCATTTTAGATTGCATTAAAACAAACAAAATTTGTTAAAATTTCGATAAGAGTTTCCTGTTGTCGTGTCGCGATTAAAAGTTTAAAAATTGCTCAGTAGTAAGAAAAGTTATGGATTACAAACCATCATTAGTTGTTCTTCGGGATTGTTTGTCCAGGTTTGCGGTCGGCGTCCTCCTCTAGGAGAAGGGATGGGCGCTGTCCCAACAACTCGTTCTCTGGAGGCTTCGCGCATTGCTTTGCGGATTCTTGCTTCTTTAGGATTATACACGTAATCTGAAAAAAATAAAAGTTTCAACATTTAAATTTTTATCGCTCATGAATAAATTTATTATACATTCATAGATAAAAAGTTGCCAAGCACTGACTAATGTTCTCTCTCCAATTGCTAAGTATAACAAAAAGTTTTATCACGTTGGTATGGAGTCATACATGAGTACCCTTCATCGGGATAATTAATTAGATTCAAAATCGATTTTTTGCAAGGCTAAAAATATGCAGGTGTAGCAGAAATGTTCCGATATATTACGTCGGCCGTGTCTACTTGGATCAGCGTTTTTCCGCACTCAACTCCTTCTCGCCGCCTCCTTTCTCGACTTGGAAACTTTTTTATTTTTATTTTTTTAAATAAAAATTCAAAACAAAGTTTTTGAGTTTGTGACATAGTAAATATTATAATATCGTGCGCTTTTAATACCTGCGAATGGAGCGGCACAAGGCCATTGTTGCGAATAATAGTGGGAGTTGGCGTAGTAGCTTTGATAAGGATGTCCATAATAATCTCGACCATAAAGTCCGTTTTCATAAAATTGAGGACCGTAATACGGATGTCTATACTGCATGTAATTGCAACAATCCATATCACACAACTCGAAAATATAGAATTTTCAAGAATATTTGCATTTACGAAATCTTTCCAAAAATATAGTAAAGAGAAAATTTCAATGTTTGTCACTAACTTAAAAAGTCGCTATTTATTTTTAAATTAAATTAACAAAAAAAAAGAGTTTTAATTTAATTTCTAAACCACTACGCAGTAAAATCACTTGATGTGATAAAAATTTTCTCGAATAAAATCGAGAAAAAATTTGAACTCAGTTTTCGCGCCAAAATTATACGAGATGATAAAAGTTCGTGCGATTCGGGCGGGAGTAGAGCACGTAGTGTGAAGAAGTGTAGTTGGCGACGCCGGACGCCGTCGCCGACTGAGCGGCACAATCAATACGGGCCAGCGTCGTCTCACCCAAAGGGCGCGCTCGAGTCTGCAATACCCTGGACAAGTGGGTCATTCGCCCATGCGACCGACCTACACGCATTCTGAAAATGTCAGCTGTTTAGCCCCCATTATCACTCTTATCAAACTTATTGAGTTTTAGGAAATATGATACTGCACACCACACAAAAATGTTTGACGCAATAGCGAATAATTCAATTAAAAATTAAGTCGTAAAAATTGATTTTTCTTGCTCGACGAAAAAAGGCAGCACTTTTTTTTTACTTCAAATTGTCGCTCATTTTTTTCGCTTAATTAATATTTAAATACTACAGCAAGATTATTTTGTTAAAAGAAAAGTTTTCATCGGAAAGATGTTTCAAAAATTGCGTAATATTTTATGACAGTTATTTTTCGTCTAGAATTGTTTATTTTTTTAGAAAAGTCAAGTGAAAATATTATTATTTCCCGTTTTTAGTTATATCTGATTCTGTGTCACTCTGTACATTTACTTCTGCGGATCCATATTTTCGCGAGTTTCGTATTACGAAGATTTCCCAAAATTTGAGATAAAACATTTCCTGTTTTCTTTAAAATATACGATTTTTGCGCTCAAAAGATTTCCCACTTTTAAAATATTTTGCGGGTTACATACAGTTTATTGATTTTCGCATGCCCAACCAACAAAACTTCAAGTGGTTGTTTGATCGCATAATAGCTCAAAAACTGTGCGCGGTTAAATAAAAACATCCTATTTTTTTAATAAAATTAAAATTCGTTATAAAATTAACAAAAAAAATTCCTGAAAATTTTTACTGAAACTTATACAAACGGCAGCATAAAACTTGTCTTCTTAAAAAATAGAAGTAGTTTTTATATACGGTAGAACCCCGATTATACGAACTAATATGGGCAAGGAGGAACGTCGAATAATTGAAAGCTCGGATTACGCAGAATTTTCGTAAAAATGTGTAAAAAGAAAATCATCATTATTATTTCGTTCGACAGGTCAACAACCGCAGGCAAAGCGTCGGTATGAAAGAAAAGAATACCATGGAGGATTGTTTTCGGTGGTTCGCATCGGTTAACGTGGAAGATCGAGTCTACTGAACTCCCCCCTCCCCCTGTTACGAATTAATTGTAAAAGAAAAAGTTCTAACTTTGTGATTCTCATGTCAGTATCGGGTAACCAAGAGGAGAAATCTTGAAAGCAACGCAAAGTTAAAATTGCAATAGAATCAACGAAATCTTCAATGCTTCTGAAAAATAACATTTTTGACTGGGAATATTCCATAACCCCAAATATTCTCCCCGCCCCGGTCTGATGGGTCGAAATGTTACGTAACGTAATATTCTAAGAGAAATGGGGAAGAGAATTCTGTAAGGATTGCTTCCGGGCAAATTTATAACTTTATTTCGACCGTCTCCCAAAGTAATCTGCTTAGTTAGTAAAACCTTCCCCAAATGAAGTGGATTCCACTCCCCGCGGTTCGGAGCTCACGTCGAACAGTAGGTCATCAGGAACAGACATGGAATAGAAGGCTTCCAGCATCGCACTTGAGAGAAAAATAAGAATTTCGAGTTTGTCCCAAATCTAACAATCCCAAGATGCGCAGTATCGTTCGCATAGCCTGACATTTCCACCGGACATCCAATAACAACCATGAATTAACCTCTTAGAATAGTTTGCGTCTCTTATGCAGTTTATTAAATTTTGGCACGATCCCTACAACTAAATCGTTTTCTCAAAATAGAATTCATTTCAAAAAGGTCTTTTTAACAATTAAAAAAATTAAAACAATAATATGTAATCCGAAGTTGCAAAAAAAAAGCTTGGAGTATTGATTGGGCATCTATGTGACCATCCTCTCAAAATTAATTTTACCGTAAATTTCCAGCCAACGTGCATTTTGAAAGGCAAAACAAAAATTATAAATCCCAAATGGACCCTGCGGTACGCCTAAACGTGGCTTTACAAGGTACGTAAATTTTAGAGCTTCATAAAGTGTCTTCGATTTTTGTGATAAAATCTAATTAACTTCACAAGGTGATCATCACATCCAAATAAAGCAAGCTTGCGAATCAATATACCGTAGTTAAGCTATCAAAAGCCCCGTTGAAGTTAGTGTAGATAACGGCGAGTCGAGAGAGCCGGGGTCTCGAACCTACGCCGCATATTGCGTAATAGTCAATAAATGAGTGCATGCCGAACAGCTTCTGCAAAAATCCTGCCATGGTTATTCATACGTCACTCTAAATATATTCAAGTAGTAAATGCACTTGAATAGCGAGAGTTCAAAAAGTTTAGTAAAAGTTATCAATTGCCTGCACAGGTCAATAATTGATAAAGGAACTCGAAGCTTGGGGTTCGTCCGCTATGAATATTTAAAAAAATCTTAAAAAGGAAGGAAATTTTGTCGCACTTTTTCATATTATTAAAGCTGCAAAATCAAAGAGCTTATTGATCGAAATTCAAACTAAAATTTTCGGAAAACGCATTTTCAAACAAATCACTAAATTCTCTTTCCATTCATATATTAACTATAACTTAAAAAAAAGAGTTCCGTCAGTTGTTGGAGCGGGGGGGGGGGGGTAGTTATCAATTGGTAAAATTGATCGTATTTTTTATTCTGAGAATTCCCTTTTTCAATCTTCTCGGTCGTCCATCACCAAAGGCCAATAGAAAAATTTTAAATTGCAAAAAACAAATTTCAAAGAATAAAAGAAAAAGGTCGCAAAATTGTCTCGAGAGTTGGGAAACTGGAAGTTAGGTGGAAGCACAACTGAAGAAAGCATCTGAAATTGAATTTCGACTAAAAATACGAGCAAAAACGTCAACGTTGTTGTGCGTTGGCATGAACTAACAGGAGTGGTGGAAGAAATTTTCCGGAATAAAAAGGGATGAGAGAAAAGTTGCGGAGTGGTGTTTTAAAAGAAGGTATTAGCCACCGGCGTGCACTGTTATATGATAAAAGTAACAGATCTAACAGATTCTCTTCTATTTAAACTAACCTTGTGTATTTTAAAGTTTTTCTTTATTAAAATTCTTGATCAAGTCTCAGGAAGCGAAAACTTCACAAGGTAAAAGGGCTGAGCTTGCTTTACGCTAGGATGCCCGGAAGCAATTTGTACGTGGGCGAATTTTACAGTAAATTTTAGAATGTGATGCATTAGCGTTTCTCGTTGTTATTTTTATTAGGAAAAAGTGTTGTTCCGGCGTTTTGCGTCGCAGACGTCCGGATACGGGTACTATCCGCTTTCAAACCTGAGCCGGCGCTGCACAAATAAAAGTAACGAAAATTTTTGGAAAAACTGTTTCGAACTTGAAAATCAAACGCGACGAAAATTTTCTACTCTATGTCACATCTGGAGATGCCTTCCTAAAATTGTACAATTAATAAACCCCTTGTGAGAAAATGTTAAGTGAAAACACTCAACCTATTTTAACCGGGGAGCGTGTCTTTGTAATAAAAATGTTAACTGAAAAGTGGAAATTGTCGCATTGATCCACTAACTGGTTTTCAAGTTCAATTTTTGGCTTAATTATTACGGATAATTTTTTTTGGATAAAAATTCTAAAATTCGAAAAAAAAATAAATAGCAAGTTGAATGGGAAAGCAATAATAAACAACATTAAAGCAACACGTTGTTTCTGTCGAGTTTTATTTCGTTTCGGTAGCATATTGAAATCCATGAATGAAACTTAAATCTTTCGGAGTTTGAGCTTTGTAAACAAAGCTCGTCAGTCAAACGACTGCAAACTAAAAATTTTCCTGAACCTGATCCGGTAGCACTCGATATAGGAACTGGTCGATTCTATAATCCGCACATGTCCTGTCAGGAAAATCGCGTGAACGTCAACGTGTCAATAAAAAGTGGGAAGGAAAAATTTTTTCAACTTATTTAAAAAAATAAGCTTTAACGTGAAAAATAATAATAACAGAAGCCATAAATTAATCAAATTACAGTCTTTTTATGCCAAAATAAATTAATTGTAAGGTAGTGAGAAGTTGCGCCGAAAAATTTGAAAATATTTCGTAATAATTCGAAAATGTGAAATTGCATCAAGTAATTAATTCGGAAATTGGCTAGAAATTGACCTCATCGATCAAAATAATACGTTGACCGATTTACCGAATAGGTAATACAAAAATTAGTTAAAATTTTCGTGTTGGTGTCTGACTAAAAACGATTATACGCATTTATTCCTTTTTTTTAAATTTACTGGGGTGACATTTTTTATATTAGAAAAATAAATTTTTGAAAAATACTGTTTTGGTGGAAATACAGAGCAATATTAAATTAACAATAAAACAGGTGCAAAGTTGTAGAAACGGCAGATGTTAAAATTGAAATTGTTGAAATTTCGAAACCTGGGTCATTATTCTTTCGGATTGTATGTACATTATTATACAGATTTTTACATTTCTTTCAACTTTTACTTAAAACTGAACACATAAACCTCATAGTTTTCAAGTCATTCCAACTTGAAGCTCAAATTATTGCAGTTTCTCAATAAAAAGCTATACGGAATATGGGATAAAACACTTTCTTCTGTAGTACTTTTTACCATACCACGAACTCTATATTATAGTATATTGTATAATATATAAATATTATTACGTTTAAAATTTAAAAGCTAGCAATAAATTTTCTTTACATTTTCCAAGCCCGTCAACCGTTTTTTTATTTTCCTTCGCGTTAATATTTCGTTAAATTTTTGCTTTATTTGTTAAGTTTTGTACATAATTTATTTTAAGCACAACGAAACTATTAATCAAAATAATAACTAAATTAAAGTAATTATTTATGTATTAGTTATTTACTACCTACTTAATTACCTATAATTTAGTGTTGAATGTCGGCATTATGTATTATTATTACCTACTAATAAGGACATTATAGGGAATAGTAAAATACATTTTTTTGAAATAGATAAAATAACTCGGAAACTGTGAGGTTCAAAATAAATTATTTTCTTTGTATTGGCTTTCAGCAATGTTGTAATTTTTAGAAAATCATTAAATTCCTTAAACATAATTGACGTGGTTTTAATAACAACATTATTAAATAATGGTGTTTTCCAATATTGTTAATTAAATAAAACTGTCATTGGTTTTTATTTAGTCATTTGGCAGTGGCGGCTCGTTACTTGTTTCGATGGGAGTCCTTTATACCCCTGATTGGGCTTCAATTGTACAGCAATGTACTTTTATTTCATGTAATTCTTTGTATGTATTGGAGCTCAAGCTATCCGCCTTCTAATTTAGTAGCGCCATCTGTTAATAACTCTTTGAACTTTACCATGATGTTTCCTAACTTCCCATAACCGGTCGATAGAACCCATTGGGCGGCAAGATTATATAATGATGTTTTTGGGATTATTATAGAAAATTTGTAGGCTATTCTTGGAGTTAAGAGCGCGCTGCGGAAAGAGAGAGAGGGAATGATGTTGAAAGAAGCCTCTAATCTTTTGTACAAATTTAAAAAACTAAACGTCGTATCAATGTAATTCTTTTTTTATATTAATAAGAAAAGACTATTGAAGGCAATAACCAATTTTGAGCGCTTTAAATTAAAAGTAAAGACAATTTTGAATTTTTATGACAACCGATCTTAATGAAACTTCGTTATTGCCTTCTGCAGATCATTATAAGGAAAAAACCTGATTTTGAAGCGATTTCATCATCAATTATAGAAAACTTGTACAAAACTTGTAAATCAAAAAGTGCCCTTAGTGGAGTTTTAAACTATATAAAATCAACTTGATGCACAAAGGGTTCAAGGGTTCCCTTAGATATGGTGCAAATAATTTTTTTAAATTTTTTAAATCTCTACAAAAGATTAGAGGCTTCTTTCAACATCATATCTACTGCTTCCCTCTCTCTCTTTCCGCAGCGCGCTCTTAAGATCAAAGAAAGGAAACCTCAGACAAACCAGGAACTAAGAAATACTCTAAAAAAAGGCGTAGTATGAAGAAACTTTCGCATAGTTTTAATATTGTAGAACAACAAAAAACATTTTGTACTACAATAAAAGAGTTTGACTTTTATTGCTTCTTAATTAACTCACATTAATTAATTACCATCTAATAGATTTAATTAAAACTGAACAAAATATCTGTAAGTTATATTAGAATCGTATTGATTCTCACTTCATTCCAATCCCAAAAAGTAACAGTGCTGATCTAAAATAATACATTTTAGCCAATTTTTCAATAGATAGGTAAAAGGGGGAATTGGGTGCTATAGGTTTTACAAAAACAGTGTTTTTGTCATTTAACTAATATTTATTTGGTGTATAAGTCTATGGTATGAAACAGAATGCGTACTTTTCTAGGAGAGTTAATAGTAAAAACAACTTGTGACTAAAGTCACAATTTCAGCATTTAGGAAATTGAGTGTTAGATTATAATTTTTTAAATACTTTAACATGAGTCATATCAACCTAAAACATATCTTTAAAGATATTAAAGCACAAAATAACAAAACATTTTTCTAAAACCACAAAAAAAATAGCACCCATTTCAAAAACTACCCTTTGGAGGTACACTAGACCCTCCATGTACGCGAGGGTTCCGTTCGCCAAAAACCTCGCGTACATGGAATTCGCGTAAATGGAATTCGCGTAAATGGAACCAAAGAAGCAATAGAAAAAAGGGGGTTAGGTTCCAAAAATTATTTAAGACTAAAAACAAAAGTTTAAAACTAAGGTTTATTTACGAAATAGGTAAAATATAATGCATACAAAAACTAAAATATACCTAATTGATAAAAAAATTAAATATAATACATATAAAAGAAACTATAAATCGTTGACACCGTATTTGTATCATTCAAGTGCTAAGTTTGAGCGCCTGTGAACGGAGTAGAAATTACTTTGTATATAGTACATACATCTCTATTTATTATGTAAACAACTGTCAATGAATATCTTTAGCTTCGACGTAAGATTTATATACACCTATATCTACCTCCAAATTTGTTTATGCTATTTGGATAACACATAATCTACTATAATATAAAAATGAATGTATGTGTGTATGTATGTATCCTATAGACTCCTAAACCGTTTGACCGATCGGAACCAAATTTGGCATTGATTTTGAGTAGCCTGCCTTCCTTTAAGGAATCTCGATAATCCATTCATGCGCGTCCCTACGGGACGCGCATGAATGGATTATAGAGATTCCTTAAAGGAAGGCAGGCTACTCAAAATCAACTTAAAAAACAATAATGAATGCTGTCAAGCTGTCAACCGATCGACAATCTATATTGTTATGTCCACCTGAACTTCTCGATCTGTGATCGCTACTCACAGATTTCGGTTGACACGACTTACTCTT
Organism: Podabrus alpinus; assembly: GCA_932274525.1. Classification (NCBI taxonomy): domain Eukaryota; kingdom Metazoa; phylum Arthropoda; class Insecta; order Coleoptera; family Cantharidae; genus Podabrus; species Podabrus alpinus. The sequence goes on along the minus strand of OW026451.1, from coordinate 2,983,878 downwards.
TATCTCAGGCGGCAGGTTCTTTGGACTTTTACGATGGAATTAGTTTAATCACACAGTCAAAGAAAATACGCAGATCTAATCTTTATAAACATATAATGAATAAATAACACAAAATTAACATAAACAAGTAACAACAACAATACAACACTCGACAAAATTTTACAATAATCAAAATCAATAATCAAAAACAATAATCAAAACGCGAACTTCAGCGTGCACTTACGTTTTTGATTTTTCTGTCCGGGTTACTTAATTTAACCTTTGGTATTTAATTTGGATCCACCTTTTGTGCTCCAATACTTTAATTGTGATTTCCAATTTCATCTGCATCATTAAATAATCATACTGGAATTATACAACATCATATCCACTTTAATTGTTCCTTTTCAATCGGTATTAAACAATTTTTCCAATTCCAATTCCTCAACTCAACTCCACAAATAACTCAATTACTCAGTGGGGAACCTCCTCCCACTCTTGGATCTTTTAACTATTCCTTTTAAGGAGACGAACTCTAACGCTTCCTTCCTCTGGGACACCGGTATTCAATTTTCTCTTTATATGCGACTATCAGTCGCTTCTTTCAATGGAACTATCTTATATGCAACCACTCTTGTCGCTTTATTTTATTCAACCCCGTTTATTTAAACGGAACTCTCTTATATGCGACTACTTTTGTCGCTTCATTTAATTCAACCTTGTTTATCTCCCCCTGGCAACCAATCTTCCTTTTTTATTCCTATTTGATTTTATATCTCACATTTTCCAGTGTTTTGTGTTGCCTATCTAATTTATCATCAGGCGTTTGATTTTTCTTTAATCACAAAAACTTAATCTAACATTTAAAACATCTTTTTATAAATTATCTTTTACAAACTTTTCTCATGCCATATTTTCTCTGACTGCACGACAAACAATTTAATACCGTAACAGCCAAATATTGATGGACACAACAATATATATAAAAATGGATGTATGTGTGTATGTATGTATGTTCCCTATAGACTCCTAAACCGTTTGACCGATCGGAACCAAATTTGGCACAGTTATTATGTAGGTTCCTGCGCATGTTTTTGTATTGAAATAGTGCAAAAATTCTCCAAGGAAAGGAAAATTGATTTTGAGTAGCCTGCCTTCCTTTAAGGAATCTCGATAATCCATTCATGCGCGTCCCATTAAAAACAATAATGAATGCTGTCAAACTGTCAACCGATCGACAATGCAAATACGCGTGCACGTGCTTTACGTTTCTATTTGACCAATCTTAACCAAATTTGGTGTAGAAGTTATTTACAACGCTACGAAAAACATAGGCTACTTTAGAACCTTGGAGTGAGGCCGAAGGCCGAACAACCACATCCGACACGGTCTAGATGGCTAAAGGCGGCCGGTAGACCGACTGTGCCAGCTAGTTATTTTAATAATACGCGAAAACTTAATTCGCGTTAAAGGGAATTTTGCTTCGCGTACAAAAAATTCAGGTATCAAAATCTAATTCGCGTTATTCTGAATTCGCGTACTACATCGAATTATAAAACTCATGCAAATTATTTTTCGGCTACGGACCCCTAAGGGTGTCCACTCCAAATAAATTGAAAATTTCCTATTGCAAAGAGGAAGGTTTATATAGTTTACTGACATAATTTTCACAAGCGAAGATATAATCAAAATTTTGAGTAAATCGAATTTTAAGTTAGCAAATTTTACGAGATTCCTTAACAAAAATTATTGCGCGTCGCCATTCTGTGGGCGGTCCGTGCAATATGATATACCCTAACACTTAGAATATTTCGCACCGGCAGATGCAGCTCGACTGTCGTACATGTAACATCGATTATTTTTTGTTTTTACATGATTTTTTGGGGGTGAAACGTAATAGTTTACTGCCCCATACCGCAACTATACTTTTTAATGCTATTTCGAGGGTCTCTCACATCCCGGTTTCATTTATCCCGGTTTTCTTGATGTGTGGCGCTTCTCGTAAGTTTAGCCTTGCAACCAGAGTCAAAACCGCCCTGGAGGGGTGCAACGCGGAGCGGAGCGCAGCGGCGCCTCGTAAGGGTAGGTTTTGACGATGGATTACCCTCCTTATCGAATGCACACCCCAAAATTCGAAGGCAAAAAAATTTTAATTTTTTCACTTTTTCGGCAATACACGGGTTATTTTCCATTTTTTTGATTTTATTTATTACTAATATCCACTCCGTATCCACTAATCACACCCCCATCTATCCGAATTTCAAAGAAAAATTCAAATCGGAGCGAAAAAATTTTACGCATTTTCAAGAGACCACGGGCGACTGATGTGCATCGACCCGGGTCGGCCGCATACTCGATGCTACTCTCCCGTACTTTTCAAATTGATTTTTCTCGAAATTTTATGTATATCATCTCCAGTGAAATTTTTACAGTATACTATAATATAGTTTATATTATAAACCTTCCTCTTTGCTATAGGAAATTTTTAATTTATTTGGAGTGGTCACCCTTAGGGGTCCGTCCCCTATTTTTCTGTATTTCAACTTTCATTTTATGGGTAAAGTCTAAATATTTTAGACAAATTAAAAATGTCACAGTATTTCGAAGATTACACAGACAAAGTTCGTTGGCCACTTTGAAAATTGAAAAAATTTGGTTGAACAAAATTATTTTTAACTTACTCAAATATAAAAGTGTAAAGCTGAAAAAATTAGGAGCAATAATCAATTAAATTAGCCACATCTGCATGTTTTTGTATCCGTTCTAACGTAAAAGGTTATTGTATAAAAATTAAAAAAAAGCTAGTACCCAATTACCCCTCACACCCGATTCCTCCTTCTACCGTTCTACCCTATTATGTTTTGATAATATTAACTTTTGAAATGAATACCATATTAAATTTCAATTTAAAAATTTACAATTAAAATAAACATTTTTTCATAAACTCTCACCAATTAATTGGTAATAATTATTAAAACAACCAAAGCTTTTAAAAAAATTAGATTTTAATGTAGGTATAGTTCTTTTTTTAAAATTTAATATAAAGTTTGTTATAAATGTATTTACAGTTTTCTAAATATTATATGCCCATGAAAACTTGCTAAAGAATTATACGAGTATTCTTGTTTAATAGTAACGAAGCACCTTGCGGAACACCCTATGCGGGTGCGATAAAATAAGCTTGCAGGCGAGGGGTAGCATCATAACGGACGCATTTGTTTCTTCCAATTGGGGGTGGGGGTAAATCAAATTAATTTCGGAAATCTACTATCGAAGGAGAGTTAATTAACCCGTTCTTTAGTGGCGGCTCGTGGATTGTTATAATGATGGAGTGGAAACATTAAATTTTTTACTTTTTGGTAAAATGTTTGCCACCAATCAATGTCGAATTGTTTCGCATTAAACAATATTATTTTGTTTTGGGAGGGCGGCGCCCCGTCACCCTCCCTGTCATTGGGTAATGTTGAAAAAAAGCAACTTGCGCTATTTCAACAAATTAAAAATTTTTACCGCTTCATAATAGACACCCTGTATAATAAATACAAAATCAATAACATGAAAAGATAGTTAATCTCCTAGATATGCTGCCAAATTTTGTTACAAAAATGGTTAAAATAACAAGAGTTTTCCCACCTGTGCGGAATATTGAATAACTTGGCGCGCTGATAAAAAAATTTACGTTTGTCTTTTGACTATTTTTTTGTCAAAAAGTCAAATCTCTTTGTTCTCATATCTAGAAAATAACCAAAGAAAGGTTTAAAAGTCGGTTAAATCATGAAAAATATTCTTTAAATGTCTCAAATTAAATATGATTTTTTTTGGTGAATTTCAATTAAATTCTAAATAGCCTAAAAAAATTACCAACGCTACTTCAAAACAACGATAAAATTGGGATTTTCGGAGTTGGAAGGCGCGTGCAAGCTGAATAAGTGACTTGACGATAAATATTATTCAAATCATTGTTGTAGATAATTTTATGCTTTACAAAAAAATTATGAATAGTTTGTTACCATAATATGCTTATAGTCCGGTCAATTTAGACATCCGAGGTTGCAATAATTCGCCCCCAGCTGAAAATTGGTAGGATTGTTCAAAACACCATCATAAATGAAATCTAAAAAGTCCTCATCGATCCGACACCTGGAAAAAAATTTATTCGGGGTCAAAGGTCACTAAAACGGGTTTTTCGCGATTTTCAGCAAAACGGTAAGTTTTATCATAAAATTGTCCCATTCAAAAATTGTATATCAGATAATTATCTATAAAAAATGTCTAAATACTTTTTTTCCTAAGAGCCACCGTTTTTGAGATATAACGATTCGAAAAGTTGAAAGAGTTGTAATCGTCATAATATGTAGAAACCCAGTCCCTCATTTTCTACGCCAGTGTAATACATAGTTTACACGCAGCTTAGTAGCTAATGCTTAGTACTTATCACTAAACCTGCGTGTAAACCAGCTGAATAGTGCTTAGTATTAGTGAAAATGCCAGTGCGAGTGATTAGGAGCTGATCCTATTTACTAAGTGACAAGTGGACTCCCCCACCTAATTTAACTAAGCACTTGTCGCTTGCGGAGTCGTGTGAACAGTCATGACAAGCGTTTAGTGACAAGTTGGAACGGCAAGTGAAAAGTCGTAGATTGGTTTTTGAATAATTAAAATATTTCCTAAGCCACAAGAAGTTACCACCAACGGAATTCGCTTTCTTCTCTCTATGTATGGAGCTCCTAAAAAAACTACGTGCTTAGATAAGTTTCGATATGCATGTTTCGTTAAAAATACTCGAAATAAAAAACAAGTGTAGTTAGTTTGTCTTCCTCCAACCTCAGCGGCTGCTCATCAACATCTTTTTCGGGTATATTACCAAGTTCAAGTGTGGCTTGGTTATCAGCTCAAAAGACTGGGGTTGGAAGTTGGTCGACAATACATTAGAACCAGTTAAAACTTTACTCCCACCTGCGCCGGAAAAACTGCTAAACACAATTTTTTGCAACTGTAAAAAGGGATGTAGTGCTAAATGTGGTTGCAAAAAAGTTGGACTGTTTTGTTCTGTAGCATGTACAAATTGTCAAGATCGGTCGTGCTCCAATATTGAATCACCAACAATTGAGGATTCATTTGATACTAACGAGGAGACATGCGATGTGTCATTATTGGGGCAATTTACTTGCACCCAGGATGAAGAAGAAGAACAAGGAGAAGAAGAAGAACAAGGAGAAGAGGAAGCAGAAGTATTAGAGGATTACGAATCAGATGGATAAATTTCCCTATTTTTTTTTTAATTTACACCGCTTTTATCACTTTTATCATTTTCAACCGTTGACAATATCTTTAATTATTCAATAGTTTCAAATTAAACAGAATCACAACAGATCCGTGGAATAGCCGGGGAAACCACATTAAGAAAAACGCGCTAAGTACACTACCTCAAAGGTGGCGTGGAAACGTGTGCATATTATGACGATTATAACTCTTTCAACTTTTCGAATCGTTATATCTCAAAAACGGTGGCTCTTAGGACAAAAAGTATTTAGACATTTTTTATAGATAATTATCTGATCTACAATTTTTGAATGAGATAATTTTATGATATAAAACTTACCGTTTTGCTGAAAATCGCGAAAAACCCGTTTTAGTGACCTTTGACCCCGAACAAATTTTTTTCCAGGTGTCGGATCGATGAGGACTTTTAGATTTCATTTATGATGGTGTTTTGAACAATCCTACCAATTTTCAGCTGGGTGCGAATTACTGCAACCTCACTCCTATTTTTTGGTCTAATTTGACCGGACTATTAGTTTTCGAGATATTTGAAAGAAACAAACCGTGTGGTTTAATTAACTGTTTCAAGCAAAATGAATCCCACTTCTAGAAACTCAAACCAAGACGATTCATGGTGTTTCACAACCTATGGCCTACTCAAAAAAAATGGTAACACTGAATGTGCCTTTTAGGTAGTCTACACTCGAAGCTAAAATGCACTAAGATGCTGCGGCCTCTTGTTTTAGTGCGCAAAAATTTTAAGCAATCTCTCATGGTTGCATATTATGTCGATACCCATTAAAAACGGAAAATACGAAAAACCGTAGGTGATTTTTTAGACGCTATATTTATTTACGAACTTAGAACAAAAAGAGTAACTTGTTAAATGTTAAAAGATATAAATTAAATTTAAAACAATATCGAGGTACCAAAAAAAAATTATTTCAAAGTTTTGGTGGAGGTGCAACTGGACGGTAAAATACTCAAGCGCGGTTTTGCGGTTTGACTATTTCTTCATAGTTTAGCAATAAAAGAATAAATAAAATTTGGTTCGTCAGTTTTACAGACTATTAGTTTTTAGCTACGCCAAGATGTTCTATCAGGCATTGAAAGGTTTCTATTGATTTGCATTAATTTAGAAACGTTTTTAAATAGATCACGTTAAACAACAGAAACTGATTGCTATCTTACTAAATTGACTTTATTCATCGAAGTAAATGTAAATGAAATTAAAAGATACGTAATAATGTAATTTGGTTGTTATAACACTTATAAACCAATAAATTAATTTTTGTTATATTATTTTATTATTTTCCCCTTATTTATATATTCATCTCCTTCACAATTTGCAAATACTAATAAACAATTTGTAAGAATCTCGGTGTTCTCTTTTTAGACCGAACTGAACTAAGAAAAGGTATTCAAAGTTATCGTCTCAAAAGACACAAAAACTTGAGAAAAATCACTTACCGGGATATTTTCTCTTGTGTTCAGTATCGACGGTTTTGGCTTCATCAAAATACTTCTTTTTTTCGCAAGTGTCGAGTGCTTTCCAACTGAGACCTAATCTTTTGCTAATCTCTTTATTGGATTCTTGTGCATGAACCAAGGACATCTGTTTTCTATTTTTATTAGCATAAATCATAAAGGCATTGGCGGGTCTTGGGATTTTAGGTGGTAGTGGTTGATTTTCGTCTAAAAAATTTTATATTAACATCCATTATCATGTTTTGATCAAAAAGAATGCACGAAGATTGCGCCTAAACTGGAAAGCAAGTTCCCATCTGGAAGATCCGAGTTGAAATTAATATTCTAACAGATAATAATTGAACTAAAAAGGACGAAATTTTTAAAACTTAATTTGCAATGTATGCATATCGATATTCATTTATTAATTTTTTTCGCGTTTTCTAAAATAACAACAAGCGTTTTGTTCGGACTTGTCAATGTGTCATCAAATCAATCAAAATTAACAATCGGCCAAAAACTCACCAGAATTTAAAACATATTCTACTTCCATTCATAAGAAATAAGCTTTTTTTGTTTTATTTATTATATTGTTAAATTTTTACAATAATCTTCGTTTTTAAGACAATTACGCAGATCTAAATAATACAAATATTTGTAGGAAATTCTTATTGTTTTTAAAACAAATTGCATCGTTATTGGCAACACTCAAAATAAAATATACACACGTTTTTCAAAAATTATTGCAAAGGTCCTAGATAACGCATAAACGGATATGATAGATAAAATCGGCCCCAGCTCCGATTAAGCTGAAATTTATCGTACCTAAGGTAGGTACGCTCCTGAAAGAGCTCTTTTTTATCAAATTTGGATAGTTTTTGGGTAGTTTGTTGAATAGCAAATTTAAGGTTCTCGTGAATTTCTTCAACTATTTCATTCTTATTGCTACAAATTGACTACTGCCATTATTTCATTGTTACGTTCTGAAAAAAGCTGACGTCATCAGATGAACACCCAATTGGCTGCCAATCTTCTTCAGTTTCACTTGATCATTCTGATGAATATATAGAGATCATTTAGCTGAAACTTTAAGCTTTTTGATTTTTTCAAAGATAAAGATGAGTTTTAGGAGTCTTACCTACAGGAAAATTTAGTTTTTTCTTAATGAAGCAGAATTTTTCTTTTGATCGATATAACAAAAAAAGGAATCAAGTGTTACCCTATCACTCAAAAAAAACAAAATTTTATCCGGCCTTATTGTTTAAATCAATTTCAAATGTGTACCAATATATTCTACAGGTAGAAGAGCGGAAAATCTGCTTTTTTAAAGAGTGCCTACTGCAAGTAGTGATATTTTCCCAAGGAAATGTAAAAAGTCGAACAAAGCAAAGAGTAAAACGTTACCATAGGTGAATTCGGTACCATAACGGAGAGTATTCAGATTTTTAATTTAAAAACAAAAAAGTACATACCTGGATTCTTAAATTTAATCCTGGAGGTTTTCCATCTGGGTACTCGAGTAAATCCCCCAAAGCGTTCGTACATACAATCAAGAACTCAAATTTGTTTTAAATAAAGCTCAACCATCCTATAACATAGCCGACCATAAACTAAAATATTTCACCACTTTAAAACAGAATATATTCAAAAATTTTATTAGTCAGGCCACTTTTTTGTGATGATCCAAATGCGTTAGGTAAATTTGGTAAGAACGATTAAACGTTTTCAAAATATTTAAAATCTGTCTTTACTTTTTTGGTGCATTTAATTATATAAAATTCAAATTTTTTTCGCGAAATAACCTTTTTTTAAAAAGTATTTCCTGACCAGACGTCCTGGAATTGTCCCGACTTGACGGTGGATTTTCCACGTCCTGATGCTTAAAAAATAAGAGTAAAAATTTGAGGACCGGTTTTACACATTAAAACATTAAAAATAGTTTAAATAAATATTAATTCACAAAAATAATAATAGTACATGCTCTGCATTCCTGTAGGAATTTGGTCGTCTCTCAAGAGACTTAACAAATCCGTTTCTTGAGGAGGATTAGTCCTCACCCACTTAACAATTCATTTCTATAATCTGCTATCCGTTTGCAATTCTTCTCAGTTTCTCTTCAATCTCCGACCCCCATCTTCCTCAAATCTTCTGTCACTTGATTGTACCATCTCAATTCTCATTGCGTATCATTACGTGACCAAGCCGTCATATTCTCATTGACTTAATTGTCTTTAGTATATCCTCATTTCCTGTCTCTCTCGGTATCTTAAAATTCATCATTGATCTACTCTATCAGGTCTTTGATTACTTCATCTAGCCATCCCACTCGTAGCTTCTTCCTTTGTTCTCTCTCTCTCTCTAATTTTACTCTACACGTTCATTTCATTTACAATCATGTCATTGCTGATGTAAATATTTTCTCAGCTCAACTTATTCTTGTTTTTTATTATCTGGCATTTTTCCTCTCAAGTTTGTATATTTGCTACCTTTTTCCAAATTTTGAAGGATTCTGCTATATTGATTCCTTTAATTACTATATTATTTCGTTTCTTTGTTTTCTCTTGGTTTTCAATTGCATTCTCCTAATTAGTTCTGGTCTGTCTTTATTCCATCCTTCTTCCTTTATTCTCAAATTCTCCTGCATATCATCCTTCAGTTTTCGCTAAAACCGTCTCTCATTTATTAGTTTTTTTGCACTGTGTTTCAGTTTTTGACGATCTTGTAGTTTCTTTACTTTTTAGAATACCCTTTTCTTCGGTGGTTTCTGAGTGTCTTCCAAGTTTTTAATTTGTTATGTGTAAAATATTTATTATCAATATATCAAAAGACAGTTCATTTCAAATTCCTACTAATAATCAAATTTTGGTACACAAAGTGTTATGATTTTAAGAATTCCGGATTTACACGCCAAATCTCGATAAGAGTAGCTACAAAAATTCAAATTGAAACTTGCAGAAATAATTTTTTTTAAATTGAAAATGAAAAGGAGTTGAAAAAAAGGAAACATTTTTACTGGACAATAAAGAACTCACTAGAATGTTGATGGTCCTAACAGCTCAAATCCAATTCTAACAATGTTTTGAATATTAGACGCCTCACTACTTATCGATCCATTTCACATTTTGAATAAAAATTCAAGTAGTAACTGATCAAGTGGATGAACCGGTGATTGCAGAAAACAAAGTCCTTGAAATTTGAAAATTTTCCAGTGAAATGAAGATTGCAAAATGGGTGGGAGCTTGAGGCAGGTAAGAGAGTAATTTTATAAAAAAAAAAAGAAAAATTATTGATTATAATTTATTGGTCTTTGATCGATACATAATACGTCATATCTATACTGATGAAGTTAATAACTCAGGAATTATAATAATACAAAATAAAGTTATCTCAGAGATAATTTAACCTTTATCGTGTGATAGGCAAATAAATTATAAAAGCGAGTAACAGAAAATGGAAATCAAAATAACTTTTGATTTGTACAAAAAAAACAGCTTTGGTACGTTAAAGGTTAAAATTATTAAAAGTAACAAAGTAATAACAATTTTATGAGATATTTTGTCTGATTTCAAGACCATTGAAATGGTCGTAATAATACATAATAATTACACAACTACCACAAACATATAGTCAGTACAAATATAAATAACCAATGGTAACTACATATAACAGTCAGATGTAAAGCTACGTTTGATTTTTTCTTCGACACACAAGCACAATACAAATTAAACACTTATCAATATCATATTATCATCTCAAACTAACCGAGAGTAAACGAGTGAACCTTCGTGAACCCCTAAACTTACTTACATTATCACATTAGCTATTTATTATTGCTAATAAATTATACAGCACGTTATTTACATACACAAACCTAAGTGATGGGGTTACCGTCGACGTTTGTCATACAAGCAAAATGTTAACAACTATGGCATGCTATTATTTATTGTTGTAACCAAACGACATTTATACAAATACTACAGATATAAAAGCTAATCGTAACACATTTAATGTAACATCACATTTAATAATTTTAATAAAAAGGAACTCAAAAATAACATTGTATTTCTCTCGTCAACAACAAAAAACTGCACTAAATCTTTTAAATTTAATAAATAAACACTTAGTTAACTAACACGGCGACACCTCGACAATTTAGGAGTCTTCTCTCAACAAATTCGCTGTGATACAGTGCGTTGCTCAATTTTGAAAATATGTATTTGATATGCATTTTTAAAAACGACCACAATTAAATGCAGAAAAACCACAGGACCGCCGCTACACAATTTTTACATTACGTAAATGCTAGAGATGATTTAAAGACTTGGGAATAAATAAAAGTGAGGCGAATAATATAAAAATAAAACATCGATATTTTGGCAGCACCACCCAAAATGCATACCTTTGTAACAAGCATGCACTTATAACTTAAATATAAACATTACGTAAATGTGTTTTTAACAAAATCTACTTTGCAAAGCATTAATATTTAATAATAATAAAAATATAATTCAACGACTATACAAAAAAAAACTTAGATTTTTAAAATGTTAAACATTAAAAATATAAATTTGTCTTGATAATAAATTTGGAGCGTTTAAATATTGCACAATAAGAAAATTTTTTGTAATACTTTCTATTACAGCAATTTTCGTCGAAATCTGTTTTCAACAACAAAGACTAGAATAACAAACTACGCGTCGAAATTTTGAAAAACAAACTTGCTTCAAGACACTGGGACTTTTCGGAATGCACACTTAATAAAAATCGAGATCTCCAACAAACTTATGAAGCAGGTACGCCAAACTTATCTATCATGTGGTGCAAAAAATGTACAACTGCATGCTATCTATCTCACGCCCATGGGGCACAAAAATATTTTTTAAAAATACCAACAAAATTTAAGTTAAAGATTCGTTTGAAAAGCCGTACACTTCCAAGACACGAATTTCAAAATCACCACTCGGGCATAGAGGTGGATTGTTAAATGTTTGACAGCGATCAGTTTTTCCGTAACGTATATTTTCGTCCATCCATATCGCTTGTCCTTCCCTGTAAAACATATCAGAATTAAAACTATACCTGAGAAATTACAGCGAGTTCAAATAATAAGGCTCCACTTTTGTGAAAAAGAGAGCGGCTAACTGTGGCATCAAGGGTTTATGTCTTAGGGCCGGTTTTACAATAGGCGCTTAAGCTCCAAGTTCATTGGATAAAACCCAATGAACTTGAACCATGATTGGGTGCAAAGTTGAGCTGAGCTTAAGCTCCTATTGTAAAACCGGCCCTTAGTAACGTAAAAATTATTATAAACATTTTGAAAAGGAATCTCGAGAAAGTCGATTTTTAAATTTAAAAAAACAATATTTTTGAAGATAGAATTTTTTACACTACCACTACTAAATGGAAAAGCAACATGAAAGGTTTGATTTGGTTCCAATTTACTCAAGAACACTTTGTAGAATTTAAATCAAATCTACTTTGCAACGCATTAATATTTAAAGTAGGTAATAATAAAAATAAAATTCAATAACCATACAGAAAAAACTTGAGCATTTTCTCGAATGATATCCTATTCTTACAAAAGCTGAAAAGAAATAGAAGCTTAAATTTTCTTTACAAAACAATCCCTTTAAAAAATAGACATTTGATGGACAGAGGATTTTCAACAATAAGTTTTTCGGTTTTTAATGAGTTTATTCTGTTGTAATCTTCTTAACAGCATAAATAATAAGTTGTCAATCAGTAGCGGTCAAATATAAAATTTCGGAGGAGGGCTATTTCTAAAAATATATTTTTTACGGACCAAAATAATGCAATATGCATTGTTGGTAAAGAAATACCAGAAAATAAAAATAATAATGATTTGGAGAAGGATATAGCCATTTAAAAATAATGGTACAAGCCATAATTATTACGGTTTATACCTTAGATAATACAATATTCTCCACCTTCTCAAACCAATTATAAGTTAAGTGATAACCACATTTTGCAATATTATGATTAAAATTACTTATCTTATGACTTTTCTTTGGCATTACTATACTCGAGATTATTAATGATAAAACCTATTTGTAAAACTGGCCCTTGGAATGGGAAATTCGTTACACAATTGTTAAAATCTACCTGCCAAAATCTTTAGGCTTTATTTATATAGCAGAATCATCCACATATGATGCAAAAATGAGATTTGAAATTTTAAAATTATTTTTAAATCTACAGTAATTTCAAAGTAAACATTTCAAAATTGTTACAAAATGTTTAGAAAGTATCAAAAAATATATTGATCCTGCCAAACCACCTGTTCAAATGCTCAACGCATGTCGTAATGTTTTCAAAAAAAATTTTATACCGCGTCGCAAAAATTCGATCAAAATCGTAAAATTTCTAATGAAAAGCATAGAAACTATAAGGACTCGATGTAAGGACTAAGAATTAAACTAAACTAGAAAAAAAATACCAAACTAAAATTTGTTGGTAGAAAAAGTAGCACCTAAATTAAATAAAACATAACTAAATTATTCGGTTTCGTCCTATTCCGTCATTTCGGTCATTTTAACAGCAAGTTTTGCCGACCTAGTAACTCATTCCCTACCCTAATTTACGTCTGGATTAATAATCGTTACTTACGCCCATTTATTAACAAACTATTACTTATACTTACATCAGTAAGTAATTTTTATCGGTGCATTCAGGTTAATTTTTTTACGAAATATATGAATTTTCAAGTATTCTTGTCCGAATATGCGTCTATGCAATATAAATTTTACCCTCAAGTACGTACTTGTACTTAAGTAAACACTATTAATCTGAGCGTTAAGTAATACTTAAGGGTCAGATTTATATTGCATAGAAACATATTCAGAAGGAAACTCTTGGAAATTCAGAAACTTGGTAAAAAAAAGAACATGAAATTCACTGACAAAAATCAGTTACTCAAGTAGCAAGGGGTCTTGTCTTAAGTAAAGTTGTAAGTAACTTTGTTATAATGAGTACGGGCCTAAAGTCATTCGGCCAACTTAGTCTACCCATCCCTCCACGGTCTCAGTCCCGTTTGAACCCGTCAATTCTGTTGATCAATTCGCTGGTCCCTTCATGATCCGCTTAGTCCCATTAAAATCCGCACGTTTCTTCATAAATTTTCACCAAGTCCAATTTCCAATTTTGCATGCCCCAAACTCGTCTGCCCCCAAATATGTACGTCTTACACCCAATTTTGTCAATACCTCTCCACAAGTTAGTACTTAATTGCAAGTTAAGACTATCATAAAATATTGGCTAATTCTGCGAGTCAGCATCAGAGTAAGCAGCGCTTCCTTTTAGAATGCTCTGATAATGAGCTAATAAAATATAGCACGAAACAGGTTAGTGATTAAATATTTTATAGATGACTGAGAAATGGCTTTTTTAATTTCTTTAATCCAATTATCAAATTTGCCGATCTTATGGGTGTTTTGGAAACGCCTGTTGTAATCCCAAAATGTTAGAAGAAATGACGCTATTAAATTACAAAGGCTTATATTTCAGTCGCTTAGATGCAAAAGCCGACATGTCACAACTTTTCCCAAAATGAGATTAATACATCAAAAAATTAGAAATGCAAAATCCTATATACCCATAAAAATTTATAAAAGAAAATCCCGACAAATACCGAGTTATATGAAACTAAAATATCATCTTAAGGGCTCGCCACATAGCCTGTGCTGTGCTATCCTATGCTCTGTGTTATGTCAACACAAACGTTGAACAATGTCTTGGTCATGCGCAAAATAGCATAGCAACTCATAACTATGTGAACGTCACTATTGAAACCCTATGTTTCTACTCGTACTTCAATGTTTGACATTGGCATAGCACAGCACAGGCTATGTGGCGGCCCTTTAGATGCAAAAACCGACATTTCCAAAGCTCAACATTTTGAAAACCCGTAACCATTGAATTTTCAAAGGTTTTGTCAGTTATGTAGTGTGCTTTGACATACCTATATTCCCCCTGATCGTGTTTTTGGACAAATTGAAAAGATTTTTTTTTTTAGTTTAATTTTTTAGAAAAGTTTTCCAAAATGTATTGGAGAGAGCACAAGTAACTACAGAACAAGAAAACTGTGAAGAATAGATAATCTTTAGTAATTGACGTTTTTTAAATAAATATTTACGAGTTTAGGTGCAAAACCCGACATGTCCATTCTAATAATTAATTTTTGAAGACTTCTGACTGCCCCTCATCTTTTCAATTGATTTCTATATTTTTCTCTATGAGTAGCAAGCTATACCAAAAAAAAATCGTTACTTAATTCGGTCGCATAAAGATTTTATGACTTTTTCTGCATTATCTCCTTTTCTATTTAAGTGGACTTGTTGGCTTTTGCATCTAAGCGACTGATTTATAAATTACTTAATATTCTTTTCGTTTGTGCTAAAATCACAAACATATTCTGAGATATTATAAAATGAAAACTTTCTGCAATTTATTCATTATAGACTACAACTGCACGGTAGCTGAATTTTGTTTATTATGTAGATTTTAATTCTTATTATGTATTTGTAAAATCAGTTTAACAATACCAATGTACCTTTTAAAATTTAATCATAAAAATTCAGTTTGTACCCAGAGTTGTGTTTAAGTTGTGGAAGCCTATATAAAAGGTCTAAAATATTATGTTTAGTGCCTTCCTCGATAATAAAACATAATAAAAATCAATATTCATAAATAAAACTTACCCTCCACCAATGGTAATCATTTTGGAATCCGCCGCCATGAACAATTCGGCTCCATGAGCCACCTTGTCGCCTTCTATTCCAACCCACGGATATTTGGACCTTTCGGGATATAAAGAAAACAAGAAGGTTTCTCCTGTGCCAAAATAGGCTTGCCTCTGGCCTCTATTGTCCTTGGCATTTCGTTCGTACCAGCGTGAGGAGCAATAAGCTCCAAACACCTGTTAAACAAACATTATTAGAATAAAAACTTCTTTTCAAAAAAAAAACTATGTTCACCTCATTATTGCACGTTTTTATCATAAGCAGGGTGGGCTCGTGCTGTTCCACTCTAACATAAAACGTCGTTAAGGAGCAGCCATGTTCTTCGGTGGTGTAGAGCAGTATAGGTTGATACATGGTAATTCTTACTGGCAGCCAGGACCAAAGAGTCAACAGCTGAATGATAATAATAATAACATGCAAGTTATTCCCACATTTATTACGAATTGATTTTAGGCATACAAATAAAGCGTACAATATTTTCAGTTTTACAAGTCTATTAAAAAATCAAACTAGTGAATGCGTCATATTCATTAAAAGCAAATTCATTCCTTATCTTTTATTCGCCATGCAAATTCATATCACTTAATAGTAATAAGTAAAGCTGTCGTTAATAATTATTATTACCATGCTCACAACAAGCACATTCAATGAATTAATGATGTTATGTAAAACAGAAAAACAGTGTAAGTAGTAAATTGTATGATTTAAGAAACGATTCTCAACATTTAGAGAAACTCAAAATATAATAAAAAAATTAAATCTAACCAGTTTAGAGTGCAAATCGAGCTCTGTAAGATTTGGTAAAGGAAACCGTTTTGCTACATTTAGATATGTGCGCGTCTAAAAAACAACAGAAAAGCATTAACTAATTATGCAAAGAAAAAATTTATTTCTATGCACAACAAAAAATATTGATTGATCTTTTCTCAAATCAATTTCAATATTTTTTGCACAAAATGTGGAAAACGAATCAAAAAATTTTGAAAAGTGAAAATAGCAGTTGGAAAAGAAAGAATAACATAAAAAAAGAGGTCAAAAGTTTATAAAACAAAAATTACTTAAAAATTCCATGATGACCATTTTTGATTTTGAATTTAGAGAGTGAGAAATGAATTTTCAAAACAATCCTTTTTCCATCAAAATGTCCTATTTTCTTGCAATGTGCACATTTAGCAACGCTAAATAAAAATATTGAACATCTAAAATAAAAGAAGCTTTGAAATGTCAAAAAAGCGACAAAACCAAGCTTAATGGTAAGTGCAAAAACATCATAGGGCGATCAAAGGTACATAAACTTACATCCTGATGATCGAGTATGCGTGAATTAATATTCTGTATGGGATAGACGCCCATCGAAAGAGCACGAGGACCTGGTGAATGCGCTCCCTTTTTAATCGATAGCAGCACAAAAAACACAACCGCACAAACATTAAGGTTTAAAATTTAACATAAGACACAAACAACAAGTCGATTATAACGGAATAAAAACAATCAACACCTTTTTTTTAAAGTAACATTCTTGAGTTAATTTTCAGGAATAATTTCATGCCTTTGAACATAGTTGCCTTTAACATTAAACAAACAACAACAAAATTATGAAATCAATGCTGGTTAAACAACATTTAATGAATGATGGTTCCCTAAATTAAAGTGGTGCTGCATGACCATTCATGATTTGTTACCTTGCAAGGGGTAGCAAAATTTTTCGATAAATTAAAGCCAAATTGTTAAGTTATGAACGATATGAATATCATTCAAGTGCAATGAAATGAAACAGCATTATTTAACAAGAATTTCTGTATCAATTTCAAATTTCCACTCAATTTTGAAGAGAAAAAAATTCGGTTTCAACGTAAAAGAAAAAAACTTAAAATTGATACAGAGTTAAGGCAATAATTTCAATACTAAAGACAAAGTGGACAGTCAATGCGTACTCATCAATATAAAACTAATACAATACCATTTCATTGTACATCTCTTCGGACATTCTCTGAAATGCAAATGAACGGTCTACAAAGAAATTTTCTCTAAGAAACACTTAAATCAAAGAAGAGCTGCGCACAATTTCTTTTGGAAAAATTTTAAATGTCGACACAAGGCTTGGTGTGTGCACTTATTATTAAAATTTAAGTTACTTTCTCGGAAAGTGTTAAAAAATTTCTTAAGAAAATTTTAAATTCGCTGTTCCTATGTAGAAAAAAATGTGCAAATCAGAGTTTTGGAGCGTTAAATTCCGTACATAAAAGTGTACGTGAATTTTTAAAAAAGAAGTCGTTTTTCCTGCACAAATTCAACAAAACGTTATTCAAACTTCTTTCATAAAGAATTTTACTCTCCGCAACTTTGAATTCTAAACATTTTTTGTGCCAGATAATAATTTAAAATTGCAGACGAAATTTATTCAATTTGGATGAGGGCTCTCCATTCGTCCATGGATTGTTGGCGGCTTTCGGTATGTTAAAAAAAAGTATGTACGTCCTTAATTAAATTGCACTCACCAAATGTTTTCCAAAAAAAAAAAATTTAACTTTTGTAATTTTAAAAAGCGCAGCTCAAAATTATTCAAGTGAAATTAACTTAATGGTTAAATAGTTAAAATTAGAATCTAAAAGAGGAAATGAAAAAAATCCCTTACCAAAGAGATAAGTTACAGAACTATTTACAATAAAAAAATATTAAAAAATCCATCACCAAGTAATCAAAATGATGCAAGAAGCAAAAATATACAAAAAATTACTCTTCTTAAGTGGTGATGCTCTTGATTTAATAAAAAGAAAGACTTGAAATAAAAAAAGACTCACCTCTCGTATTGTCAATGTATGGGATACCATTTGAATATTATTTTGACTCTGACTATTTGGTAAATTTTCGGTCGATCGTGATCGAATTAGTTGCCTGGAACCGCTAATAACCGTCTTACTTTTCAAAACCATTTCTGTACGCATAAACACTCGCAATATGTAAGCGGAACTTAATCCACGAATTCCAAATGCAACCTTTAATACCTTTTGCGGCAAAATTGGCAATTCTTTGCAAAACTTGGTCAGAGCTATATCGACTCCATTCTTTTGAATTTCTGACATCGACTCTGAATTGGAAACGGTCGAACTTTTGTGAAACAATATCAGGATTGCCATCGCTACTCTGTAGAAAACCTAAAAGTTAATTGTGTGCAGCAATATTAAAGTTTCTTTCGTTTCATTTAAAATATACACATTAAAAACATAAAATAATTCCCTTTGAGGTGAAAATTAGTCACCTGGGCAGAAAGAATATTTTTGAAATGAATAAGCAAAGAGCGGGCATATAAAATAGTTGTCCTGTGTGTGTGTGACATTATATTATTTTTCAAGGCAGTTCCAATTCATTTTAATTCACAACAGATAGTTTTACAGCCAAAAAAATATTGGCAAGCCTAAAATATACCCACTTACGACAAAATACACCTGCGCAATAATAATAATAGAGATAAATTGCACAAATAAGATGTGAAAACAACACGCTTTTCTCATTTCTTACAAAATTTAATTAGCATTATCAGACGAACAAACAAGCATACCTTTATTCCTTCATGGAAAAAACAATCCATGACGCGCACCAATTGGGCAAACGGCATATCCTGCAAAATCCACCATATCCAGTCAATGTAAATACGTTCCACCCGTGAGGTGGAGCAATGCCTCTGAAGATGTACAGCGGCAGCTTTCTAAAATATTAAAAAAAAAATGCAACAAACAAAAATTAATAAACAAACAAGTTTAAAATAGAAAAAGATTAAAATGGATCTACTGATATTGTGACTAAAAATTTCAGGGCATTGACCCCCGGCGGCATTGATTTGTCAAGATTTTCAATATTAAAGCAAAAGTAAGCGGCAAGTCATCTGGATTTAGTCAAGAGACTCAAATTAACCGAAAAGAAAGTGTAGGAGTGCAAATTTTATAATAGAATTCGTAGCACATTCCTATAATGTAATGCAAATTTTTACTTCCTGAAAAACTATGTTGTATTTTGTTTACATAACCAAGGTCAAAAATATTGATAAATAAATTAATTAAATACTGTTTTATGCTGTGTTTATCTGTTTACTGTCCTCCTTTTTTATGACATAATTGCACACAAATTTAATAATAAAAAAATTGCAATCCTTCTAATCTGTTTTTCTTTTACTATTATTGCTATTGGGTGAAAAGCACGAACCTTTTGAAATGCGAAAACTTTTCGTTTAAATTAAGAACAGCGCCAACGAACGCTCGACAGTAATAATCGACCACCAAACTTCCAATTCGGAAGTTTGTACAAATTAACTTATTTTTAATTGGGTTTGAGGAATTTACGAAAAACTTGAGGTTTTACTTACCACGTGTTTCTTAGCAATTTGCATGACAGTTTTCCACGTTACTTCGTATAATAACTTGGTTTGTGTAATGAACATCTTCTCCTTTGAAGCAACCAAGTTGGTCATGCAATGGTAGCATTCCTCCTCTGAAATAGCAAAAAAAACTCATTATTAGGTATCTAATTGATAAAATTTTACTAATTGACCTCATAAAAACGAACTAAGGCGATTCGCATACCTAAAAACACGAAGATTAAAAAGGAACCTTAAATTAATAATATAAAAGTATTTCGACCTTGTGACGATAATAATTTTGCTTCCAAAGTTTACGTAATAAGTTATTATAACTTAATTTGTAATTCAATTTAAACAATTATGAGAATTTAGAAAACAAGAAACGTGTTACAATTATTTCGTTGACGATTTACGTTGTGAGGGTGGGTGAGAGGTGGGGGGTAAATTATATTGCGCAACTAATCAAATCCAATTAAATTATTAAGATAATTATTACAACAAAATAGTAATCTAGTAGCTAATTTTCTTATCAAATTATGTTAAACAAATAATTCAACGTTGATAGTAAAATTCGAAAAGGGATATATAATTTTTCGTATGCATTTTAGACAAATCGTTTTAGTCGTTTGGCCCGTCCACAACAGTTTTACTATCGAAATGTTAAAATATCTCGAAATAATTCAGGCACAAAAAAAATCCTATTCCACCCTGGATCCGCCACTGCACAGAAGTAAATTTTAGCAAAACGTTTTTATGATATTTTGAAATAATTTACGGTAAGTTACCCAAATACCATTTTATTTATAACAAATTCATTAATTAAAACCAAACAATGTCGGTTAAACTACAATACAATTTTAATGCGTGTTTATATTGGACAAACAAAAGGCATGTCCATAATTGTTGAAGATAAAGTTCAACCTTAAACGTAAAATAAATACCCGAGTCGGTTACAAATTCGAGCAAATAAAAAAAAACTATAATACAGAGTGTTCCATAGTAATAAACTGTGCCAAAAAATTTTCGAAATTCTAACTTTAAATTTCTCGATGCGGGGCAAGAAGTCCAGAATATGCAGTATAATATAGTAAACCTAAATGCATGACAGAAAACTTCAAAAAGAAACAAGTCAAATGAGTTCAATAAATCGAAAAATCCCTTAATATCAACTCTTAACTCTTTAGACGAAATGACCCTCTTTATCTCCTCGTTCTACTTTTTGATCGGACGAAAACAAAATGCGGATGTACAAGACAATCATTCGTCCCACCTTCATTAACTCACATGATCATCATAATATCATAATTATTTAAACTATATTTATGCATTCGCGTCTCTATATACCTGACGAACCGATTCGATCTAATTTAAAAGAAATATTTTCGACGATATTTTTTATCGATAATAAAAACTGCAATATTTTCTATAAGTATCTAACTACAACATAAAATTCAAATAAAAATAGAAAATACTTTACATGTTGGTTACCACACCCGCCCAACTTAGAGGATTGTCCAATCTTTAATTCTGACACCCTCTAAAGTGAGTTATGTTGTCTACATCTACTTTCTAAGGCTGGAGTCTCACTGAAGCCACCGTCAACCACCGATTAAAATTCAACTAACTGATTTATGGATGGGTAGGTCTTTGAACTCGGTTTTAACCAATTGATTTAGTTAAATTTTATTAGGTGGCGGTAAGTAGTTGTAGTGAGACTCCAGCCTAATGTTTCAAAGTACCGAAAAAAAAGTTACAAACAAGTTGCAGATGAATATACTTCGTATTACTAAAATACACATCGTTTCTCGAAACGATGCACATAAGCAAGAATGAAACATCCTTGAGTGAGAAGATATGTTGAAAAAATGTTCCTCGATCTGGATCCTAACCTTGCCGTTGTATTTAAAACGAAATACGATCACTATTTAAGGTAGGTACCCGTAATTATTACGCAGCATCATTACTCCTTACTAATGATGGGCGTGTACGATGTGAAAAGTAACGACTTTGATAAAGAGAGTAATTACAGTGCGTAATGAAGTACAGTAATGACAATATTATTGATCATGTAAGATACATATACAGCCATGTGCAAAAGTATTAGGCACCCTCATTATTTTACACTATCTCTAAATCTAGTTTTCAGAACTCATTGCATTGATTACGATTCTATTAATTGTGTCTTTACTCGAAAATAAATATATATATATATATAAGGCCTTTTTGGTAGTAATAAAACTGGCTAGTAAGCATAAATGACTTATATTGCAATTGCAAATGTAAGGATTAGTCTGTTGTTAGAGCTCGTGGTAAAAATATATGCGTCGATGTTTTTTTCTACAACCGTATTTTCAAAGACTAATACCTTACCTGTCAACCACGCCTAAAAAATGAGCTTAGTGCTTAACAGTGCTTGCAGAATTAATTATTATTTAAACAAGGCAATTCTCATGTTATAATAGCTCGAGAGGTGAACTGTTCTCCTTGTGCTGTGCAATATATATTGAAACGCTTCAAGAAAACTTGCTTCTATCAGAATAGACCAAGAACAGGTAGAAAAAAAAGTAACTACATTACGTGAAGATCGATTATTATTTCGACAAGTGCTACAAAAGCGCAAAAAAACCTCTTCAGACCTAGCTGCTGCTTTTTCGGAAGCAAAAGGAAGACCACTGGATGCGAGTACAGTGAGAATAAGGCTCATTTAAGCTGGACTCAAAGGCTGTAAAGCCAAAAAGAACCCTTGGCTCTCAGAGGGAAATAAGGAGATTTGGTTAAAATGGTGCCTAAAGCACAGAAATTGGACTGTAGAAGATTGGTCGAATGTGTTGTGGCCCGATGAATCTAACTTTGAGGTATGTTTATTTAACGCATATATTTAAAAAATATATAATAACATATCACAAAATATTAAATAAAAGTGTAAATAATTGAGATTTAATTTGTTATTATTTTTTATTTGTTTCAGGTATTTGGTACCCCAGGTGTAACAAACGTAAGGCGAAGGATAGGTGAAAATTTCAACCCGTAGTGCGCGGTGCCTACAGTGAAGCACGGTGGAGGCAGCATTATGATCTGGGGCTACATGACTGACTGTGGTGTGTGAAAAATGGTTTTTATATGAAGGTCGTGTAAACAGTGTAAAGTATATAGAGATCCTTGAAAAGACTCTAGAGCCATCTATTTCTGCAATTTTCGGCAATACAAACACCGAAAAGTCAAAAACGCCAAATTTCGACAATACAATGATCCATGGCATTAGTCAGCGCGTTCTCAATGATATGGTTGCGCAAGACTAGGTTTACACTGTTTGACTGCTCCCCACAGTCGCCAGATCTGAATTCCATTGAACATTTATGGAGTATTTTGAAGGAAAATATACGGCGCCATTCAATAAAATCCAAAAAGTCGTTGTTCAATGCATTTAACCAAGAGTAGAATAAAATCACTGACGAGGAATGTTATAGGCTCGTAGCGTCTATGCCTAAAAGACTCGCTGCTGTAATTAAAACAAAGGGTGGACCCACTAAATACTGATTTAAACATTAAATATAACTGATTTGAACATTTATATACTTTTATTTTCGTTTACATTTACCATAACACATAATATATAGTTAGATTGTATAGGGTGCCTAATACTTTTGCACATGGCTGTATATGACGCTGCGCCACAGAACAATTAAATTTTATAGTACGTGGATTAACGAATGTTAATAAATGAGAAACTAAAGATCTGGTTTTAAGAGAATTAAAGAGGCGCTCATAGCTTTGACAGTTAGGTGCGTCTACTGCTAATGCGAAACGCTAGGATGGAATCCGGAGAGGGTAAGAACTTTATTCTGACCGTCTCTCCTCGGCAGGCAATGGCAAACCAACGAGTTAATCTGCCAAGAAAATCCATCTCGAAATGAAATGTAGTTATTACACTTCCAGTGGTTCGGAATCCACGTTAAACAAGTAGGTCCTCTATGTATGTGAAAACATTTTGAACGCACATCAAATGCATAGAAAGAGATTAGGGTAAAAGGACTGAGAAGCAGAAAGATCTGATCTGCCAATACATAACTCCCTCCACAAATACTACAAAGCTTTTTCCAAAATAGTGCTCATACTAAAGTTGTATTGCATGACGTTATTTACAGATAAACCATTATATTTTGGGATAAAACAACACCGACGAATTACGAGGTTGTGGTTTTTATTTACTGGCTACAAGTATGTACATAGTGGGACCTACAACTTGACACGAAATGCGAACCACGGGCACGTGATTCGGGAGTAGCTGAAATTCGAACTCACGACTATTTGGCCTGCAGTGCAACAACTCTCTCACACCTACACCAAACTACGTGTACAATTGGGAGTGCCATTTTAAAATAACTGATTTTAACACTTGCTGGTGTTAATTTTCTTTTAATTAGATTTAATTATTCCACAAATTAACATTCAAAAGAGCGAGCGGAAGTTGATACTATTTCCATTTTCATAAGTGCGATCCTTATTAGAAAACTAGAAAAGCATAACACGTGAAAGGAGCAGACTCACGAATAACAAACGGAAAATATTATTATAAAACTTGCCAACTAAAAGAAGTTAATAACTAATATTAAATACTTAAAACCCACCATTTGCTTTTTAAATTAAACTTTATCTACTTCTACTATCGATTATTAAGCTAATTAGTACATCGATACATCACCATTACTAATGAAGGATGACAACAACTGAGGTATTCATTAGCTTTGAAATAATTAGTACGAACGTTCAATCTCATACATTATATCGATTACGTTTACTATTTCCATGGCAATAAATATTTTATAAAAAAGTTTAAACAAATAAAGCGCACAATTTAAAAAAAAAAGATAACACCTGAGATCGTAAGTTATTAACGGTGGGTAACAAGCCAACATAAAAACTAGGAGCAGGAAACTTGAACTATTTTGTAAAAAAAATTTGGAAAATTAACAAATAATTTATTTAAAGAAATTGGAATAAACTTTTAAAGCCACATTGACACGAAGCTCGGTATGCGTCAAAGAAAACGCTTGAGCAATGTATTGTCAGGAAGGTTTGTTGACATACTTTATGAAAAAGTATTCAACAAATAAATGTAAAAAAACTCTGCAGTGTAAAAAAGCATTAACTAAATTAATAAATTCAATTTTTTTGTTTGAATTAACAAATTCACACACAAATTCAATTTTGTATAAAACTTATTATTATCATTATCTGGGCGTTATCTTATAACCCAAGAATCTAATGTCAATATAGTTATTAAAATATTGAGTATTATGCTACACACATCGATATCGATACTATGTCGAAATGCTAATCAAATTAGGAGCTGTATTACATTACAGCATACAACTTATAAGAGGAAAAATTGAAGAACGTGGAATAAGTTTGAGGAAAACCTAAAATTTTGTGTTTTATTTACATAATTTAAGATAAATTAAATTATTAAAAAAAGAATTTATTTTACATTATTAATTTGTACTCGCGTTATCTTCATCAATAAAATATTTACAGGGAAAACTTTAGTTTCCTAAATGGGAATCAATAGTATTATTCGTTCGTATTTACTTATTTATGGTAAATAATCAATAATTTACGAAATATAACTACCTGTACATAAACAACAACACCATATAATCACCATCCATTATTATTATTACCAAAATGTACGATCCCAGTAAATTATTTAGCTTGATTTTTAGAACCGATAATAATTATTTGATAGTTTTCAATGTGTATAAGCAATTTCCAATAACTAATTTCAGATATTTCGATAAGAAACGAAAAATATTAATAATACCCTCTATTTATTTTAACTTTAATCCTTTTATAGAAAAATATTTTAAATGAAATCAATAGTAGAATTTTGCTTTCTTCAGATGTTTAATTTTCTTATGAAAGAATTATTATGAAACTTAAAAACTTAAAATAAAATAAATCTAGACAAAAAGTTGTATATTAGTTATTTTTAAAAATACTACTGAATTTAATGATGCGGTTCATAAAACAAATATTAGAAAAATTGTAAAATATTTTCTATTGTAAATGCAAGCTTTTGCTAAGTTGAAGTATTTTCATATTTTACGTGGTTTTACGCACTTTTCTTTCATAAAGCGGCCCCTAAATATGTATTTTTAACTTTCAAGATATTTTTTTGTTCAGCTAACTGACTTTACTGATGAGTATTTTATTTGCATTAGTGCTGAAAATGTTTAGTATAATTTTTGGTGATCACTATCAAGTTCCACTACATGAACCACGAATTGGATAATACTTTATCTTTAAAAAAAAAGTTACCTTATAAATTAATTTATTACTTACTACTAAAAGATCATTTTTTTTAAAATGTAGTATGATTTTGACTTAAAATAAGTTCATTTTAATTACCAAAATTTTAAGGGCATTTTTCCATGCTCGGTTAAACTGCGAATTCAACCAACAAAAACATAACTATATTGTTTAATCGTTGATTAACTTGTCCAAAGATTTAACTGAGCATCGCAAAAGTAGTACCAATAATTATTCATTTCGGCTATTTTGATATACAAAATACAGTGGCTTGGTGTGATCGCTGGTTGAGTTATTGTGCGAAAATTTTCGAATCGCGGAATTTCTTAACGCGCCCCACCGGTGAACATCAACACTCTGTCGATAAATTATGTTAAAAGTAAAAGAGAAAGAAGAGGATCGATCCACCACGAAAAATGGATAGTGAAAACTTTGCGGAGAACCAATATTCCGAATGCGATGGAAAAGCTTTTTCCTTTGTTCTAACTTTAGTCCTTCTCCTATAACGTAATCAGGATAACTTAACTAAATGATGTGGGTAAATTAGACCCCTAGACACATTAAAAAGGGTTTCGTCCAATCTAAATGAAGTCTGTGGTTAAAGAATATTAATTTGATAAACTGAAATTATTAAGTTTCAAACCGCATACAAAATTTGCTTATTTTAATTTACTTTCCAAATTCAATAAAACTCCTTTTCAACTTTTGATTATTGGAAAACGATGTAGTATGTACTTTAATTTAAAAAAAAATCACCTGCATGTAAGAAAAGTATTAACTGGTTATGTTTGTGCCCACACTTCAAATACTAATAATAGACATCACGTATAATTAGATGTAGATACACGATTGATATATTCTGTCACTTTTATGTAAACAAGTAAAATGTTATTATTTTGTAAACATAACATTATTTACAATTCCAACTTGTTAATTGATAGATAGATGGATAGATCAATGATACTAATTTTAACGCAACTTACAATCATGTTCATTATAATCCATGTTGAGATAGAATTGAAAAACGACCATTCGTTTCTTTTTTTTTTAGTAAAAATAGAAGCAGAAAAGTGAAGCAAATTTGTATTTTCATGTTCCTTTTTTGATGTACCGGTCATCTTACCATGATGTACTACCTACCTACTTCAAAAAATAATGTCAACCGAGCTAACGACTAGGAATTCCACCCCAGATCATGGTAAAATCAGGAACTGGCAAATCGATAATTCAGAACTTATTTAAATATTGCAATGATCCCAAGTATTTCCCAAATGTTAAATAATCACTGATCCGAAAGTTTACTTCCAATGTGCGGTGCGAACCATAAAAATAACCAAAAATATTCTATTGGGAACGTTGCCAATCACAACAAATTCCTTGCAGTACCAATAATTTGGAAAATGAATTTAAATTTGTCTCGTGAATAATTAAATTTGATTTAGTTACGAAATTACGTTCTTAAATTAACACCACCTGAGGAAATTGCTATTTAAAGTTTGGCCTTGAAACGAATTTTCAAATTTTCTCATTAAACTTGAATAAATACAGGTGCTCTCGAACTTGGCAGCTTAATAAAACAGCAGTTCATTTGATTTTCCTCCTCAAAAGTAGCCGCAAAGAAATTAAGTAAACTAATTCTAATTGCAAGTATGTAATCATTTATTGTATAACGAAACGCTTTATGATATAATAAACAATTTGTCAAAACGATTTTATCTGCACGTTATAATATTAAATTGCATGTCCTGATTTCTTTAGCCCGACTTACTCAAGAGTTTGAAATAAATGCAATTCAAGGGTTTTTCGAAATATTGTTCCTTCCTATTCTACAATCATGGAAAGGTGCTTTTTCAAATCAAGACTTGCTGCTTATCATAAGTAGGGACTTGAAAAGCTACTAAATTAACTTCGGTGGTGGGAAGAAGCTCTTCGCAAATTTACTCAGAAATTACAAATTAACTATTACAAGGGAAATGTAATAATTAATGGGAGGGTTTCCCGTAGCCTTGCTCGTAGATCGATATTAGACTTTAGATCTCGCTAATATAAAGGTTATGCATTACTGGTTTAATCTATGTACTTAATTAAAAAAATATCTCTAAAGAAACAGAAATTTATAATGTTAAAAATAATAATGTGCGTAGGTACTTGAAATGTTGAACCGTAATTTATTCCGACAAATAGATGGCGCTGTTTGCTTTTAGGCGCCCAAACAATTAGCGTAAATCTGTAACAATTTGTTTACAGTGAAAACGTGTGTAAAGATCGTCCAAACGCTGATTTATAATTACGGTATAATTACAATAATTTATAATCAACGGTGTCTGGTGAAATACGCTCAATCCGACAACTACTGCCGAATAGCTTACATAATAAACACGCGAATACAAAATTACCGTAACACTGGAAACTTTCGGCAGTTTGAACCCCAGGGATTCCCCTAGTAACGTATTTTTGTTTAACGTTTTCTAAAAAATTTCGTAACAACGTCAGGCGTTTCATTATCTTAATAAATTATAGCCAAGTTGCGCCAAGTTGCAACCTAGAAAAATTCTATTAATATTTTAAACAAAGTGAAAAAAAAATTAGTGTGGTCAGTGCGCTAATTTTAAACTTTTAGTACATTTAGCATTTACTTAATAATAATTCAAATTTTGAACTTGACCCAAATTATTCCGTACACATACACAAATCTGTACATCTCAGTTATATACGTTTTCGTGTAAACATGTCACGAAATTGGGTTACAGATTCGAACACCCTTGCAATCAAAAATGCTATTTTTAAAGTACAAAAAATAAATTGCAGAAAAATTATATACATAAACATGTAGGTGTGGAATTTTGTGCATGTAATTTTCATCATCACTGCAAAACGAGTCATCAACTTGTTGGCTTTGATTTTGCAAATGAAATATTTTCAAGAGAAGTCATCGTCGAAAAAATACCAAGAAAACTCCAAGATTTATTTCCATTTGGGGTATTTTAATTTTATTTTAAACTGAAACAATTTCGAGGATTTTGGAAAGAAACCACGCCGAAACTCTTTAGCGGACATAAAAATTATAATTAGACGAATTACTGTAACAAAATTAAATTCAACCCATCCATTCGACTCCCCATGAAATTGGCAATTAGCCAATTCCTTTTTCCTATTTAAAGCTTAATTTGACAATTCTCCATATAAGAACGAAAACAACCACTTTGTAGCAAGAATTTTTTTTTAAATTTCAGTTAAAAAAATAAGTGTGCACTTATAAAGTCAAATATCTCTAATAGAGCAACTCATAAATAGAAAAATTAAACAACAAATTGCTGTATCCTGCACACATATTACGCTGCGCAAATATGATACACCATATTTAATATAATTAAGCCACTCACTCCCGACAATAAAAATTTGTCACTAAACAATTCGTATAATAAATTTTTAAAAGAAACGCAGTACTTTTTTAACCAATTGAAAAATCCAAAGAGTTCAGCAAATCGTCCTGTATAATTTCAAAACTGACCAACAACAACAACAACGTGAAGATTGTTCAATATAAAACGAGTCTTTTAGTGAGTTTTTAAAGCTTGACAAAACGGGAAATGGAGCTGTCAATTAGGTAACCCCCCCCCCCCTTGGAACCATAACCTACAATGAGAGCAAAAATATGATTTCGTATGAACATCGACATGGATGAAGATCACAATCGGTTGTGGGAGCAAGTATCTATCCAAAGTAGTTCTGATCCACGCGACTTTCGGCGATACGTTTTTAGAAGCATTGAAAGCAATTCCATCACTTGATCCGATCGGTTCGCGTTTAATATGATTGTGATATTCTAAAATAGAAATAACATCAACGGGTCAAAGATCAATAAATCATTGATGCAACAAAAATGTGGCCCAATTTGCATGATAAATGAAAACAAAAATATCGCACGTAGCCGAAACACCACAAACAATAACAAATTTGCGTGCCAAAAGCATTATTATCAGCTAATTTATTCTTGGATCACGGATGTCCAAATCATAAGCCAAATCTTTTAGAAGTACATTGGTTAAATAAAGAATTTTAAGAAGCTATGGTGATAATTTTACATAAAGAAAATGTGAAGCATTTTAATTCATCACAAATTTTAAATAATAATTCAAGACCACCATTAAACCGACCAACGCATTCGTAATTAATTTTAATGCAAATAGGATTAATTGAGTAAATTGAACTTGTTTTGCATATTCGGTGTTAGCTCAATTATGGAGTTGGAATACCGACGAATTTATTATTAGAAATTTTCGAAACTTGCAACAACAGGTGTGGAAGAGGTCTGACCACTACCATTACTACAGGATTGGACACTTTGCATGGATGAAAAAGTATAGCCAAACTCAACAGAGATAATATTATTATATCAAACTATAACGCAGTCCCTTTAAATGGGAACACACTTATGGTACTTGTATGAGTATAATATACTATCTCTTTTAAATTAAGCATCTACGGTTTGACTAGAAATTTTTAGCTCGATCGACCAAGAACAATACAAATTGTTACTATATTTCTATTTCTTAATCAGCAAGCTAGAATTTTTAATTGTTAATGTTTCCTAAGGTATAAAAACGTAACGACTTTAATAAGGACAAATATTAGTAGAGCATTGGCCCTCTAGCAACGCCACAATTGCTGTTTAAAAAATAATATGTAATTGCTACATATTATATACCTAAGGTCGTGCAACCTGACGTGACGATGAAAACTTTCGATCTATTGATTTACTCGGTCCACTTTAAATTATCCATCTTGTCAGAACCAAATCTTTTCTCAAGATGTTTTCGACATCCTCATGAATAAAAATAGCTTACTATGTAATTATCCTGTATAATAAAACTTCCTGATGTTAAAACTTGTTTATTATAAGTGCTACTACTATTCTCTATTGTATGTAAAAGTTTTGCAAGTATTAGGCTACTCTTGATATTGATGCAATCAAAACAAGGTAATCGTTGAAGTTTGAATTAAAATTTGAATAGTACGAGTATTAGGGTAACGTAACAATGGGATTTTCCCATTTGTAAGCCACGTGCGTGCCAGTTCTTACTACTGGAAAACGCGAAGGGTTAAAAGGAAAATCTTTCGCGAAATGCATGAAGAAACCAGAAACAAACGTCAAGAGGTGAAAACACCCTTATTCTGAAGATAAATGGAAAACACTTTTATTTAAATGAGTAGAAACTTTCCGGTGCCCTTAGAACTTAATTCAATACCGAAAAATATTTACACAAACTTAAATAGCTAACGCAAAATTAGACAACAAACACCAATAGTTATCACTACTTCTATGCTAATATTGATAAGAAGTATAAAATAATTAAGAGATTATGGTCGGAATTTAATCAAACTCGATTCAATTTACGCAAATATTACTCGATTATCTTACAAAATCAAAAATAAGTTACCTTGGAAACTCTTTAATTAACGATAACAAAGCATTCAATAATGTGATGTATACGGTTACAAAATAATTGTAGTACTACTATGATGTAGTATGTAGTAAAACAAAAATGTTCAGAATTTATCGGTTTATGTAATTACTGATAATATTTACGAAAACTGATAAATTAAACCAAACAGAGGAAGAAATTTCTTTTTCTAATCTTTAATTTTGGTATGCTAATCTTTGTTCAAATTTTGGCTTCGGTCCCCTATCTTTGGCAACTCCAAATAAATTGAAAATTTCCTATTGCAAAGAGGAAGGTTTATATAGTATACTGATATAATTTAAACGTGAGAATGTATTAGCAAAATTTTGAGTAAATCGATTTTGAAGTTAGCAAATTTACATGTAAAATTAGTGAGATTCCCGCGCGTCAGCCATTCTATCGTCGGTCCGTGCGCTCTGATATACTCTAACACTTAGAATATTTCGCACCGGCAGATGCAGCTCGACTCTCGTACATGTAACATCGATTATTTTTTGTTTTTACACGATTTTTTGGGGGTGAAACGTAATAGTTTACTGCCCCATACCGCAACTATACTTTTTAATGCTATTTCAAGGGTCTCTAAGCTCCCGGTTTTTATTTATCCCGGTTTTCTTGATATGTGGCGCCTTCTCGTATGTTTAGCCTAGTAACCAAAGTCAAAACCGCCCTGGAGGGGTGCAACCCGGAGCGGAGCGGCGCCCCGTAAGGGTAGGTTTTGACGATGGATTACCCTCCTTATCGAATGCACACCCCAAAATTCGAAGGCAAAAAATTTTTAATTTTTTCACTTTTTCGGCAATACACGGCTTATTTTCCATTTTTTTGATTTTATTTATTACTAATATCCACTAATCACACCCCCATCTATCCGAATTTCAAAGAAAAATTGAAATCGGAGCGAAAAAATTTTACGCATTTTCATCGGAGCACGGGCGACTGATGCACACCGGCCGGGGTCTGCCGCATAAAACATGCTACTTTCCCGTACTTTTCAAATTGATTTTTCTCGAAATTTTATGTATATCATCTCCAGTGAAATTTTTACAGTATACTATATAAACCTTCCTCTTTACAATAGGAAATTTTCAATTTATTTGGGGTTGCCAAAGATAGGGGTCCGTCCCCCAAATTTTGAATACCATCCCGTAGTACTCGATGTGGTTTTCTTATATTACAGATTATTTCTATTATTTGTACAGTAAAAGGATGGTAACCCTTAAAAGTCGTAAAAATATTCTTCCTGCAATAGAATATTCTAATTTAATCCCCATCCAATATTGATAACAAGCCAAGCAGTGGCGGATTTATACAGCCACTGTACCCCCCCCCTGGCTCAGCAAAGAAAGAAATTTCACTTGAGAATAAAAATTGTAAAATATAAAATAATTTTGGACCTTTTTGGAAAAAAATTAAACGGTTAATCCTTTCCGCCCAGTATTATCAACTTTTAAGTTTTGACAAACTTTTAGAATTATGTAGTAAAATTTTCACTGAGAAACAGCGGCGGATTTATGCACCTCTTAGCCCCCCCCCCCAACAAGAAAAATGAAATTTTGATGGAAATTTATATGGCTTTATTTGTTTTAAACACTTTAAAAAAACAACAAAATTTTCTAAACACGAAAAATTAAATTTATTTACTTCGTTGAATATCGTGTAAAATGAAAATTATACGGCTTGGGAAATCTCAGATCTTAGTTTTCATTTTACGCGATATTTAAATGAGCAAATCAATTGTTTTTGTGTTTATATAAAGAGACGTTCCAAGATTGGCGGAATGTATAGGGATTATATACATTTTTGTAACATTCTGGATATAAATTACACACGTATTACTCAATACAACGCTGGACATTGCTCTTAACTAAACAACTTGATTTATAAAATGATTCCTTGCGATTATAATAAAAGTACAAAGCCAATTTATTATTATGTTTTATTTATTCGTTTTTTATTATGATGAGCTGTGGTGTAAAAAATTTCTTATAACGGGTGATTCAATAAGAAGAGACGTCATTTTAATTTGTTAAAGAAACGCATTAATAATTGGAAAAATTTTAATCTCAACATAAAGAGCAAATATTGCGATCATACGTGGAGCACAACATCATTCCACGGCTCTGCTGGCATGATATCATTCTTTTGGCAAAATTTTCAATTACGTTTTGGCATAAATGAGACTCAATTTGCAATTTCCCGTCGAATATTGGTTCTTGAGGTCTGGAATTGTTTGAGGTTTGGTCGACATAGACTTTCCACATCAAGTAGCAAGTAGTAGAGAAAAAATTATGTAATCAAAAAGTAAAATCTAGGCGGCCAATTTATTGATGTCAGCAAGTCGAAATATAACGCGATCTTCGAAATTTGATTGCAATAAAGTTATTGATTCGTTTGCCACCGTCTTGCTGAAACCACATATCCTCGAGATCCGTTTAGACTATTTTTGCAACGGTGACGAATTGAGATTCTTAATAGCAAAATTTTCACCATTTTGGTGATGTGTTTTCACAATAACTATACGTTCATCGATCGTGTAACGTTCCATGATCAAATCGCATTATTTCCACCTCCAACGCTCACCAAAATGACACCTCTTATTGAATCACCCTGTAGTATTATTGTCAAGTAAATGCAATCATACAACTTAAATTTAGCTTCTATTGCCATAAACCAGAATTTATCAAACTTCCTAATAAAATTAAGTACAATTTTAGTGGATAATATTCAGGATAATGAGAAAAATGAGAATAATGTCCACTCGTTAAATCTTTAAAATGTGTCCATATCTGTATTTTAGAATCACTAAACAATGCACTAAAAACTTTTCAAAACTAAATTGTTTTTTACAATCTTGTGTACATTAGATCTCAAAAGTGTTGAGTGCATTTTTTAGTGATCCTAAAACAGAGATATGATTACTTTAGTTAGGTAATCATTTTATAAACGCAACTTGCTCGGATCACAGAGATGTACACAAGAAAAAGTACTTGTAGTCCGGTCAAATTAGACCAAAAAATAGGAGTGAGGTTGCAATAATTCGCAGCCAGCTGAAAATTGGTAGGATTGTTCAAAACACCATCATAAATGAAATCTAAAAAGTCCTCATCGATCCGACACCTGGAAAAAAATTTATTCGGGGTCAAAGGTCACTAAAACGGGTTTTTCGCGATTTTCAGCAAAACGGTAAGTTTTATCATAAAATTATCTCATTCAAAAATTGTAGATCAGATAATTATCTATAAAAAATGTCTAAATACTTTTTTTCCTAAGAGCCACCGTTTTTGAGATATAACGATTCGAAAAGTTGAAAGAGTTGTAATCGTCATAATATGGGGTCCGTTACTTTGGCGCCCCCCCGGATAATATTTTTACACCAAAAGCAAGCACTGGGATCCTTAGAGCTAGCACCCAAATATGAAAGCTAGCACCATTACAGTATTTTCACAAATCGACTTTGAAACCGGGGGGGCCAAAGTAACGCTAGCCCCCCCCCCCCCGGTTAATATTTTAACCCATAAACCTAGCACTGGGATACTTACAGCTAGCACCAGCTAGCACCCAAATATGAAAGCTGGCACCATTATAGTTTTTCCACAAATTCATTTTATTTATTTGCACCTAAATGACGATTATAATAACTCTTAGTCCGGTCAATTTAAACATCCGAGGTTGCAATAATTCGCAGCCAGCTGAAAATTGGTAGGATTGTTCAAAACACCATCATGAATGAAATTATCTATAAAAAATGTCTAAATACTTTTTTTCCTAAGAGCCACCGTTTTTGAGATATAACGATTCGAAAAGTTGAAAGAGTTGTAATCGTCATTTAGGTGCAAATAAATAAAATGAATTTGTGGAAAAACTATAATGGTGCCAGCTTTCATATTTGGGTGCTAGCTCTAAGGATCCCAGTGCTAGGTTTATGGGTAAAAATATTAACCGGGGGGGCTAGCGTTACTTTGGCCCCCCCCGGTTTTAAAGTCGATTTGTGAAAAAACTGTAATGGTGCTAGCTTTCATATTTGGGTGCTAGCTCTAAGGATCCCAGTGCTTGCTTTTGGTGTAAAAATATTAACCGGGGGGGGCCAAAGTAACGGACCCCATATTATGATGATTACAACTCTTTCAACTTTTCGAATCGTTATATCTCAAAAACGGTGGCTCTTAGGAAAAAAAGTATTTAGACATTTTTTGTAGATAATTATCTGATCGACAATTTTTGAATGAGATAATTTTATGATAAAACTTACCGTTTTGCTGAAAATCGCGAAAAACCCGTTTTAGTGACCTTTGACCCCGAATAAATTTTTTTCCAGGTGTCGGATCGATGAGGACTTTTTAGATTTCATTTATGATGGTGTTTTGAACAATCCTACCAATTTTCAGCTGGCTGCGAATTATTGCAACCTCGAATGTTTAAATTGACCGGACTATTGGAAAATATTTTGCCAATACAAAATCTGCACTGTTTTTCCAGTCATCATGATGTTGGAATGTGCAAAATACATATATACCAGTTGTCAAATTTCACCGAAACGACCGACACATTTAAATTTTACTTTTTAAGCTGGAAACTCCTTCCTTATTTTTCCGAACAATTGAAATACCTGACATTTCCTATTTTAAGAGGACTGTTTATCTAGTTAGTGTAAAACGGACTTTAGTATGTCCATTTTTTAATATTCAATCTGTAATTGATAAATTTTAACAATTAGGCACTGTAGCGATACTTAGTAAGCATTTCTGAATGCTATATGAACTTTTTATAATTGGAGTCACTAAAATATTTAACTTAAAAATCTAACCATTAGATATAAAAAATCCAAAATTCTCGGTTGATTTTTAATAAGCTCAATTATAAAACCACATGAATATTCAGAAACCATTACCAAGTCATGCTACAAAGAACCCTTCTCAAATTTTATTAAAATTTGTTAATCATGGAGCGACATAGGTAAAAATTAGGCGTTTTAAAGCACGGTTTACACCCACATTTTTGCACTACCTTCCGTTTTTAATATCTCAATTATTTTTTGAATTCAACCAACTAAGAACATAACATCCCCAGAGGTAACCGCGATACCCCAACCCGCGCACAAAATATTATAAATACGGCGAGTATTCGGTTCAAACCGCGTCGAGTTTTGCTCAGAAATAAAAATATATGTAACAAATTCTACAACGTCAACTTTTTAAATAAAAAGTTCATTTCTCAAGAGCACTTGCCTAAGGCGTCAAAATAATAGGCACCTTTCTATTTCAATAAAAAAATTGTCCTTCAACCTTTAAAAGCTCAAAAATTAATGGGCTCTTGACACTCGGTCTTTTAACGAGCGTCAAAACAATTATCAACACAAAATTGATGATTTACCATAAGCGCTTAATCAAATTAGACAAAAAAAATCAACTAATTTTAACGCGAAAAAAATTGCATATCTATCTACATATAAAGACAAGTTTGGCCCCAAAAATGGTAATCTTATATTTCAAATCCATTTCTCACATCAGGCCAAAATATTTGTATATTATTTTACTTAACTGGATGGTTGTAAATTGTCTTACATTAAATGAACAAATTTGAAAAATCATCTATATATAAAATATAAAATAATTAAGAAAAAACTTACCTGACATGAAATGAAGAAGGAGAGCACAAATGGGATACAACGAGGGGCTGTAGACGATGTCGGGACAAGCATATCCAAGTACGGACACTACACGATCAGCTATACTACGACCACGGTGAGTTAAATAATATGCTTGACAGTGTGAAGGTTCCACAAATGGAGGTAAACTAACAGATTTGTCGGGCAATTCGGTACTACCAAACACTTGATTAACCATATCCCAATAAAATCCATCCAAATCACTCGACTTGCTGTTGTGATGTTGTCCACAAAGCATGGGCCAGAGTTGAGCTCTGATGGGATGATTGACAGGCCAACCATTGTTTCGAATGATGAGTTTAACGTCCTGTTTGCGGCCTTGTTGTAGCAAAGTTTGTATTTCGGCAAATGTCTTGAGCGGTTTGTTAGATGGACTTGGGGGCACAACAGTTATTGCACTCGAATCCACATGAGAAGAGAAGCCATCCAGAGTGCCCGCTTCATCTTCCAATACGGACAACATAGTGGGCATCTCCAAACCTGTAGCCCCCTTCAGAGCGACACCTTATGTGAGGTCCTGCAGCATCTTATCGTCTACAAAATACATGACTAAATGTCGCGAAATACTCAAAAATTAAGATTAAATGTATGTACAAACCCCACACAATTACGGAGGATTCCAAGTGTGGGGACTCAATAAATCCGACCTCTACGAGTACAACAATAATAATGACACTTTAATCAGATAATGTGCTACCTAGTTTGGACATATCTACGTGCCTAGAATTTTCGAATTGCATAACAACACCCCCGTCCCTCTCTTTTACATCCTATCTACTGTGAGTGCCTACTTACACTTGTTAATCTTGTAAGTATTAATTGTGATGTATCAAAGTAACGTTTGGTCCAAACATTGGGGCAATGCACGTTCACCACGGCGGACCACTTTAGCCAATCGATACGCACGGTCGATCCTCTTAATTTTTACTTTCCACCGAATTACGGAAAGACAACGCACGAATAAAAGACAATAATTACTGATGAAAAATCCGGACCGTCAAGCGCCACCCGACTGTTATTTATTTTTATTTTAAATTTTACTCGCTTCGAATTTCGACTGCCAAACTTTTATATTAGACCAACTCGCTTTCTGCGTTTCTATTTTGTGTGGTGCGAATTGTCATAATTTTTTTGGACACAAAAAATATAAAAAAGAAAACTGGAAGTGTCTAATGTACGTGACTTTAATTTCGCACAGTACCGGCTCGCAACGCTGCGTAAACTGCGTGAGTTCACACCAGCGTAACCACTCCTATGATATCGCGCTATGTGATAGGATAACGTGACGGGCGTCAGTTACACACGTGGTATCCAGTCACGCGGCTTTTTTGATTTCATACGATTTTTGGTCGCCCCCAGTCACGAGCACGTTTTAAAAAATTAATTGACGTTAATGTCTGTCGGTTAGGCAACCCAACGTACACCAAATTTAATAATCAATTTATCGTGAACAGGTTACGGCTAGCATGCGGATTTCTAATTATCGTGCAGGGGCGGATACAAAGGGGAGTGAGGGCGGTGATTACACCCCTCCCCCCCGCGAAGTTGCAAACATCGAAAAAGAAACAATTAAATGCACTAAAATAATAAAAAATTTACGTTTTTTGCGTTATTATACAACTAATTACCTCCCCCCCCCCCCCCATGAACTTTAATTAGATCCGAAATGAACAATGACGTTTTAGTTTCATTTGATTTATTTTTTTAATATATAAAAGGTTTCATTTATATAGCATTTCCATATGGGATTATCCATATAATCCGGATTATCCATATAATCCGGATTATCCGTTAATACATAATTCCCGGTCACTACATTACCCCCCTTCTAGTGAGATAGCCGAAGGAGGTATACAAGGTATGCGAATGTTGTACATGTCGTCTCAATATTGTTGTTACTGGGATTATGTTACAACACTCATTCGCCTAGTTTTCTAGGGTATCTGACTTGTCTTCCTGATCGTGTTGTTGTGTGAGTTCGGTCTGTTTTCGTCATTTGTTCCATAGGCTCCTCTGCTACAATGTACGCTGGCTTCAATCGGTCAATCGATATTGACGTAGGTTTTCCTTTTACATTGATTTTGAATACTTTTTCATTTCTTGATATTACCTTATATGGACCGTCGTATGTTGGTTGTAACGGTTTACGGATTGCGTCGTGTCGAATAAATACGTGTGAACACAATTATAAATTTTTGTGTACAAATACTCTTCTATTTGTTGGATAGAGGATTTTTTAGTACTTTCTCCGCGAATAAAACAAAGATGTACTTCTGCTACCGGTTTCGCAAATTTATTTGCATCTTCTATTTGTATTATGATTACTACCAGGACAAGGTCTCAATTTTTTGAAATACTGTCGTAGTTTTGTCACAAAATTTGAATTGTCGTCATCAGTTACGTTGCTATAAAATAATTCTCCTGGGAGTCGT
The DNA here is from genome assembly GCA_932274525.1 of Podabrus alpinus. Classification (NCBI taxonomy): domain Eukaryota; kingdom Metazoa; phylum Arthropoda; class Insecta; order Coleoptera; family Cantharidae; genus Podabrus; species Podabrus alpinus. The sequence continues at coordinate 2,944,183 of OW026451.1, read as the reverse complement.
AGATTTTCGCCGTAAACTAATTCTGCCGAAGTGGCACCGATGTCTTCTTTAAAGGCATTTCGTAATCCGAGCAGGACTATTGGTAATGCTTCGACCCATGACTCGTTGTTTTCTAACACATGACATTTTATTGCGCTTTTTAGTTGTCGATGTACTCTTTCGATCATCCCGTTTGCCATTGGATGGTATGCAGTTGTTTGTATGTGCTCGGATCCCAACAGTTTCGATAAATTTCTGAACATGTTTGATGTGAACTGTCTTCCTTGGTCGGTGGTAATTCGTAGTGGGATTCCAAATCTTGCTATCCAATGCATTAACAGAGTTTCGGCAACCAATTCTGCTGTAATATCTTTGATAGGTATTACTTCGACCCATCTCGTGAATCTGTCTATCATAGTCATACAGTACGTGTAACCTTTGGAATACGGTAGTGGACCAACTAAATCTACATGGATGTGTTGGAAACGTTTACTGGGTGTTACGAATGTAGCAGTAGGTGCGATTGTGTGTTTATGGACTTTTGTTCGTTGGCATGCAATACACTGTCTACACCAGTTTTTTACTTCTTTTTTTATCGACGGCCATACGAATCGAGAACACATTAGTTTAATTGTGGCCTTACTTCCTAAATGTGCAAGCCCGTGGAGTTTCTTAAAAATTAAAAATCTTAATTTTTCCGGCACTAATGGTCTTACGACATTCGTGCTTGTGTCGCATATAATATCAGCTTGGTGTTCTGGGAAAAATATCTTCGTTAGTTTCAGCGAATGATTACCATTAATCCAATTTTGTAAGGCGTTATCATTTTTCTGTTCATTGGCCAAAGTTTTGAAATCGATTTCTTTATCATCTTTCGTACTTTCTTCTATGTGTAATCTTGATAATGTATCGGCGGTAATATTATTGCTACCACTCACATGTTCAATTTCGGTTGAATATTGGCTGATAAAGTCGAGATACCTAAACTGTCGTGGGGAACAATGATCCGATTTTTGTTTGAAAGCGAATATCAGTGGTTTGTGATCCGTATAGATTTTAAACTCTCGTCCTTCTAGGAAATGTCGAAATTTTTTTACTCCTTCGTAGACTGCTAACAGTTCGCGGTCATAAGCGCTATATTTTTGTTGAGCATGATTTAACGTTTTTGTAAAAAATGCCAGTGGTTGCCATTTATTGTTTATCGTTTGATGTAATACTGCGCCAACTGCTGAATTTGAAGCGTCTACCATTATCGAAAGCGGAACATTTGTTGCGGGATGCGCTAGCAAAGTCGCGTTTACCAGGGCATCTTTGGATTTTGTGAATGCGTCTTCTGCTTCTGGATTCCACACAATTTTTCGGTTTTCCTTTTTTCCACCGGTTAGCAACTTGTTTAATGGGGCCTGTACATCCGCTGCTTTGGGAATAAATCTTCTATAGAAATTTATCATACCCAGGAATCTTCTTAATTGTCTTACGGTAATCGGGCGTTCGCAATTCTTGATAACATTGATTCTGTCGGTGGGCGGTTTGCTTCCTTTTGCATTAATAACGTAGCCTAAAAACGTAACTTCGGATTTTCCAAATTGGAATTTCGATGCATTGATGGTAATTCCATATTTCTCGAGTCTTTGGAACAAGATTTTTAAATGTTCCATGTGTTCTTCATCTGTTTCAGATGCAACCACGATATCGTCGATATAAGCGAATACGAAATCCAATCCACGTAAAACTTCGTCCATGAACCTTTGGAAAGTTTGCGCAGCATTTCTTAATCCAAAGCACATAAATGGAAATTCGAACAATCCAAACGGTGTTGTTATCGCAGTTTTTTCTATATCCTTTTGAATGTACCGGAATCTGATTGAACGCTTTTACCAAATCTATTGTTGAAAATATTTGTTTACCATGTAACATGTGCGAGAAATCTTCAATGTGCGGTACCGGATAACGATCTGGTATTGTGCGTGCGTTTAGTAATCTGAAATCTCCACATGGTCGCCAATCATTGTTTTTTTTTAAAGCCAAATGTAGCGGTGACGACCAACTACTCTTAGATGGGCGTGCGATTCCTAATTCGATCATTACTTCGAATTCTTTTTTGGCTATTGCAAGTCGTTCCGGTGCAAGTCTTCTTGGGCGAGATATTACTGGGGGTCCTTGTGTTGTTTCGATGTGATGTACAGTTTCGTGCAAGATTTTCTTTTTTGGCGCCAACGGATTTGTTATAGAGGGAAACTTTGTTAATGATGCTTGGAATCTGTTGTTGTTCGATATGATTCTTATTGATTCAGTCCCTTTTTCATTTACTTTACCTTTGGTGGCTTTGGAAGCGGTTGTGTCGATTAGTTTTCTGTTTTTTAAATCGACCAATAGTCCATAGTGTTTCAAAAAATCTGCTCCAATTATGGGTTTGTTTACATCTGCGACCATAAAGCGCCACTTAAATTTCTTACCTAGTTCCAAGTCCAATTCACGTATGGTTAAACCGTATGTATTTATGGTTGTGTCGTTGGCGGCGAATAGCTTAAACTCTCCTTTTCTAAACGATCCTTTCAATAAACGTCTTGGATACACACACAAATCGGCGCCTGTGTCAATTAGATAATCAATTTTCGTGGATTTTTCCGTTACATGGAGACGACTTGAAATCATTTTTATATGGCCATGCGTCTCTGTTAATGGCCAATCTATTCGTTTTTTTTTATACGTACATCCTGGCTGACATTTCGTGGATCTATCGCGGAACTTCCTGTGATACCAACAAATAAATTTCTCTTTGTTTTCTTCTTGACTTTTGCTGTGTTTTCGAAGTTGTTTGTTTTCTTTTCTTAGGTTTTCTATCTCTGTTTTTAATTCCTGAACTTCACTATTTGTGCTTTCTTCTTTTATCGGATTATTTTTTGCGATGGTTTGAACGTTTCCTCGTGGCATCATCTCGATTATCTTGTCTGCGCGTTCGGCCAACTCGTCCAGCGTTTGTTCGGGCACTTCCACTACTGCTAGCATAGGTTTTAATTCGGTTGGTAAACGACTTATCCAAATTGTTTTTAGTAGATTTTCGGTTATATCTGATCCTCCTAAGCTTCTTAGTTTTCGCAAAAATTGGGATGGACTTCTATCGCCTATTTGTTCTTCTTCAATCATTCTTCGGGTTTTTGTTTCTTGCGACGGTGATAGTCGTCTTATTAATTCTTTTTTTATTTTTTCGTATTTTCCTTTTTCCGGTGGGTTCATTAATATATGTCTTCGATTTCTGTCAATATGGTAGGATTTAAGTTTGCTACGACGTGGCCATATTTTGTATCGTCCACTGTTATGTGACTCAAGGCGAACTGGATTTCTAGTTGAACAAACCATAGAAGAGGTTTTTCCACCCAGAAGGGCATTATTTTCATTCCAACGTGGTTGATTTCGCGTGCCATTACATAGTTCCTTTTTTCTTCCGTTTTTGGATGTTTCGTTATCACGTCGGGGTCACCATTTTAGTTTCATTTGATTTATTTTTTTAATATATAAAAGGTTTCATTTATATAGCATTTCCATATGGGATTATCCGTTAATACATAATTCCCGGTCACTACAACGTACATGCACCTTAAAGTTAGACAACATGCGAAACACCGACTCACAGCAAATATAATTATGTAGTATTAGTTCCCAAAATAGTTATAGATATGATGTTATGAGTAGAGTCCGGATTTATATGCGATAAAAAACATCAATATAAGTAGTATTTTATATGATTTTTATAAAATTAGTCTATACGTCTATACTATAGTCTATATAGTCAAGAGGCGGTCATAGCTTGGCAGTTAAGTGCGTCTACTGCTAATGCGAAACGCTCGGATCGAATCCGGGCTGGGTAAGAACTTTATTCTGACCGTCTCTCCTCGGCAGGCAATGGCAAACCACCGAGGTAATCTGCCAAGAAAATCCATCTCGAAATGAAGTGTAGTACACTTCCCGTGGTTCGGAGCCCACGTTAAACAAGTAGGTCCTCTATGTATGTGAAAACAATTTGAACGCACATCATATGCATAGAAAGAGATAGAACGAGATGGGTCACCAAACCCTCATTAGGGTAAAAGGACTGAGAAGGAAGTCTATACGATTATATGCGGTAATATTGCTGAAATTTTAAATATGCGGTTAAATGAAAACAAAGGAATATAATGCAAAATCGAAATTTTTAGTATTGTATACTTGTATAGTACATAAATAATATTTACATATCGTGGGCTTACTGCAAAAACTGACCAAGTCAAAATAAAAAGTTTCTCGATAAATGAAATTGAATGTTTAATATTTTGTGAAAAATCAGCTTTTTAAAAGTTTTAATTTTTGTTTTAGGAAAATGAAACTTTAACAATACTTCTTATTAGGGCTTTTGCTAATTTTTACATTTTTTAAAAGTACTGAGCGAACTTAATCAACAAAGTTTGTCGTGACTGAGAAAACTGACTTGGTCAGTTTTTGCAGTAAGCCCACGATTATATATAATTATTAATTTAGGAATTCGCAGAAATATTACTTATTGAAATCAACGTCGCCAAATTTTCTGGATCGGACAGGTTAAGATTAGTTTAGCAGTTACAAAAAGATGGTAATATTTTTCAGACCCCAATAAATAAGAAGTGGTAATAAAATTTTTAATTTATTGATTTAAAAGGTTTCAGACGTGGTAATGCGTTATTTTTTTTAAATGGAACATGTTGCAAGGGATAGAAATGGTCCAGAAAACGTGTACCCATAAATAAATGTGTTTGACAAGGCTGGATTTTGTACCACATTTTTAACATTAGGATTTTATTTTAAAAAACTTGCACCTACATAATTATAATCTATGTATATAAAAATGGATGTATATGTTCCCTATAGACTCCTAGACCGTTTGACCGATCGGAACCAAATTTGGCACAGTTATTATGTAGGTCCCTGCGCATGTTTTTGTATTGAAATAGTGCAAAAATTCGCAAAGGAAAGGAAAGTTGATTTTGAGTAGCCTGCCTTCCTTTAAGGAATCTCGATAATCCATTCATGCGCGTCCCATAGGGACGCGCATGAATGGATTATCGAGATTCCTTAAAGGAAGGCAGGCTACTCAAAATCAACTTAAAAACCAATAATGAATGCTGTCAAGCTGTCAACCGATCGACAATCCAATCTTAACCAAATTTGGTGTAAAAGTTATTTACAACGCTACGAAAAATATAGGCTACTTTAGAACCTTGGAGTGAGGCCGAACAACCACGGTCTACACCAAGCATGTCAAACTCAAATGTAAACATGGGCCAAAATAAAAAGGTTTAAGTTTAGGTGGGCCGCAAAAAGGAAATTCAATATTCATAGAAACAGGTTTATTTCGAAAAGTACAGAAATATCAAGGACAGTTTAATATTTTCTTCCTGACACTTGACATCTCTTCGCTGATACTATCTTTCCTATTTCGGGGGAAATATTGCTCGCAGTTATTAGTTTTAAAACTGACCCAAGGTGAGCGTCGTTAATTCTGGATCTTACAGGAGACTTATTTCCTTTCATAAGTGTAAATAACTGCTCGCATCGATAAGTACTTCCAAACATAGAAATGATTTCACACGCAAATTTTCGTGTATTTTCAAGCCTGGCTGGTAAATATCTATAAAATTCAGGCACGCCAACTTCAATAAATTTTGCCGTCAAATTTGAATCGCACTGAATCTCAATCACCTCCATTTGCATATGATTAGGTACTGATTCCATATTTATTGAGAAAATCGAAGAAAACAGAGAAAATTTGTCTTCCAAAGAATTAAAATCTGCAAATCTTGTTTCAAATTCAGTTTTAAGACTTGAAATTTTTTCTGCGTATTTTTGATAGGATGCAATTTCACCTGGCTGAAGCTTGACTCAAACTCATACTCATATTCGTAAACATTACAGTCGACCAGTTAAATCATGGTAAAAATATTAATATTTTTATTTTTGCTTTTAAATTTATAATTAAACAATAAAGCGCTTACAGAAGGTACCAATACGAACTAATTAAATAAATTAAAGTAAATATTACATTAATAGACCTCATTTAGGCTTCCAAAAATATACAATGATAGGCACAACACAAAATGATAAAAAAATTCCAGGAGGCGCATTTGATGAGATCCCCTCCCAAATTTTTGATATGACAATCTACTTGATGATCTGCATCTATGTTCCAAATCTCATAATCCTCTTTAGGGGATAAGGGTGTCAAAAAGCAGCCCTTACCTATAAGATGTTAGTAAAAAATTCCCAGATGGCGCAGTTGACGAGATCCCCTCCCAACTTTTTTATATGACAATTTACTTGATGACCCGCATCTATGTTCCAAATTTCATAATCCTCTTTAGGGGATAAGGGTGTCAAATACCAGCCCTTACCTATAAGAAGTTAGTAAAAAATTCCCAGATGGCGTAGTTGACGAGATCCCCTCCCAAATTTTTTATATGACAATCTACTTGATGACCTGCATCTATGTTCCAAATTTCATAATCCTCTTTAGGGGATAAGGGTGTCAAAAACCAGCCCTTACCTATAAGAAGTTAGTAAAAAATTCCCAGATGGCGCAGTTGACGAGATCCCCTCCCAAATTTTTTATATGACAATCTACTTGATGACCTGCATCTATGTTCCAAATTTCATAATCCTCTTTAGGGGATAAGGGTGTCTAAAACCAGCCCTTACCTATAAGAAGTTAGTAAAAAATTCCCAGATGGCGCAGTTGACGAGATCCCCTCCCAAATTTTTAATATGACAATTTACTTGATGACCCGCATCTATGTTCTAAATTGCATATTCCTCTTTAGGGGATAAGGGTGTCAAAAAGCAGCCCTTACCTATAAGAAGTTAGTAAAAAATTCTCAGATTCTTTTAAATCCCAGAATTGTTTAAGAATTTTGGAGCAGGATAACCAACGTACCTCAGTATAATAAGACCGACCGGAATATTCGCATTCTAATTCACTTAAGAAAGCGGAGAATTGTCGCTGATTTAAGCCCCGAGATCTTATAAAATTTATAACTTTTTTGATATATGACAACACATTTTCCATGTTTATGACCTTTGTGCATAGTACTTCTTGGTGTATAATACAATGCGTATGATGAATATTGGATCCGTCATAAATTTCACCTAGTTTTTTTTGTAGTAATGCCACAAAGCCTTTGTTTTTTTCCGTCATTGAAGGTGCGCCATCCGTAGCTACAGACGTTAATTTTAACAGGGGTAGATTGTATTTCTGCAGAACTTCATAAACACAATCAAATATATCCTGTCCTGTAGTAGTACCACGCATGGGTACTAGTTCTAATAATTCCTCAAAAATGTTGAAATCCTTGTCGCAAGCACGAAGAAACACAGCTAATTGAGCTACACCCCCAATATCCACACTCTCGTCACAGGCAATGGAAAATCCTTCGAAAGTAGGATCACAGGCAATGGAAAATCCACTTAAATTGGCGGCCAAATCAGTAATTCTTTCTGCAACTGTATTCCGAGACAAAGAGATTGCTTGAAAAGGCTTAACATTTCCCGGACAAACAATTTCTGCAGCTTTAATTAGACATTCCTTGATGAAATCACCTTCAGTAAAAGGTTTCGAGTGTTTAGCAATCAACTCCGACAAGACGTAACTTGCATGCACCGCCGCTTCATTTTCTTGTAACACTTTAGTAAACATTATTTGTTGTTTTTTCAGTCCCAACTTGAGCTCTTTCAACTTTTCTTGTCTCATTAATCCTTCGTAATTATCATATTTGGATTTATGTTGTTCATAGTGACGTTTAATATTATACAACTTTGGGACATTAATAGTATTATTACATATCAAGCAGATTATTTGATCTCTTTCTTCACAGCAAAAATATTCCAATTCCCACCTTTCTTGAAAACTTCGATGTTCGTCAGCGATTTTTCGTTTATTTTTACTACAACTTGGCTTTGCTAAAGACATACTGAATATAAGGGGCTGGAATAAATAAGTAGCCGTTAACACACAATAATAAAACATTTTAACATTAACTTACCAGACACAGAATAACACACAAATTAATGCAGTAAATATATGTTACTAAACAATTCAGTACAAAAATAATGTCGTTAGTGCCGTGTATAGTCAGTAGTGACTGAGCAAAATATGCGTTCAAGATTTGTGCGCTTGTGAAAGGTACTGTACTCTCTCTACCTCGTGTAGGGTAGGCTGCTGAAATATTAGCTGCTAATAATAATGCATCTCGCTTCCGCCGCATGTCTCCCTTCTTCTCGTTCTGTGCATTGTCGATGCAACTTTAAACTTGTCGGCGTGTACGTTTTGTTGGCCGGGCCGCAGAAATGTATGTTGTGGGGCGAGTTTGACACCCTTGGTCTACACGTATGGTTGCGATTTCCCCGAGGCCGAACAACCACATCCGACACGGTCTAGATGACTAAAGACGGCCGGAGGCCGACTGTGCTAGCTAGTTAATGATAATTATTCCAAATATTGGCTATATATGCGGTTATATGGATAATAATTTTATATGCGGTAAAAATCCAAAATATTAAATTATATGCGAAATAAAACTTCGTATTTTGCTTCATTTCGTAGAGAACGGTATAGATACTAAAAATTAGCTTTCTGTGATAGAGCAAATAAAACATGTAAAAACATATAAATCCGGACTCTAGTTATGAGAGCGGAAGACGGCAGATGAGCGACCAGAATCATCAACTCGAGACCGAGATGCAGTAAGAAGATTGTCGGACAACCGCCCAAGAGATGGGCAGATGATATAAAAGAGGTAGCCGGAAGACGATGGATGAGAACGGCGCGTAACTGCGAAGAGTGGAAAAGTAAAGGGGAGGACTATGTCCAATATTGAAATGAAAGAGTCTGAAGAAGAACTTACGTTATGTATACCAACAGGACTGTGCACAAATTAGTTTACTATTGCGAGACTCTACTGTAGTTTCTTTCCTGAAATTGTACAGCCCTTACTGCTACGTAATTTATAACATATTAACAAAAAAAATAGTTATTTTTTTCCACCATGCATATCTCAAGAACTATTCGAGATCCAGAGCAATTTTTTTTTCGTTTTAAGCAAATTTCATTTATTTCAAACTTAACTTATACGGTTTTAACGTGGGATGCCCAAAAAACGAGTATATTTCTCAGAAATCATGATTAACTTTGAAAATGCTCGAGTTCAGTTAGAGATGTAATACGGAGATTTATAGAGAATTTATTCTACTTGCTTGCATCTGTAAACCACTTCTGCATCAGATGAAGAAGAAAGTATATACAAAAACTACGTTTCTTGGGCAAAAATCGAAAAACATTGGGTTCTATAAAAGCTGTATCTCGAAAACTGTATTTCTTTTTTAATTTTGTGCATAATTTTACCAATACCTATTTTAGGCATAAAAATGGCTAATCCACCACTTTGTAATTTTCTGTTCTTCAACAAATTTTCCCCAGTTCTCATGCAAGCCTGATGTTAAAAACTAGACCACAACGTATTTTGATGGCAAACTAAAGGGTTTAAACAAAAATATCACATTTCCATACAATCATAAAAATAATATTTTTTCGACCCTCTCTACTTGTAAACCTACATTAAAATAAACAACCCTCTCTTTTAGGTCAGTAGATTTTTTCCTGATTTTTATGTCCACTTAGGTACTCTAAAAATCACCAGGTAAAGATCAAAAGGAAAGGACACAAATGGAAAGATTTACAGGCGACAATAAAAAAATAATTCAATTTTTTTATATTAAAATCACTTTTGTACATAATATAAATCTATCTATTATTATTCTGCTTTCAAGGCGAACTCTAAAAATTTAGACATAACAGGATAAACGGGGTCGTAATTAACCAAATTCTTTTGACGTATCAAATTCTCGTATCTTTGCAAAGCGCCAGCAATTAAATCCAACCTGTTCAATAAAATTCTGTATTTGGAATAATTTTAAATGAAGATTTTTCTCACCTGTCGGATTCTAAAGTGTGTTCATCTAACCACGCCGACAGTTTAGTCAAAGACCATGCAGTATTTTGGTGAGGACTTGCCAACTCGGTTCCAGCAAACGAAAACAGCAGTAATAATACGATGCTGTGTGGGACCGAACTGCCAGACATTTGTTTGTCTATTATTTCTTGAGGTGTTAACGTTATAAGAGTGGCCATGGATTTGAAGAGTCTGCATAAGAATTTAGCTTACCGGCCAAATTATAACGTACAAGTTCTTACCTGTATGGTCGTCCTAAATCTGATAGGTACAAATACAAATTTTTGAGTGCTCCCTCCAAATGTTCATAATCTGCTTGGAGTCTCAGACGCCCTCCTTGCGAAAGAGGTCTCAATAGAGCGGAATGGATCACCAACAACTCGATGCAACGTACAACAACTTCACTGCACCTAGAAGAAAAATTTGTCAATTAAAATTTAAAAGAAAAACAAAGCCTATTTACTTTAACGCAAGAATTTGTTTGTTTTCATAAGATGCAAGGTAGGTGTGGTTTACTCTAACAATAAATTGGATTAGTTCACGCATGTAAGGACTACAAACTATGCTCGATCTATTAGTCGGTGGTTGGTATTTGGTCCAATCTTGTTCCAAGTGAATTGTGACAATTATGGTTTCTATAGTCGAATTTACTGAAGCTAAAATGATTTATTTTTGTAGAAATAGATTATCAAATTAGGAAATGGAAGTACCAATCAACGGTTGAATTATTGCACCGGTTAAATTGTTTAATCCTTCCAGGCTGTCGTTGATTATAGAAATGGTTGATGACGGTAAAGTGTCTTTCATATTAGCCAGCATTCTTTGAACTTGCACCAACAAATAATACAACGCATTTGCTAATTGTACGTTTTGTTGTTGACCTGTATTTGGAGTGCCAGCTAAAAAAAATATTATCTTGTTACTCTTTAATTTAGACCTGTTTAATTATTCCTGCTTCAAAAAAAATATTATTTTAGCCTCTGTAAAACTGAACAAATCAAACTTAATTCTTTACCAATAATTTGTGAAGATTCAGAACCAGTGGACAATTGTTGTTCAGTTTTGACTGCAAACATCTTCACGCACTTGGCTACATTCTTGATTACCTTCTCAGTTAAACAGTCTTCAACCAAAGCCATACTTAGCTCACTAAAAAGTAAGAAATTACCCCCAGGTCAAAATGTTTTCAAAATATTCTAACTTTGTAATGTTCCTTATTATTGAATCGATTTTATCATGAGAAGGTGCAGAATTTTCCTGATTAAACATCGATTGAACTGGCTCTAAAAGGCGATTCAACGAACTAGACAAATATAAATTTTCCCAGTTGTCCAAAATGGAACGACTACAAAATTTAAGTAAAATTAAGAATTACAAGAAGACGATTTCTTACTTGTAGGCAAAATAATCGCAATTTAATCTAACAGTCATGTCACGGTAAAGTTTCAAAAACTTGGGATAATCTGTTTCCATCATTTGTTGAACAGCCGAAACGGCGTTAGTTACCTCGTCTACGATGTGTTTACCAAGTCTCGACCAAAAATTACTGGCAATATCGTGTTTAACAAACAAATTTAAATTATTTAAGACTTCTTGTAGAAATTTAATCTGAAATGTGTTTATTGAGCAAATATTAAAAAAAATAGGCTCAACTTACTTGTTTAGCTTGACAATAAAGTTCTTCGGTGAATGCTTTCTCCAAGTCATCCCAAATTCTGATTCTAAACCCTTGGGATGAAACCAAATTTACACGACCTGGACCTCCTGGTTTTTTGTAAGTTGTGTTGTTGCTGCTTGTGTCAACTGCAGATTTTAGACATTCGATGCATTCGTTTAATGCAATGTCTACAATATTATCAGTTGCGTTCTTAATTGTGCCTAAATTGATAAAAATCTACAAAAAAAACGTGTTGGAAAAAAATCGGTGGCATAAAGTCGAACAGACCTGTAAAGCTGTGGTTGTTTGGGACAAATTTTCAGATGCAATTCCTTGCGTTAACGAACTCATTGCTAACTTTACAACCTTTTGTTGTTGACTTCTTATATTTCTTAGTTCACTGGTAACGGCATCGATGTCCATCAAGTCAGCGTCTGCCGTTAATTGCTCTTAAATTAAAATTGTCAGAATCTTTTGTGCAAAAATCATGATTTACTGTATTACCTAATTCCTGTAAAATTGTAGCTTTTTGTACCGGATCGTTTGTGTTTGACAATTTTTTACTCAAGCTTTGGATTCTATTAACTTGTCTCAAAATGTGACTGGCTAAATGTAACCTTGATAATACTTTGGTGTGCATTTCTAGCGCCTGGTAAGGAACTACAATCTGAAATAACCCACGATGAGAAAGAAAACAAGACAGACGGGCGAACAGTAATAGACTGCTAATGAGGAAGGACGAAAGGCGAGTTTCTAGGGGAAGCATCAATGCCAAAGTGGAATCTAGAAAAATTCGCAGGGCAGTAGATCAATTTGGGGAAGCAACTCAAAATGATAATGAAGACATTTACTTTAGACTGGATTTTAAGAATGGGTGACGAAAGATAGTCTAAAAGAACGTTTGATGGACTCCACCCACGTGGAAGATGTAAGAGGAGCCCACCGAGGAAATCTTGAAATGTCAAAATGTGAGAAAGAATGAACAGCTATGGCTATGGTGACCATATTATTTTTATGAAAAAAAAGTACATTTCGGCGAACCACGGTAAATACCTAAAAAAAGGTCAACGGCGCACAGTGTGGTGGAGGCGGACAAATGGTGATTTTTAAAGTAATTCATTTGGTCTGTTTAATAATAGTTTCTTGCTAGGAACATCCCAAGGATTCAGGAACACAAAAAAAATCATAAAAAATGCGCTTGGAAAGTGTCGAAAAAATGGGGCAAAGTCAACCTTTTTTATATACATTATGTACCGTATACATAGGTACTTTAACTTTGCTTAAAAACGAAAATTCATTGATTTTTTTCAGTTTTCAAGTTGAAATATTATTTCTGTTTCTTGTTACTAGCACACAAGTGCCAAAACAAAACAAAGAATTACATTTTTAACGGTTTATAGACCTAATTTCGACCTAAAAACTCGATTTTTTTAAATGTTAACTTCTCTTAAACTTTTAGTTGTGTGAGAACGCATGAGACACACCGAAATTTTTTTTATGGTATCATTGGTATCTCTAGTACTTGCCCTCCAAATTTCAGCTGCAGATACTTGCAGATGCGAACACAAGAGCGTTTTTACTGAGACTTGTACAATTTTTACCGAAGGTATTATTGGATTAACAAATCAATAAATTTTTCCCAAATGCCCATGTAAGCAATACATAAGCAGAACGGACGATACAGAAAGATATTAAAAACAATTGAAAACTATTTGGGGACGGACCCCTAAGGGTGACCACTCCAAATAAATTTAAAATTTCCTATAGCAAAGAGGAAGGTTTATATAGTATAATGACATAATTTTCACAAGCGAAGATATAATCAAAATTTCAAGAAAAATCAATTTGAAAAGTACGGAAAAGTCGCATCGATTATGCCGTCGAAGGCGGTCGAAATGCATCAGTCGCCCGTAGTCTAAGCCACGCCCACCGAGGTTATAAATATATGTTGCGGTCGCTCCCGGCCGACAGCATTTGTCAGTCAACTCAGTGTTGACAACTTGGGGGTTTCCCCCCCAGATTTAGGGGTTTTTTAGGGGTGTAATATGTCTAGGGGTATTTTTAGGGGTTTTTAAGGCTTAAGGCTGTTAATAAAACACAATAAGAAAAAGGTCATTAATCTTTTGCCGAAATGTACTTACTTTGCATTTTAAATTCAATCACAATCAAAAAAAAAAAAAAAGGTCATCAATCGTTTTTACCTTGTTTCACCATAATTGTTTTTAAAAAAATTTTTTTAGGGGTTTTTGGTTGTACTTTTAGGGGGTAAGTGTTATTCAGAGTTGGTAACACTGAGTCAACTGCCGTGCGTTAAACATGTAGGTCTCTAAATAAACATAATAAACGTTGGCTTGGCCAGAATTGTGAGCAACAAAAAACCTACCCTACGCTGCTCCGCAGCTCCGGGCGGTTTTTCATGCTCAGAGCCGCTAACGCGGCAGCGCTAAACATACGAGAAGGCGCCACGCATCAAGCAAACCGGGATGAAGGCAACCGGAATTTTAAACCCCCAAAAAATCGCCTAAAAACAAAAAATAATCGATGTTACATGTAGGAGCGTCGAGCTGCATCTGCCGGTGCGAAATATTCTAAGTGTTAGAGTATATCATAGCGCACGTACCGTCAACAAAATGAAATCTCTCTAAATTTTTACATGTAAATTAGCAAACTTCAAAATCGATTTACTCAAAATTTTGATTATATCATCGCTTGTGAAAATTATGTCAGTATACTATATAAACCTTCCTCTTTGCAATAGGAAATTTTCAATTTATTTGGAGTGGTCACCCTTAGGGGTCCGTAGCCAACTATTTTAAAATGACGAACTTTAGAATTTCGAATCGTGGCTTATGCAATATTCTGTGGGAAAACACAAAAATTATTGTTTTCTTCTATTCCATTAAGGACTAGCTGGCACAGTCGGCCTACCGGCCGCTTTTAGCCATCTAGACCGTGTCGGATGTGGTTGTTCGGCCTTCGCCCTCACTCCAAGGTACTAAAGTAGCCTATGTTTTTCGTAGCGTTGTAAATAACTTCTACACCAAATTTGGTTAAGATTGGTCAAATAGAAATGTAAAGCACGTGCACGCGTATTTGCATTGTCGATTGGTTGACAGTTTGACATCATTCATTATTGTTTTTAAGTTGATTTTGAGTAGCTTGCCTTCCTTTAAGGAATCTCGATAATCCATTCATGCGCGTCCCTGTGGGACGCGCATGAATGGATTATCGAGATTCCTTAAAGGAAGGCAAGCTACTCAAAATCAACTTTCCTTTCCTTTGCGAATTTTTGCACTATTTTAATACAAAAACATGCGCAGGGACCTACATAATAACTGTGCCAAATTTGGTTCCGATCGGTCAAACGGTTTAGGAGTATAGGGAACATACATACATCCATTTTTATATAATATTAAGGATTAAGGATATAGTAAGACAACTTCCAGATTTTTTGCCCTAAAATTGAAGGCTCAACAACCGTTTGTCCACAAAAACCCCATTTCACCACACTGTGCGGCGTACCTAAATATACGACGATTACGATTGATGACCTTTTTTTTTTCTGGGGTTGCACTGAAGGAAACAACCATGAGGTTTGGGGCAGCGTCGGGTGGCACCCCCCGGCGGGTGTACACAAAATAAGTACATTTGTAAGTACTTGGAGAAGTTTTTAAGTACATAGGACATCGTTCTAAAAAAGAGTACTGTCCTACTAAAATAGTGACATATGGTCACCATAGCTATGGCATAGGGAAGAGGATGCTCTTGTATGGTGGTATAATTAATTGGAATCGGAAAGCATCAAAATAAATAAACACAAACTTACCTGAGTTTTCAACCTTTCGGCATTAGCAAATAAATTCTGCATGTGAATGTTCATTACGTTTAAAATGTTGTCTAGTTTGTTGGCATGTGTTGCTTGCCGAATCAAATCGTTGTGCTTCTCCAACACTTGCTTCTGTAATTCACTGCTGACCATTTCGATTCCATCGGCTAACTTTTTAACTTGTTCTGCTATCGTTAGATTTTTTAAAGTTTCATTTTTCAGGTTATTAGGTTTGATGAACAATTTTAGAAAATCTACAAATGTAACTTGAATTATACGTAATTAAACATTAAATTACTACCATCTCTCTCGATTCTTTCCAATACGTCCATTTCTTCGTTCGCAGATATCATTTTCGAAGCAAATTTTCAAAATTACGAGAGTTGTCAACGTAAACGTCAAAAATAGTTCGATTTGACATCTCCAATTGAACTAAAATCACTATAACGTTAACCTAAAAATTAGAGGTAAAGTTTTTTAAATCAAAAGAAATTAATGCAAAATTATCCAGATGCTAAAGAGCCCTTCAACCGCTTTCAAACGGAATATTTCAATGTTGAGCAAATTTGATAACTGTTTGGCATTTCGATGGAAATCGAAATTGATTCAAAATTATTATTGGGGCAAACTCGCCAGTTAACCGAAGTAGTTCCTCGAGAGTTTCCAATAGTGAATAGCGATGATATGACCTATAGTCAGTTTTTCCAACAGTTCATAATGAAAAATCAGCCGTGCCTCATCAAAAACGTATCAAATGAATGGGAGTCGAGCAAACTGTGGATCACCGACGAGGGTCGTCCCAATTTTGCGTACTTACAATCAAAATACGGAGAGGTCGAAGTTGCGGTTTATAATTGTAAAGAAAGAGAAAGAATCGGAATGAAATTCTTGGATTTTTTAGATTATTGGGCGAAATACGAAAAGGACGAAGAAAAATCGTTGTACTTAAAAGATTGGCACCTGAAAAACCAAGCACCCAACGACGACTTTTACCAAGTCCCCATATTTTTTGCATCTGACTGGCTCAACGAGTACCTGGTGGATGCATCAAAGGACGATTACAGATTTGTTTACATGGGCGGTAAAGGAACGTGGACTCCCTTTCACGTGGATGTTGTGCAATCCTACAGTTGGTCCAGTAACATTTGCGGCAAGAAACGCTGGTTGTTGTTTCCCCCAGGAGAGGAAGAAAAATTAATGGATCGTTTTGGAAATTTTCCCGAAGATGTGACCGATTTGTGTAAAAACGTCCAGCATTTTGAAGTTTTTCAGAACGCAGGTGACGCCGTGTTTGTACCTTCCAACTGGTACCATCAGGTGTGGAATTTAGAAGACGCCATCTCCATCAACCACAACTGGATTAATGGCTGTAACATAAAACGGACGTGGGATTTGCTGGAACAAAATTTGCAGGATGTTAAAAATGAAATCCGGGATTGCCAAGATATGGAAGATTTTCTGGAACATTGCCAGGTTATGTTGCGAGCGACTTGGAATGGCATGGACTTTTCTGAATTTTACACCTTTCTAATTCACATTGCCAGGAAAAGAATTGGACTTTTGCAGAGAGCAGAAAATATTTTTGTGGACAGGCAGAAACTGGGATCAAATCACGCTTTGTTTGATTTGTTAGCAATTCAGGACACTCTATCCTCGTTTATCAAACACGAAGACATCCCAAAATTGCAGCACTTCCAAACAAATCAAATTTTACCTGAAAATGTACTAAAAGAAATTCAAGATGTTTTAGAAACAAAAATTTAATAAACAACTTTCCATAAAATTTTTTAAAAATCTAACTATAACCCGTAGTTCTTCTAAACCCCCTTTAATTATAAATGAGCCGCCTTATGTTGATAACACACATTGTTCTCCTCAAATTTGGCTATAATATCGTCAGAGTAGCCCAAACTTTTCAATATTACTTTTGTGTGTTGTCCTTGATGTGAAGTTGAATTTTTGCTTTGCGATTTTCCCGGGCTTTGACTTAATTTCGGAGCCGGATTAGGTGAAACCAAACCGTTCCAAGTTTTAGTAAAAGTTTGTTGTTCAACATTGTGCGCATGTCGGGAAGCTTCCTCCAAGGAGAGAACGGGAGTGGTGCAAGCGTCACAATCGTCGAAGATTTTGCACCACTCCTCTTGGGATTTTTCCAAAAACTTTTTAGTAAACAGTTCTTTGGATTCTTTAAAATTTGAATATTGGGGAGCTTCGTCGTAACTCAATCCTAAACCTTTCAGAAGGTAGGAATAAAATTGAGGCTCTATAGCTCCAACTGCCATGAATTTACCGTCCTTGGTCTCGTAAATTTCATAAAAGTGCGCTCCCGAGTCGAGAACGTTTTCGCCACGTGGATTACCCCAAATTGGTAGACTTTGTGAGCGAAACAGCCAGCTGCCCAAGTAAGCACTGCCTTCCACCATGCTGCAATCGACCACCTGTCCCATTCCTGAAGTTGTCCTATGAAAGAGAGCTAAAATAATCCCCATGGCGCACATCATTCCCCCACCCCCAAAATCGGCAATTGTATTTACTGGAAAACTAGGTTTTTCTCCCGATCTTCCGTAGAGAGAAAGCAGTCCCGATAACCCCACATAATTAATGTCATGTCCAGCTCGTTTACTAAAGATCCCCTGCTGACCGTATCCAGTAAGTCGGGCATAAATCAACCTAGGGTTGTCGCTCAACAACTCGTCAGGTCCTAATCCTAAAGACTCCATCACTCCCTTACGAAACGGTTCTATTAAAACATCCGACTTCTTGCAAAGTTTCTTAAATATTTCTATCCCCTCCTTTTTTTTCAAGTTCAGTGCAATTGATTGTTTTCCGTTACTGAGACAATCCAGGTCGGGGAGATTTCCAACCTACAAATAAATATGTTGCCTACCAAAATAAAATATTGCGTTTACTACTACCTTGTCCACTTTTATAACCGAAGCACCAAAGTCCGCCAGGAACATTCCACACAAAGGTGCAGGGGCTAAACCCGCCAACTCAATTACTTTTATTCCTTTCAGTACCATTGTAATTTAGCAAAGTAATGACAAGTTACATAATTCATGAGTTTCTTTTTTAAATGGAAAATTTTCTTTTACATACAAAAGAAGAATAAAATTACGGTATGAACTAATAAATTTGTTTTTAAACAAATTTTAAAAATAACAAAAACTAATTCAAAAGTTACATCAATATCTAAGGTCAATACAATATTATTACTGATTTTCTCATAAATAAATTAATAATAATAAATTTATGGGAGTGACTTGTCGTACGTCGAAAGGTACTTGCGCAGTTGCGTCTTTTTTGTACTTGGACAAAATTCGAATAATTTTCAATCGTATTTAAAATATCAAATTTTATTTCCGCGCAAGTTGGCGCATACTCAGTTTCACCAGATTATTAATTTGTGTTTATCAGTGTTAATTTATTAATTGTTATTGGTTCCTTGCTGGTTTGGTTTCGAATAAGTAAATTTGCTTAACAGATAGTAAATTATTATTTATTTCTTAGCATTCACCATCAGGTTATTGAAAATTTTTACCTCTAACCTGACTTTTATCAAAACCAAAACAAATCTTGAAGACGAACGGAGGAAGTTGTAAATTCAAAAACTTTGACGATGTTTTACAATAAATTATTACTAATTATGTAAGTTCTTAACTTTTCTAATAAATTTTTTTTAATGTAATTTAATTTCTTAGCAACTTTTTAAACAGCTTCCACATAATCGGAAACTTCTTGGTGACATTTATACAAAGAAGTTCTTGCAAGTGAAAGTTAATAAACATATTATGCTTACTTATTTTTATTTATACTTAATTTCACTACTACTTTTCTACTTGCATATATTTATAATTATAAAAACCAATTAAAATTAATAAAACAAGCGTGCAATAAAAATTATTTTACCATTTTTTTGTTATTTATTTCTGTAATTTTAGCTAAGAAGTACTTTAAACTTTTATGCTACATTATAAAAAAGTTAATTGATATACTATGTGCGTATGCTTAAAACTTCCCGCTCGGTCAAATCTTTATCGGACATAATATTTTGGATTTTATTCCATGACGAATTGCAATTCTTAAAGGTTTCCAAAAACCATTCCAAACTTTCTTCGTCTACCCGAATCAATGTAATCATAGCCACAATACTGCTCTCACCATTAGGTACCATCTACATTTAAAATAAGATAGAGAGATGGTTTGATGTTCAATAATTTATAAGTTGCATCTATGCAGATGAACTCCGGGCATGCTGACAGCGAAGAAATCATTAAACATCATCGTTGTCCAGTAACAGGTGAGAGCCTGCGCCTGCAAAATTAAATCAAAATAAGTAGGTAAGTTAATTTTTAAAAATGCAACTTGCCAAAATTAGATTATGTTTTGTTACATACAGCTTGAATGTTGTTTTTTTCCATTCTCTTTCCATTTGTTGCAGGTTTTTAACGTCCTTCGATGTGATGCATTTATTAAGCCGGTTCTCTAAATCAGCACATAGCATAATATGTTTATTAACTTTCATTTGCGATAACTTCTTTGTATAAATGTCACCAAGAAGTTTCCGATTATGTGGAAGCTGTTTAAAAAGTTGCTAAGAAATTAAATTACATTAAAAAAATTTTATTAGAAAAGTTAAGAACTTACATAATTAGTAATAATTTATTGTAAAACATCGTCAAAGTTTCTGAATTTACAACTTCCTCCGTTCGTCTTCAAGATTTGTTTTGGTTTTGATAAAAGTCAGGTTAGAGGTAAAAATTTTCAATAACCTGATGGTGAATGCTAAGAAATAAATAATAATTTAATATCTGTTAAGCAAATTTACATATTCAAAACCAAACCAGCAAGGAACCGATAACAATTAATAAATTAACACTGATAAACACAAAATTAATAATCGGGAGAAACTGAGTATGCGCCAACTTGCGCGGAAATAAAATTTGATATTTTAAATACGATTGAAAATTATTCGAATTTTGTCCAAGTACAAAAAAGACGCAACTGCGCAAGTACCTTTCGACGTACGACAAGTCACTCCCTAAATTTATTTATAAGTAGTTAACCTCGAATGACAGTCATGACAGTGCTCTAATTAATGTTTTTGGAAGTGATAATAATTGGTGTAAATAGAAACAGAGAGATTTATTATCAGGACCGCATCGAGAATTTTTCGGATAGTACAAAAATGAAAGTCGGGCGCGCCCGTCGTATTTTGGCCGTGTTCGGTCTGGCACTTTTTCCACTTTGAAGTTTCGTCAACACATTCTGATAGTTCCATTTGCAGTTTTTTCACGCTTTCAAGCTCTTTATCTGCTCTCATTTCAGAACTTCGTGTGTTTTAAGCTTCCGTAATGGACGGAATTTAAGCGTCTGCAAATGCGGAACAGCTCCAAATCGAGCTATCAGAATATGTTCAACTGAGCTTCAAAGCGAAGAATGTGCCAGACCGAACATGCCCAATATAAATAAGATTGTGGAATCCACGATTCATGTATTATTTATTTTTTTATCAAATCGGTTGTTTTTAAGAAATAATAATAATAATTGATAAGCCAACCAAAAATAAGTTACAACCATGGACTTAGGTTCCAACTAAGGAAATAAGCGCAAGCAGTACAAGTACAAGCAAAACTTTAATATAAGCAAAATATCTTGAAGCTATTTAAGGATCGTTCATAAATAATAACGTCATGCAATTTTAAGCACTTTTATAACCCCCCCTCCCACCATAATCACATCTTGTCACAAAACTGAAATCTCCCCCCCCCCTTCAAATATTTCGTTATGTATCCTTGCATTCCCTTTTTAATTCTACAAATATAAAATTCGAAAATTAACATTGTATAATCATAACAAAAATATTGTCACGCCGGTTTGAAGTCTCCCCCCTTCCACTCCCTGCGTGACGTAATTTATGAAGGACCCCTTAGATTAGCACAACTGGTTATTAATGTTTTTATTAATAACCGTCTGTAATTGATCAATTTACAGCATATATTTTTTTATGTAAAACTCCAGTTTTTTAACTTTCTAACTTCGGGGGCCTACTTTTACTTATTTTCCTTTCAAATCGGATTATAACAGTTCTGCCGTCCTACGCTAAAACGCAGTATCTCCAAAATCGTTGTTTCGAGAAAACGCTCATTTAGGTATTTATGGTAGGGCCAACAAAAAATCTTTTTAATCCTTTTAATCCGTTAATACATAATAATAGATGGCGTTTACTGCTTTTTAGCGTAGGACTTGTTGATATTACGTGGAGATACTGCAATATCTAAGGCTATTATTGCATATAACCAGTAGTCTTACTGCTTCTTAGTGTTGCAGGATCACAGATATTGTTGTAATAATCCTAAAAAGCGATATAACTAAAATTCGTGAAAAATGGAGATACTGCGTTTTAGCGTTGGACGGCAGAGTTGTGACTGTTATTCATAAGAGTCAAAAATTGTGTTAGAATGATTGTAAAATTTTTACTTAGGGCTCTACGACAGCCAATTAATTGTGCTTAACATGGCTTACAAACAATCATAAAATCATCATAATATATTAATATATTAATAAGAAAATATATTAATAAGTAAAAAAACTGTTCCAAATCGGTCAAGGATAAAGCTTTGTATGTAACTTGTACACAGAGCCGTAGCAAGGGTGAGGCGACAGAGGCGTTGCCTTAGGCGCCATCACAATGGGGGCGCTAAACCTTGACAAACCCCAATAAATAATAGTTTAAAATTTTCAAAATGATAAGAATCTTTGAATATATTCAAATTTTATCGCATTCGAAAATTTCACCACGATTTTATTTTTTGCAACATCGCCTAAAATTCCCTGTCGGCCTTCTTCCCAAGTGGGGATTTTAATCCTCTACAGTAGTTTTTCGTCTATAACTCGCTTACTTTCATTTTTAGTGAAAATTATCATCAAATCAAAATTGAAGAGTATAAAACTCTCTATAAAACAGATTAACAAAATTTGCCTACATCATACTAAGTATTTATAAAATAAAAATAAAATCCAGAGAAAATAATTGAAAAAGGTTTAGAATAATTCTTATTCTAAATAAATATTTCGTACATTTAAACTTCACCATCGATGGTGAACAAAACAAAATAAGGTTTCAGGATTTACTTCAGATCTGAAGTAAATTCTGAAACCTTGTTTTGTAGAGAATTTTCTCCTCTTCAATTTTGGTCCAATCATAAGACAGAGGATTTTAGGAAAGTCGATTCCAACCCCCGCGTTATTCTTCATTTTCCTTTAACTGACTGAGTAACCGGTAAAAATATCACGTTATCATCACGACAGTTATTCAAATGTATTTAAATTGAAAAGAAAAATTCCTACCGATAAAAATAATCTCCATATTCAGGAGGGGGGAGGTATTGCATTACGTTACCATGGAAACTGTGATTCTGACATACTATGCGTAGTTTTTATAAGATCTTCAGCAGTTTCCAGCGATAAAAATCGATATTACAGGACCAGGGGTTCTAATACCTCCCCCCCCCAGGTACACTTGCCATTATTCAGAACCATCAAAATTTATTATTTTTCGTTGAATCTTTTGCCGTTTTCGTTTGTAATCCGGGAGGGGTGGGGTATTTTTCATTTGGTATTTTTCATAACTATCCCAGTACCGTTCTTCTTAATACCGAGGGACGTAAAAGTGAAGGTTTTTATTTCGCAATAAATTAAGTGTACCTGGGGGGTATTCCATACCCCCTGGTCCCGGCAGCCTAAATGAGTTCCTGATAAGCATCCATTTGTTTTCATTACTCTAAGCCAGCGTTCTAGCAAGGGTGATCGCAATGGGGGCGCTAAACCTCGACAAAATCCAATAAATAATAGTTTAAAATTTTCAAAATGATAAGAATCGTTTGGAAGGGGGGCGCGCATATATTCAAATTTGCCTCAGGCACCAGAAGAGCTTGCTACGGCGCTGCTTGTAGGTACATAACAAGATTTTTATATTAACACGTCCTATTTATCACCATTGCTCTCAGGCGTTGGTTACATAAATAGCTATTAATATTCTTTATGCAATTCCGGGAGTTAAACTGCTTTTAAGTCCCTTTTGTCGAAAAGTGCATTTAAATCTGAAGGAACATAAGTAATAATAAATGCATTGTTTCTATGATGACCGCATGCAACTTGATTGTTAAGAAACGCCAAACTGACATTTATTTTGAGAGGGTTATGTTGAAATTAAAGCAATAAATAAATATTAATTGCAGTTTAAGTTCCGGAAACGCATAAAATAATGTATATATTGTTATGTCCACCCGAACTTCTCGATCTGTGCAAACTTATCACAGATTTCGGTTGACACGACTTACTCTTAATCTCAGGATGCGGCAGGTTCTTTGGACTTTTACGGTGGAATTAGTTTAATCACACAGTCAAAGAAAATACGCAAATCTAATTTTTATCAACAATTTAATGAACAAATAACACAAAATTAACATAAACAATTAACAGAACCAATTAACATAAAATTAACATAAACAATAATCAGAACCAATTAACATAAACAATAATCAAAATTTTAATGTTACCTTTTCTTTATCTTCTTCTAGGCGCACGCACTGTATACGCGGTTGCACCACACAATCTTAATTTTCAAAGCTGGGTCTTGCTGCAGGGTTATAGTCACCCCTCGCCTTCTTTCTGTCTCCCAATAAACAGCGCTTAACTTGTCTCCACTCGGCTGATAGTCAATTCAGGACAATCTTTCCTTTATCTCGACGCGCGTGATGATTTTGCCGTTTGATAAACGTACTTTATTAATTTCAATCACGCACTTTTAATCTCCACTCGGCTGATAGTCAATTCAGGACAATCTTTTCTTTATCTCGACGCGCGTGATGATTTTGCCGTTTGATAAACGTACTTTATTAATTTCAATCACGCACTTTTATCTCGACGCGTCTGGTCGGTTCGCCGTTTGATAACCTACTCTATTTAATTTTAATAACGCACTTTTATCTCGACGCGTCTGGTCGGTTCGGCGTTTGATAACCCACTTTATTTAATTTTAATAACGCACTTTTATCTCGACGCGTCTGGTCGGTTCGGCGTTTTATAACCCACTGCCTTTTATCACCGTTGTTTATCTTCTCTTATTCCTATGGTTACCTTTTTTTTTATAATTTCTAACCTTTTGCCTACTAACATTTTTATAATTACAATAATACATCTTTTTTTAAATTGTTTTTGACAAACTTTTCTCATGCCATATTTTCTCTGACTGCACGACAAACAATTTAATACCGCAACAGCCAAATATTGATGGACACAACAATATACTAATATTTACCTATTTGTACTTTAAAATTCGTGCACGGTGGAGAAGGAAGGGAGTGAGTCCTAGCGCCAATACTGTTCAACATTTTATTAAGTTTTTAATATAATAAAATTTTTGAAAATATTTTTTTAAAGTCAAAATAATGAAAAATAAATTAAAAACTGAAAAATTAATTATTTAACTAATAATGGAGTTGGCGGGGGGGGGGCATGGCCGCTCAAAACCGCCATTGATTCGAAGCTGATAGAAGCTTCCAGATTCAAACATACTCAAAATATTCCATGGGCTTTCTTTCCTTTCCCTTAAAATTTTTCCAAAATAAAATGTTGACACCAGTCTGCTACCGAAAACGATCCTTCAAAATTTTCTATACCGACATTGACAATCAACTCAATCAAAATCGTGTTATTAACCAAAGTGTTTGATTAAAATCAATTTTGTAGTCAAATATTGCAGTGATAATAAAATTATGATAAAACATAAATCTTCCAGCTCTGTGGAACGCGTACAAAATTTAACCAAGAGTAAAATTCAAGAACCAAATTTAATTGTAGATGACGAGCCGCACAGGAAAAATAATTTCTTAACAGCGAGCATGATTTTTCTACAAAATCGTTTGAGCCAAAAGTTAAAGTGTGACGATTTAGACTCTGCCAAATTTACAAGCGAATCTTTAATAAAAACAAGATCTTCATCTGATTTACTCATAATAGAAAAATTCTGCAAACACACATCAAAAAAATACCTCATAAGACTTAAAGACATCGAAAGATATGACGAAGTTTTAAGACAAGAAGCTTGCATTCCTGCAAAAGCTCTATTGCTGGAAAACATTTTACCTTCGCCCAAGAAGCATTCGGCAATTGTAAAATTCTTCAAAACCATTTCTAACACCAACCTCTCCCAAATTTCTCTGTTAAACAAATCCAACGCAATTTTTAAGTTTAAAAAGCCGGAAGTTAGTGCCGATCAAAATAAAATTTTAACAAATGAAGCGGATTATTTCACAAATTTGAATACACGTTGCCAGAAGTATATTGATCAATTACCCAGTGAAAATTCGCTTATACCCATCGATTACACATCCAATATAAAGTGCACAAAATCCTCGCTAGAAACGTTGACTTTAAAGTGTAATAACAGCCACGAAGCAAGTGTGATATACAAATTGTCCTTATATCCGGACACTTTTAACGGCACAAAGAAAATTTCAGGGGATTCCTTACTAAGAAAAAGTGCAAGTGAGGATATTAACGGTAAATGTAAAATGGAGATTGAAAATTACAATCCCATGAACGAACCCAATTTGTTGGATAAATCGGAAACGTATTTACTCACGCGCTGTAGCGCGCATACTGTGCTTAGTATAAATCGACAACAATCAAAATTGAGCGTGTGTGATGACTACGATTGTAGTTACTTCGACTAGTGGGTTTTATTGTGTCAACCGTGTGATTAAACCAAAAAATTGTACAAACTGGCCTCTCATAACTAAAATTTTTTGAAATCATAAAGACAAATAACATAAATAAGTTGACTAAATTTTTAATTTTCTACTTACAATTCAAAAAATAACATTTTAATTTTTCTAGCGCTCTGTACCTATGAGAAATTTTATTTTTTTCTTCTTTTGCTAGTTCGGCGTAAGTTTGACTACAACCGGCAGGTTGAAAACAAGGATCCCAACCGAAAGTCCTGGGCCCCCTCGGATCGACAATTTCGCCTTCAGTTCTTCCTTGAAATAATACAACTTCGTCGTCTACACATCCTGTGTGATATGCGAAGGTACAAACAGCAACGGCACTCTTGTCTTCAAATCCGGCCAACATTTTGTATAAACCATCGGGGCCTAATTTTTCTAAAAACCATTTTATGTAGGGTCCAGGTAGCCCTTTCAGAGCGTTGAAACAGAGAGAAGTGTCTTCCACTATAACCGGACCACACACAATCCGAGAAGCTTGTTTACACTTCTTAATGCAAATATCGTCGATTTCTCCTTGTAATTCGGGTAAATCGACACTCGAGCTTACAAACTTTTTCGGGAAGGAACTTCCTAAAATGGCTGTAAATTCCTCCAGTTTTTTAGTATTTCCAGTTACAAAAGTTATGGGTTTATTCATTTCCGTTTTATGAGGTGCCAAACTTCCACTTAACCTAAAAAAATTTAAACTTGTGAAGATTCGCGAGACCCCAGCGCATGCCATACCGAAGCACGTTTGTTCTAAAGCTTACAACACACAACCTTTAATGCAGGAATAATTTTTCAAGGTTAACCTATATACAGGATGTACTCCTACAAATAATTCCCAATTCGCCCCTGCTGTGTTTCTTGTGATGCAAGCAATGCAAGTCGGACTGGACCATTCATCATATTATGTTGAAACCTACTACAGTTTAACGTGAAATCTAAACCACGACACTATACCCCGGGATCATAATTTGTTCTAGGAATGGTCATGAAGTTCGTTCTTTTCACAAAAAAAAACGCACAAAAGGGATGCAGTTTTAGGTCGTGCCCAGGACCATTATGACCCTGAAACACGCGAGATATTAAAATATTCTTGCTTATTTGACCGGGTCATCCCGGTACCAAATCCTTCAACCAACAACTTTTTGAATTTTTTAAATTCCAGAATCTTCTTGCAGTGTGTTTGTACCCTTAACTGTCAGAACAAACGCAACATCACGAATTCGCCACCTACTTGATCAACAGCTGACCGATGTTTTGAATCTGTCACTTTTGATGTTGACTCATAGGTATAAGTAATGTAGTAATAAAAAAAGTTATTCCCAAATTTCATCCCGTAACATTAATGAAGCAGCAAAAAAATTATTTAGTGATCGCGCAGTTAAAATATAATGAGTGCATTCAAATTATGGAACACCGTAACGGAAGTAGAAATAATAGACGGCCCCACTGACAGTATCATCAAATTTGCTGATATAAAAAATACGCTTTTCCTCCTCACCGTAAATTTTGAGTTATATCATGGAGTTTTGGAAGATGTGGAGGAAGATGGCGGTCGACAAAGGATGATTTTGAAATATTACGGGGGCGGAAAATTTCGCACCATAGATTCGTGTGATGATTTTTTATACGTAATAGATTTGGAAGGTAGAGTTTTCAAATTTGACGAAAGTTTGGAGCTCCTGGAAGAAATTGCGTTGTGGGAAGAAGTCAAAACGTGCCATCATGGATGCAGCACAACCAATTATAAAGTGAAAGTTGCCAAGTTAGCTGTAGGTGGATTCGGAATTTTATTTGTAACTGAAAGTGGTCAGTTATGGGCTTGCGGTAAGATGCCCCAAATTGACGTTCATATTTCGCAGCCGAAGAGAGTTAAATTTTTCGAAAATAGAAATGCTCGTGCCGTAAATGTTGGCAGCGATTTTGCAATAGTTTGTGTGAGTAAGACAAATCTTAACGAAGACACAAATAGTGATCTCTCAGATTCGGACGTTTTTGTTCCTAACTGTCCCAAGTGCGTCTCGAACCTCTCAAATTCTGAAAATAGTTCTTTAAATTGTTCGGGTAACGACCAATACAGTGACGGCGGTTCGTTCAACTCTAAAAGTGACGATTCAAATCATCTAAACGACAAAAATTATTCGCCTAGTGAAAAGACGGAAAAGAACATCATTTTTCGCAATACGGAGGCTGCTAGAGACTTTTTGACTAAACAAATTATACGAATGTCGTCGGTTGGTGAGGAATATTTCGTGGAATGTACCGAAAAACCGGGAAAAATTATTAAAGAAAATGTGACGAATATGGCGAGTTTGGTGTACGAAGGTGTAAAAAGCTTATCAAAACATGTTAACGGAAGTTTTGATAATTGTAACGGAATTGATAAAATACGAGACATCTCCTTATCAAAATTAAATTTAGGTGACGATTTGTTGTTGTCGGTGAGTCAGAACATTTCCGAAAAAGATTTATCAGAGCACGATATCGAAGAACGGTGTCGCACTTTGGCGAAAATTGGATCAAATTTGTTGAATTGCGAAGTTTGGACCTGGGGAAATGTTACTCATGGACAACTAGGTTAGTTTCGACGTGGTCTTTCGTAAGCAAGTTTCTAATTTAGATTTTAATTATAAAAGAGTGCCGCCAGTGATTGAATATTATTTAGTGGGTCAAAAAGGCAAAATACAAATTTTTGAGTAAGAAATAGAACTGCTTTTTAGGTTCATCTAAAGGATAATTTTTTAAACTGTGCCTAGGAGAAATATCCATTGGGTAAACTTGAAAGCATAGTTTCGTTGCTTCAGACCTTGTAAAAGTGCATATCCCAACTTTTCATTTTGCTTCCTCAACAGAACCTGAACTTTGACTATAATTGACTATTTATTTTGACTACCTGATTATTTTTGCTTCTAACAATAAAATCTTCTAGGGCCGCACATTATCGTAGAATTAACAAGCCAAGCAAATGCAGTAAAATTCAAATCTGATGAAGGCAATAACCTATTGACGAAAGTTTATGAAACAATTTGAACTTGATTGTGTTTGCTTAACTTCAGTTTTCAATTTTATATTAATTTTCGCACAAATAAATAAATTATTGTTGAATTTATTAAATTTTAATATTATCAAGTCTTGGTAGGCTAACATGTGGGGGCGTATCTGCATTATTACATATTTCCCTGTAGTCCAATTATTAGGTACTTTTTTGTGTACATAACTGGAAAATACAATTTGTTTTGCTTAAACCTTTTAGTTTGGCATCGCAAAAGAGCCCCTAAGTTTTTGACATTAGACGCGGACCGGAACAGGGATAAATTGGCCGAAGGAGGTCCTAAAACTCAAAATTAAGCCTAAACAAAATTAAACTCACTCAGTAAAATTGTGTGCAAAGGCTAAAGAAAAACTCATCTAGTGCCTATAGTTTCCGAGACAGGTTTGTAAACAAGCTTGTTTTTTTATCGATTTTTCGGGTCGAGTCAACTGTTGTTGACCACTCCAAATAAATTGAAAATTTCCTATTGCAAAGAGGAAGGTTTATATAGTATACTGATATAATTTAAACATGCGAAAGTATTATTAAAATTTTGAGTAAATCGAATTTGAACTTGGCAAATTTACATGTAAAATTTAACGAGATTCCGCGCGTCGCTCATTCTGTTGACAGTCCGTGCAGTTTTAATGACCCTAACACTTAGAGTATTTCGCACCGGCAGTGCAGTTACTCTGATCAGCTGAAAAAAATTTTCTTCAGCTACACACTAAAGAACAGGCTTATTTTAGTCTATAGAAAAACTATCTTGCGAGAAATCTGTAAAAACAACCCCAAAATCGACTTTTGAAAAGTACGGGAAATTAGCATCGAATATGCGGCAGACCCCTGGCAGACGCTATACAATTCAAAGACCGGTCCCTTAAAATCGCGTAAAATTTTTTCGCTCCGATTTGAATTTTTCTTTGAAATTCGGATAGGTGGGGGTGTGATTAGTAGATATTAGTAATAAATATAATCAAAAAAATGGAAAATAACCCGTGTATTGCCGAAAAAGTGAAAAAATTAAATTTTGTTTTCTTCGAATTTTGGGGTGTGCATTCGATAAGGAGGGTTATCCATCGTCAAAACCTACCCTTTCGGGGCGGTGCTCCGCTCCGCTCTGCACCCCTCCAGGGCGGTTTTGAGTCTGGTTACTATGCTAAACATGCGAGAAGGCGCCTCCCATAAAAAAACCGGGATAAATGAAACCGGGAGCTTAGAGACCCTTGAAATAGCATTAAAAAGTATAGTTGCGGTATGGGGCAGTAAACTATTACGTTTCACCCCCAAAAAATCGCGTAAAAACAAAAAATAATCGATGTTACATGTACGAGAGACGAGCTGCATTTGCCGGTGCGAAATACTCTAAGTGTTAGGGTCATTAAAACTGCACGGACTGTCAACAGAATGAGCGACGCGCGGGAATCTCGTAAAATTTGCTAAGTTCAAAATCGATTATTTCAAAATGTTGATAATAAATTCTCGGTTAATATTTTTACAAACCGCCCTGGAGGGGTGCAGAGCGGAGCGGAGCGGCGCCCCGAAAGGGTAGGTTTTGACGATGGATAAACCTCCCTATCGAATGCACACCCCAAAAATCGAAGAAAAATGCGCTAAATTTACGTACTTTCAAATTGATTTTTCTCGAAATTTTATGTATACTTTCGCACATGAAATTTTTACAGTATACTCTATAAACCTTCCTCTTTGCTATAGGAAAATTTTAAATTTTTTGGGGTGGTCAACAATAGTTAACTCTCCCCGATTTTTCCTTAAAATAACGTCATTTCCAGATTTTTATGTAGACTTGTTTGACAATTTGACAATCAAGTGATCCCTAGATGAATGACACTTGTCTCAATTATCTGTAAATTCCCGTATCGAACAATCTTATGGGTGTAGGAAGTCGCTAGCTGTGAACTTTCCAAACTGATCGTTTTTAACCTTTTCTGCTACTTTTTACATTTCTACAAATAGCTTAATTTCAATGCACCTGAAGTACAAATTGAATATAACTTAAAATATAGAGAATAAAATTCCAAGTTTTACTTAAAAAATGAGAAGATTGTAACCCCATAGTTATGGAGATGGCTTTCTAAAAAAAACCCAAATTGTCATATATAATACCACAAGAGACTATCAAATTGTCGGCAATAATTTTTGAAACTGGAACTGAGTGTTTGTCGCCCTTAAAATCATCATGAGTGCTTTAGCACGAATGGTGATTTTAAGGGCGACAAACACGAAGATTCCATGGTTTAAAAATTAACCGACAATTTTATAGTATCGTGTGGAATTCGTTTGACAATTTCGTAAATAAAATTTCAATTTTTTCTGACAACAAAAAATTTATAGTATGCGTTTACGTAGTTTCCATCGTTACTTGACAATACAGACCACGGTGGTCGTATTGCCGCGACAATACACCACCGTGGTCTGTATTGTCAAAGGAAGTAGATTATGATTGGTTCAAATTGATGAGATTGTAACATCCTATTGGTTGAATTATTATGAACGAAATTGTCATTAAAATTTTGCTGACAATTTCGTTCATAATAATTCAACCAATAGGATGTTACAATCTCATCAATTTGAACCAATCATAATCTACTTCCTTTGACAATACAGACCACGGTGGTGTATTGTCGCGGCAATACGACCACCGTGGTGTATTGTCAAATTTCCATAGTAACGATGGAAACTACGTGAACGCATACTATAAATTATTTGTTGTCAGAAAAAATTTAAATTTTATTTACGAAATTGTCAAACGAATTCCACACGATACTATAAAATTGTCGGTTAATTTTTAAACCATGGAATCTTCGTGTTTGTCGCCATTTAAAATCACCATTCGTGCTAAAGCACTCATGGTGATTTTAAGGGCGACAAACACTCAGTTCCAGTTTCAAAAATTATTGCCGACAATTTGATAGTCTCTTGTGGTATTATATATGAAAATTTTTATTTTCATTTTTTGGAAATACTTTTTAATTCTACGCAATTTACATAATTTTCATCAAATTTTTTTTGTACCTCTGGGCTTTTCTCTAAAACCACCAGGACTAGAACAATATTTGTTTACGTTACACCCACATTTTTAGTTACTTTAAATCTGATCTTATCAAAACCAAATAAATAATAAAAAACTGATAACCTGAAAATATCCTTAAAAAACGGTAAAAAGTAATCAACTTTGAAAGCTCATAGATAAGGCTTTAGCAAGTTGTTCTATTCCAAAGAATTCCATCTTCTTTGATTTATCTGTGAGCCTTTATTGTGTCAAAGGGATAAATAAAAAAGTTTACATCGAAATCTGAAAATAGGTTAGCAGAATTTTTTTTGGCTTTTGTTCACAATTTATTTACTTAAATTTAGCTTAACCTATTTTAGAGATAGGATGAGTCAGATGTCGAAAACTTAGGGGCTCTTTTCTGGTTTAAAACTAAAGAGTTATTACCGTGTAGACCCCTTTTTGGCGACGTAATGACTGAACTACTAACAATTTATAAAATTCCTAATCAAATTGCATTTTAATAACGTTTTTTGTTTTCCTGTAAAATTACACATTTGTTGTTGTTACTGTACGTAAAAAGTCAGACCCAACATCCAATAGTTCGTTTAATCGAGTATTCAGGTAACTGAGCAGCTACTGTATTTACAAAATGCACAATTCGCAAGTAAACAATAGTTTTATAATTCTATTTTGAACTATTATAATATTATTTATTTTGTTAGTAAAATTATCCTAACAAAGAAATCCAAAATTATAGGTCACTTCTTTCAATTTCTATAGTTAATACGGTGATTTCAAGATTGTGAAAAAATTGAAATAGATTTACTATTGTGTAATTCGCCATTTTGATCTAATATGGTGAAAGTTGCACCAAGCATCCAATTTGAGCGCATTGAACTACAATGTGACCATTTTCTAAAAGTAAAATATCGAATGTTGTCATTTCAAGACTTTCATGCAGTTTTAAATGATGATAAATTTGATCGAATGAGAAGAAACGCGCAAGAAAATTAATTTGTTTTTCAACCAATTTTTCCTTAATGTTTTATGATTTCTACACCTGCGACTATTTGCTAATGGTAATATATCCCAAATATTCAATACCGCGCAACCCTTTGCCAAAAATAATTTCCCACCCCTAATTCATACGCTCAAATAATTTGCGCATAATGCATAATTTTTGAATCCAAATTTTGATTGGGTTGAATTTTAAGTTTTAAGTTAACGTATTTTATTGTTTATCAGTGCTGAGTTTTCAGAAGAATAACAATTAAATTTTAAAGTTGTTAGCGCTCCTTTGCCAAAACGCAACGCAGTACATTTGAAAGATCTCGTCAAGAAGAATTCAGAGCACTGCATATTTTTAATAGGTATCATCAGATCAGGTGTAATTTGCCCCATTTCATGTCGAATGCGTTGTATTAAATTTTCTAAAAATTATTAGATATTTAGTGATGTACTTTAATATTTTAGATAAACCCACAAAATGTAGTCAAATAGGGTAATTTTAGAGATCTAGAACTCCATTAGTCCCCGACAACTAATCTACCGATTCGGGAAAACCTGAGTGGTTAACCACTAGGCAATCTAAGTGTTAAAGTCATTATCTTCATCATCATTTCCTTCACGGATTAGGTCTTTGACCTGTTCCGGCCCATCTCTGGTTGTTAAAGTACATTGGCAATTTTGTAATTTATTGGCAAATTTTTGGAATTCTATAGGGGAGAAATATTAACGTTTGGTGCGCTGTAAGCAACATCAACTTGACGTCACGCTGATGCACGCTAATGATATAACCTCGCTTGACCTCGCTCAGAAATACTTTGATTTGGTTTTGAACGATAATAATACATTACAACTAAGTAATAAATAAATAATTTAATAAAAAATAATAAATTTAACGTATTTTAATTAATTTTTAAAATAATTTTAATTATTTAAGACGTCAAATATTTAGTTGATATTACAGCCACCAGGGTGCGTACAATTAATATTTTTCCCCTATAGCAATTTCCTGGCAATTTTTTAGCAATTTTGATGTTTACAATTATTTTAGTAGGTGGTCGACCCCTCGGCAAAACCTTTTCAATGTATCCACGTACATTAATAGCAAAATGTGGTGGAGCTCCTCCGTCATCATGTTGATGTCATAGAATATTTCCGAATATCATCATCATTAGGGTACTTACAAAAAAGTTAATGTAGTACAAATTTCCTGAAGAAAATTCAAATATTGGATTGGCATTATTTTATATTTCAGTGATTTTCTCACAAAATTCTTTCCTGCAATACAAATAGTCTTAGTATTAGTAGAACATTGAATTTTGTCTGTTCTGTTTATCCAGGACGACCATTTCTATCACTTTCATTGACATGAGACAATAATTGGTCGTTGATTTGAATACCTGAGATTGAATAGGTGGGATACTTCTTAAATTCCAGTTTATTGATATAAGCAATCCAAGTAAAAATTTTAATTTACTAAAATTCGCTTAACTCCATTGCAAATAAATTTCCAAGTTAAACTTGACGAGTCGACTTCAAAATTTAAATAAAACTTGAGATAGCTTATTGTGCTTAAATGATAATTTCAAAGAAAAATATTATATTTTCTGATACATACATACATCCAATTTGAACCTCATAATTATCTGTTATCTACACATTATTTTTATCAATTTCAACGTTTACTGTAAATAATAAATTTATTTATAATAATAAAGTTATTTATTTATATTAGGTATTCGCTTAAAATTAAAAATGTTTTTAGTCCTTCAAATCTATACTGGTCAATCCTCTTTGATACTGGTCAATTTTTATCAAAATAATAATAACAATAAGCATCAACATATTGCGAATTACGTTTTAATTTAAATTCCACTAATTTTTTTTAATTTCAAGTGTTGCGCAAAATAGAACATTTTAAATTGTAGCTTAGAGGTAAATTTTAATCATCTTCAACCTTGGAAAACTAAAAATCCCAGTTGGTCTCCTGAAACTCACGGTAAACCTGATCTTCAATATCTATTTTAATTGCTGAGATGTTAACATTGTATCTTGCTGCAACGCAGGATCAGATTTTAATTATACAAAAAATTGAATTTTTTAAAATATTTTTTGAGATATTACAAAAAGGTTGGGGTGCTATTCAAAATTGTGAAGGAGGGGTTAGCTCATTTTGTTCAGGAAATATTTAATGTGGGTTTTAAAGAAAGGCATGTGACCGATGCATTTGTAAATAAATGCCAAGAACCTTTCTTTTCTTCTACTGCTTTTGAACCTTTTTAATTGATCATTGACCATTCTAATTAGTGATTTTTTTTCAATCTAGGAATCGGCGATAGCATCAAACGAAAGAGGCCCATTATTATAACGAAATTATCCAATGTTGGCATTATAAACGTATCAGCTCGAAATAGCCACGCATCAGCGTTAACGTTAGACGGTCGGGCATATCTTTGGGGCAGAAACGACTACAACCAAGTGACCAACGATTCAAAGATGGATCAAAGTTCGCCAAAATTATACTTCGTCGATTCGGACGAACGAATTCGCGATGTTTCTTGCGGTAATTTTCAGACCGCCGCAATTACGACCAAATCGAACTTAAAATATATGGGAAAGCATCAAAGCGCTGTGGAAAACGAAACTTGTGTAATACTCAGCAATACTCAAGAGAAGCAATACGGAATTGGTGCAATATTAAAGGAAGTTCTAGCAACTTCCGAATACGTTCTCTTCAATACGGGTGCAAGGCCCGACTTTATCAGCACTTTTCTAACGGAAGAACAACAGTTTTTGGAAGAAATGTTAACTATTCATTGCAATTTGATCAAAATTATATCAAAAAATAATGCCACGTCGTCAAATTTAAGCGTGTACGAAAAATTAACCGAAAATTTCACCCAGCTGTTGCACTTAATTGTGACCAACGTCAACTCCCTGTTGGAATTCTTCCGCGGAATAATCGACGCATCCGAAATAATAATTTTTAAATACTTGGACGAATACATTTACTCATACCAAAAATACTTGAACGTAATTAACGATTTTATTAGTTTAGGTGCCTCTCATAACGTGTCTCAATTTATCGACAATTCCTCGTCGTTTTACAAACTTAAACTTGGAGATAACCGTAATCCCGATAAAAACGTTATCGAAAAAGTCATCTACGACGCTTTATTGACACCAAACAACCGTTTGGAGTTTTATCTCCGTCTCTCCGAAACGTTCGTCACGCATTACGAAGAAAATTCCCAAAAATTCTACGACACCGTTAAGAAATGGCACCGTTTAATTGAGGACCAGAGGGCCAAACAAATTGTGGCTGAAAAAACTAACGAATTTTGGCAAAATTCGGGAAGAACTATCCAATATTTGTGTACGCCTAGCAGACGCTTGATAAGAGAAAGTCGCACCGATCCGATACAAGTCCAGAACGCTGGCCGTTTTTCATCACATTGGATTATCTTGTTGAACGATGTTTTGGTTCACGTCAACGGTTCCACCACGCGTACGCATCACTTGTCTACAGTTTGGGTGGAATCGCGTGCAAGAGAAGAGTACGACGAAAATAGGATAGGTTTACAAATGCCAGAGCAGGAATTGGTTTTGTGTACGTGCGACTCGCAACAAAAAGCGGAATGGCTGCAGGCGATCGAGAATGGCGTCAAGATGGTTTTGCACAAAACTAACATCATCAGGGCTCCTACTATTAGAAGTGCAGAGTACACTTTTACCAAAGCGGGTTTTTATAAGGATGCCAAATACAGAGGACGCTGGTGTGATGGAAAAATGCAGGGTACCGGAAGATTGCATTGGAAGGACGGTAGGATTTACACTGGAGAAATGAATAATAATCAAATTAGCGGTTTTGGACTGATGGATATGCCAAACGTTGGTAAGTGAGACGTCACACTTGACGGGGACATTTTGGTTAACGGTGTTTGTGTTTCAGGTTTGTACGAAGGTTTGTGGAAAAATAATCAACCAAATGGTTTTGGAACTCTGAAATATCTCAACGGCGATGTTTACAAAGGAACGTTTCAAGATGGTGTCCCTCATGGGCATGGATCATTAAAACACGGTAGTTTTATGGCATCTGCAGCGTCTGTTTATATTGGAGAATGGATAACCGGCAACAAAAATGGTTACGGTGTGATGGACGATATTGTTAGCGGCGAAAAATATTTGGGTACTTGGGCCGATAATCACAAACATGGTACCGGATTGATGGTTACATCTGATGGGGTTTATTATGAAGGAAATTTTGCTCAAGACGTCTTTTGTGTAAGTTGAATTTTTGTATCCCTGACAAAACTGAGCGAGTGTATGCCTTTAGGGTGCGATCTTGTTTATTTGTCACCTCATAACTTTAAAACTAATGCCCCGATTGGCGCTGTAGCCATAACATAACTTAGTAACAGGTGCACTTATTCCATAGTTATTTTCGAATATGACGCTTGTTAAAAGCTATCCAATTATTAATCATTTTATTAAATTATTTACATGAGAAAACAATTTTTTGTAGGGAAATGGTTTAATGATACTCGAAGATGGGACTTCCTACGAAGGGGAATTTAAGGGAACCGGCGTGTTGAATGGTAAAGGATGTTTGACCTTAAATTCTGGGCACGAAATCGACGGTTACTTAACTGGATCTTTAAATGATTGCATAAAAATATCCAATGGTACCTTAAATTTGGTTAACCATTCCAATAACGAACCAAATTTGATACCAAATTCTTTCGCGAAACTC
Source organism: Podabrus alpinus (assembly GCA_932274525.1). NCBI lineage: Eukaryota > Metazoa > Arthropoda > Insecta > Coleoptera > Cantharidae > Podabrus > Podabrus alpinus. The sequence goes on along the minus strand of OW026451.1, from coordinate 2,906,128 downwards.
TGCGCCCCCGTCGAACAAAAGTGGAAGTCATTGTTCAAAAGATGTTACCTAGCATTGGGGCCGTACGAAGATAAACCGGTAGATGTTCAAAAATTGTGGCAAAATATTGCAATTTCGATATCAAATTCGTATCGCGACAGCTTGAAACTGAAAGACAGTGATAAAAATGGTTTTGAAAATTCGATCAACGACTTGGACACGATTCCAAAATATTGTAGGACGCAAATCGACGTTCACAATTATCAAGAACTGAAGCAGTACTTGCAGAAGGCGTTTGAAAATTCCCATCATCCGTTGGGATCTTTGTTAACCGATTTGTGTGTGGCTTACACCACGACCTACGGGGGTTTACGAGCCCATCCACTTTTATTAAATCACGCAGTGGAAGAACTACATTCCATAACGAAACGCCTGTACGAAATTATTAATTTATTGTTTCCCGCTTTACCGGCATACCAAGATGAAATAACGTTGACAAACGACAACCAGGTGATCAACTACCGCAACATTTTACATCCTCTTCTGTTACCGCGAGTGCATTCGCCCTTATTTATTTTGTACACCTTGCACAACAAAGCACAAGATGTACAATATTGGAAGCGGCTTGTGGAATGGAACAAGTACAGTGATGGCACTCTCTTAGCTTTCTTGGCAGTTGATGAGTAAATTTTAGCGAGATTTAGTTGGGAAAATCAATTAACACATTTTGTTTTGCAGAAAACTTTTGGGAGGCAGTAAAGAGCAACTATTAGTTAGGTCGTCTGTAAAAGACAACACGTTCCTAGAAGCAATTGAAACTCTTCAGTTGTTAAAAACCACATTTTGCCCCTTAGAGAAATTGTTAATTATACGCCAAACTTTTGAAAAAATGACTGAAATAGTTCAAACACAATTGGGTCAAGATTACAAATGGAGTATGGACGATTTATTCCCGGCATTTTTGTACGTAGTTGTTAGAGCTAGGATTTTACAGTTGGGTTCCGAAATTCATTTTATTCAAGATTTTGTAGAATCGAGTTTGGATAACGGCGAATTGGGCATCATGTTCACAACATTAAAGGTAATTTAAAATAAAAACATTAAAATTTTGATTTCACTTTTACGTTTTTTTAGGCATGCTATCAACAAATTTTACAAGAAAAAACTAGCATCAACTCTTAGTAATATTTCCTCGCATATCAAAAATAAATGGTTATATATTTATAAATGTTATATATTTTTAATAATTTAAAATAAGCATAACTTTTTAGTGTAAGTAACAGAGAATTTGTTTTATATTTTATTGTTGTTCATATTGTATATTTTAATTTTGTACCTGATCGTTGCTCAATTATAGTTTTATTTAAAATAAAGTTACAAAAAATTATTTTTTAACTGAAGCCGACATTGTTGATTATTTCTCAAGTTATGTAATTATAATGGGTGAAACGCGCCTTAGTTCTAACGGGGAATCGAAATTTTTCAAAATTAAAGATTTTAGCATAAACTATTTCCAAAATGTAAGTCAACATTATTATTTGATGGGGTCGGCATGGGATCATCTACTAGCACCCCAATGATAGTGAGAAGCTTTCTTACACAGCAGTGTCCTGTTAAGTCTTGCTAGCCTGCTATGTTAGTTTTTGTCTACTAAATTATAGAATTTATTTTCTACTCACATCATTTTCTCCTCGCACCTGCTACCATTAATTTCTAATAAATTCTTGACACTTCAACTTCATGATCTTAAATAAAAACCTCTTCTAACATCTGAAATTAATAGATAATAAATAATGCTATTAGAGAGTAGATAGTAAAGAAAATTAAAATGTGATTATGCGTTACCAATGATATTTTGCAAGTTTTAAGAGTAGCAAAAGTGATGTTAACAGTAAAGTTTTTCATTTTAAATTAGTGTTTTGAAAAACCTTGCAAATACATTTTTTATAAAAGTTGGAACTCTCAATGTAATAATGGAAGCATTATTGATTACATTTTATCTTGAATTTTGGCCAACTATTGCTACTTTCTGTTATGTATTTTTGTCTCATCATTGATTAGAAATGTAGGCAAGACACGCAATCTTATGGTAAATTTTGTATCCAAATTTATTCAAAAATATGAATGGCGTACCAGTTTTTTTAAATTCTCAAGATACGTATTTAATTGTAAATGATTTTTAGTTTTTTACAAAAATGTAAATTTTGTTAACTCCACAGTTACAGTCTACCCTGTATTATTAATAACTAGTTTACCCACAGGTGAGCCTGCAGACCTCCTTTGGCCATTTAGAACGTATCAAATGTAGTCGTTCGGCCTCCTAGAATGAGGCTTGTTACATTATAAGGATTTGTAATTATTAATAAGCAAAACAGCCCGTCCTATAATACTCACGAAATTCTGGAAAGTTAGATTGAACTTTTGCTCAATCTAGAATTGCTGAATAAATACATCCAACACGTTCTAGATGGCTAATATAATATTTATTTGGAAATCGTTGGATTCCTTACAAATTATTGATATTCCTTGCAAATTCTCGGAATTCATTTATTCTGTGGATATTCCTAAGAAATTTTTACCATAAGTTTAAATGCAATATAATATTTATTAGTATTATTTATTTGGAATACCATGCAAAGCGTTGGAATTCCATAAAAATCATTTGGAATTTCTTGGAAATTTTTACTGTAAGTTAAGCTGTAGGTATTTGTGATTATCCCATAAAATAGTGGATCGAACACATGATAAAAAGCATGCATAACCGCAAACAAATCCCATATCATAATAGGGGATTGAGAAACTTTCGCGTCTCTGGGAGTGTCATCCCAGTGATTATCACTTTCTAGTAAGCCAAGAGCTATCAAGTCCAAACGCGGGCTTTGCAAATAGAATTTGAGAGGTTTCAGATTTTTCGTATTCTTGCCGAGTACGCCTGCAAAATTTCAAGTTTCTAGTTGGTTTGGAAGTGGATCAAATTTCCGGACCAAATTAAAAATAATTAAGATGTATAATAATTTAAGATCACGTTTGTTTTCCCCTTTTTCTAATTGTTATAATTTAATTACATAATATTTAAGTAACGTTAATATACATACCTATGCACATTGTCAAATATTGGATTCCATGCACAATAATAATAATTTAAAAATCCAACGTTCTAGGAAAGAACAATGAAGTAAATTTTCCCTATTATAGTTGAGAGCAAACTTGTCTTTTTAAGGCTAGCTTACTAATTGCATTCAATTCAAGCAACAGGCATTTTTACTTGTAAACTCAAGATTGAACTTGAATCACTTTTGTTTTGTATAAAACAGAAAGGAGATATTTTAATGCTCATGCCAGTTGTATCTCTAGATCGTCTTGCAATGGGGCGACTTTGAAAGAAAATTTGTATAAAGTTAGTTAAGTTAAATTTGACTTCCAAGATGATGCGGGTTAATAAAGTTGCACGGTGAAAGTTACAAAAAAGAATATGAAATGACAAGCTTTTATTTACAAATAAGGCATATTATGCAATAAAATGATATAAGAAACAGTAAATAAGTTTCTAATAACTAAATTCCTTTAACAGAAACAATTACAATTATGCAACATTCACAAGAGGCCCCTTAAAAGTTGTGGGGATTAAAAAATTCTCTCCGGAAATATTGCATCATGCAGTATTGTGTTAACAAAACGATTAAATTACTTGTTTTAAAATTATATTAGTTAACTAAACTCATTTTAATCTCACACTGACTTAATTGTGATGGGATGAAAACATTTAATACAAAATATTTTGGTACCTAAATAAAAATATTGCCATCAAATATTACAACTTTACAAATTTTTTTCCTATATTACAAGTAAGGTAATTACAAAATATCATACAGATACCGATGACACTTTTCTTCTTTTGAAGTGAATTTGATTGGTTTTAGAGTATTTAGTTGGTTCCCATTAGAAATCGAAGGACTTTTTAACAACAAACAAGTTTTTGGAACGACAAGAAAAGTTGTAGAAGAATTAAAGACTTTGTTATCTTAACGAGACTATACAAATAAAATATTAATTACATATAGTAGAATATATATTCATTAAAAATTATTCCTAACATTCACAATAACTGTACAATTAATATTTTTTATGTAAAATATAAAATAATTTTTAAACCATAATAAAATGTTTGTACTAAAATAAAAAATAAAAACACATTATAAATAATTACAAGATAATAAACTAACTAAATTTGCATCTTAATAAATAGAATATTAATTACGTGTGAAGAGCTTATTTAATTTGGACCACCTCTGGGAGGGGGAGGGATTTGGAAATTTAAAAAAAATTAATAGAAATTTATATAAAAACTTAAAATTGACAATTCATTGTGTGACCCGGCGGTGATGTGGAATCATAACAATTTTTGAGAATTTACACAAGTCATTCCTACATTCTAAAGGAGTCGTAATGGCAGTAACTTCTGGAAGCATAAAAAGATAACGAAAAATTCTACAGTCTCAACGGTATGCGGGAGCATGGGTGCAGGAACCGAGTAAAATTTTAGGGTTCAATGACTATATTATTATAAAAAAATTCTCAAAAATTCCAAACCAAAATGTGAACTCCTGACAATAACAAATTTTTTTTTTTTAAAGCTATTTACAGGTGATGTGTGGAATATTAAAAAATTATCACATAAAAAATTCTAAATTGGAAGCTTAAATCTTAAATAAATAAAAACCACACAATGAGTTGTTTAAATAGCGCATTTGTTATAAGATGGTCCAACATAAAACAAACACCCTGTATAAAATAAATAAAAAATTATTAAAATACTCAATAAAATTTGACTACCGAAAACAAAAACAATAAAATAAATTTTTTTAAAATTTTTTTGCCGCTTCACCAAACCTGAAATATACTGGCGACAGGAAAATGTGATCCCAAAGGCAGACAGAGCGAAAGATAAATTTGTCGTCCTCGTGGCTTACATTTTTGTGTCTTAAAATTATGCAGCAAAACGCACCGTTCGTTTTGCTGCACAAAGCGTATTACATGGCGAAATTTGTATAAAAATGAAGCCAAACTTTGTAAAATCGAAATTAAGCTTCGTATAAACACACACTGTAAAAAAATTGACTCCTTTTCTATATGCCTTAAGATTTCCGTACCACATACTTACCGTCGATGGCAAAAGTTTGTTTCAAGTACCGCACACGTTATTTTTTTTTAACTACAAATATACATCATATTACACTGGCGTCTGTTCTACAGTAAATTAAATCCCAATTTGTTTATTTAAAAGTTTAAAAAGCGATATCAATTTTAAGGCCACTATTGTATTTGGAACAAATGTTCCCATATCAAAGGATCACCTCGAGCTAGATATGATTTTATCGCATGTTTTTAGTTTTGTGTTCTTTTCAGTTCAAAAAATAAATTAATTTATCACAGAAGTGTGTAGCCTTTTAAAGATTCGCACAACCACACTGCGTGATTGCTGGAAAATCCATAATTGGGCTCGCTATTTTTTTATAAATCAGTTAGTTCGAACATAAAACAGATAAAATGGCACAGAAACAAAAAGTAGATAGCACAAGTGAATAATAATTAACTGGTCTCTCCCTAACGACAAAATGCAGTAGGTACGTCTAATATTTTTTCGGGGACATGCGTTTTGTTTTTTCATTTTTGTTTTTTTTAAATTTAGGACAGAACATGTTGTCAAAAAAAACACACTTACTTAAAAATTAATGGGTACGTTAGTTGAAAAACGTAGTTCTTGTGAAAATGTTTAAAAATTTACATTACCAGATGGACCCGAAAATCTGCCAATACGAATGCTCGAATAACAAACAAAATTGCCTCCTTAATTTTTCCGAGGATGGCGTAATGCTACGAAGTGTTCAGTTCTTTGGGCGATTGGGCGGCAGCAGGCAAGAACGGGCTTGACGGTCCTTTTACTTGGCCAATGCCGTTATTGTACGGATGATTTGAATTGCACAGCACAGTATACACGTTGTCCATTTTACTTAATTTTTCGAAAAATGGTATTAAATCCAACAGTTCAGAGTCTGTCATATCGTCAAACCACGACGCTACTGGAACCTAAAACAAATTATTTCCTTATTTATTACTTTTTTTTTTATATAATTACAAGAAATTTTTATATTAATTTATCTGTATAGAGGCTTTTGCTCACACAAGAAATATAATGATAGTAGTAGTATATTGATAATAATTGATTCAAGGGAGTAACCACTTCTTCTTAAGGACTGAGCTACCACAAAACCAGATGTAAAATACATTAATACCATGTAATTGGAATTCCACAGCAGTGGCTTGGTGTGATTGCTTGTTGAGTTAAGGTGCGGAAATTGTGGGTTCAAATTGCGGACTTGACGAAAATTTTTAGCACGACCTTCCAATGAATATCAACGCTCTTGGATGAATTAAGATGAACGACAGATACCGGATAACAGGGCCTTGTCTTCGTCGAGTTGTAAAGTAAGAGAGAGAGTATGAATGAAGAAACTTTGGGCTTGCAATGTAACTGGAGAACTACTAATCATTTTAATCTGCATTTAGATAAGTGTTGTGCCATCTCAAATTCAAAAAGTAAAAGTATTCCTTTTGGGAAGAAATAACGCATGTCACTGAAATTGGCTAACTTTGGTTTGACTTTCAGAAATCACATATCTCAAATATAATTTATTATGTTATAAGGCTTTTCACATGTTTGGTTGCATTCGTTACCAAGCTGGACGAAAATGGACCTGAAGTCTCAAGTTAGGTTATTTATTTTAACAGTTATAATAAATTAGAGTCCGGATTTATATGTTTTTACATGTTTTATTTGCTCTATCATAGAAAGCTAATTTTTAGTATCTATACCTTTCTCTACGAAATGAAGCAAAATACGAAGTTTTATTGTGCATATAATTTAATATTTTGGATTTTTACCGCATATAAAATTATTATCCATATAATCGCACATAACCGCATAAAATATATAGCCAATATTTGGCATAGTTATAATTAATTATATGTAGGTGGGTGCAAGTCTTTTTTAAATAAAATCCTAATGTTAAAAATGTAGTACAAAATCCAACCTTGTCAAACATATTTATTTATGGGTATACGTTTTCTGGACCATTTCTTACCCTTGCAACATGTTCCATTTAAAAAAATAACGCATTAGCACGTCTAAAACCTTTTAAATCAATAAATTAAAATTTTTATTATCACTTCTATTTATTGGGGTCTGAAAAATATTACCATCTTTTTGTAACTTCTAAACCATGATTCTAAACTAATCTTGACCCGCCCGATCCAGAAAATTTGACGACGTTGATTTCAATAAATTATATTTCTGCGAATTCCAAAATTAATAATTATATATGTAAACTAGCTGGCACGGGCGGCATCTTAGCCATCTAGACCCAGAATAGATCCGAGAAGGCCATAGTTGTTCGGCCTTCGGCCTCACAAGGCGGACCATAATATATCTGTGAAGGCCATAGTTGTTCGGCCATCGGCCTCACAGGGCGGACCATAATAGATCCGTGAAGGCCATAGTTGTTCGGCCTTCGGCCTCACAGGGCGGACCATAATAGTTCCGTGAAGGCCATAGTTGTTCGGCCATCGGCCTCACAGGGCGGACCATAATAGATCCGTGAAGGCCATAGTTGTTCGGCCTTCGGCCTCACAGGGCGGACCATAATCGATCCGTGAAGGCCATAGTTGTTCGGCCGTCGGCCTCACAGGGCGGACCATAATAGATCCCTGAAGGCCATAGTTGTTCAGCCGTCGGTCTCACAGGGCGGACCATAATAGATCCGCGAAGGCCATAGTTGTTCGGCCTTCGGCCTCACAGGGCGGACCATAATAGATCCGTGAAGGCCATAGTTGTTCGGCATTCGGCCTCACAGGGCGGACCATAATAGATCCGTGAAGGCCATGGTTGTTCGGCCTTCGGCCTCACAGGGGGAGGACTATAATAGATCCGTGAAGGCCATAGTTGTTCGGCCTTCGGCCTCACAGGACGGACCATAATAGATCCGTTAAGGCCATAGTTGTTCGGCCTTCGGCCTCACAGGGCGGACCATAATAGATCCGTGAAGGCCATAGTTGTTCGGCCTTCGGCCTCACAGGGCGGACCATAATAGATCCGTGAAGGCCATAGTTGTTTGGCCTTCGGCCTCACAGGGCGGACCATAATAGATCCGTACAGGCCATAGTTGTTCGGCCATCGGCCTCACAGGGCGGACTATAATAGATCCGTGAAGGCCATAGTTGTTCACTATTATTTTCAAGTTTCAAAAGATTGCTGCAGATTTTCAAAACAACGCAATTTTAAAATTCTTCGTTTGTGGGAAGTCAGAAGAGATCGTTTTTGCTCTCTCTCCGTCGCCCCCGAACCTCCATCTCAAATATTTCGCCGTCAACTTAATTAAAATCCCGGCCCTGCGAACACGTGTTTTGTTCACCATCTAGCGAAAGCGTAGTATAGGGTGATTCACTGTAGTATAGGGTGAATCAATAAAAAATCGAGAAACGCGAATAACTTTTTTCCCCGCGCAAATTTTTTTTTCTATTTATGCACGAATAGTTGTGCCTGGACCTACAGAATAACTGTGCAAAATTTGGTTGAGATCGGTCCAAGGGTGTAGGAACGTTCAGGCCAGCCCGGCCCTGTAAGTAAGTAAGGGTTTGTTAACTGGGTTAAGTACCCAGGTAACTGGGTACTTAACCTAAGGGTAAAGTATACAGTGTATCAATAAAAAAATCGAAAAACGCGAATAACTTTGCTCCCCGCGGGAATTTCTTCCCCATTTATGCACGAATAGTTGCGCCTGGACCTACAGAATAACTGTGCAAAATTTGGTTGAGATCGGTCAAAAGGTCTAGGAATGTATAGCGAACAAACAAACACGCAGACAAGCTGTTTTATATATTTAGAAGAAGATAGAAGAAGATATTATTTATGTAGTATACAATACTAAAAATTTCGATTTTGCATTATATTCCTTTGTTTTGATTTAACCGCATATTATTTCAAATTTCAGCAATATTACCGCATATATCGACTAATTTTAACCGCATATAAAATACTTATACAGTAGAATTTCACTAATCCGGCACTTCAATAGACCGATACGTCCAATAATCCGGCACCCTCCGCCCGTGTTTAATTCAAAATTAATCATGGAAAATTTTCCAAATTTTTTTGAGATATCGTCGCCGAGCTGCGAAAACCTCCAATGTGACAAATTTTTAAAATCAGGTTTTTGTATCATAATTATTCTACGATGAATTCTGCATAGGTTGGCAATACATTCAATGTGAAAAACCATAGGCAACACGGCTAAATCTTCAAAAATATATTCCTCCAATGTGACAGCTTGCTAAAACTGGGATGGAAATACTTCCCATGTATGACAATTTGGGAACGAACAATTCCTCCAATGTGCTATTTTTCATTATATATTTTAATTAGATTCTATAATTTACAGGTAATTTAAGTAATCTATAACGATTTGTTCTTGAAACATATTAAAAGAAAAATTTTTGATCTAAGCTTAAAAAACTAGTTTTTTGCCTCTACTGTAAAATTTATGTTTTGTCACATTGGAGGTTTTCGCAGCTCGGCGACGATATGTTACAGTTATAAAAAAAACGTGTAGAACATGAACACAAATACATTGTATTCCCTTTATGAAATGCTTTATTTTATTTATTATGAATTTTTCTATACAATCCAGTAATCCAAACATTCCAATAATCCGGCACCCTCTGGTTTTTAATAGTGCCGGATTAGTGAGATTATACTGTATTGATGTTTTTTACCGCATATAAATCTGGACTCTAATTATTATAAACAAGAAGTTCTTTAGGAATTCAAGCCCCTATTGCCCTGGTGGTATTACAATAAATTCATTAGTATGAATGCTATGTTCTCTTAAGACAGTTTGTGTTTTATTTTAATGGGTGCATTGTTACTACGAATTTTAATTATGTCTTTGAGTAGTCCATTGTTCGAAATTGTGTCATGTAAAATATTGTCGTATTATCAAAATAAAACTCAGCTCTCCAAAGTGGGCAGCACTAGCTTTGAAATATGTCCTAGTGCTTCATTTTTTTTTTTAGCAACACCTATGGCTGTAGAGATATCGCGATTTTTATGAAGTGCTTGCTGACTTCACAGTAGCAAACATGCTAACTTAAAGCACTATTTTTTGAAGTGTCAGAAGAGTGCACTGCTGTTACAATTTTTTCGAAAACATAAAAAATATATTAGCCACATTTACGTCAATACGCGATATTTTCAGAACCATAGGTGTTTCTAAAAAAATAAATGAAGCACAACGATCGCCACGTAACCCATTAATAGTACTTCAAGTTAGCATGTTTGCTACCGTGAAATCAGCAGGCACTTGATAAAAACTGCTACTGAAATCACTATCAAAGCGCTAACAATCGTGACATATCCCAAAGATAGTGCTTCAAGTGTGCCTGCCAGCATGAAGTCAGTTGGAACTTTATAAAAACCGCGATAATTCCGCAACCGTAGGTGTTGCTAAAAAATTTAATGAAGCACTAACAATTACGACATATTTCGAAGATAGCACTTCCAGTGTGCCTGCCAACATGAAGTCAACTTTATTAAAATATTAATGAAGCACTAACGATTGAGACATATTTTGAAGATAGTGCTTCTGGTATGCCTGCTCACTTCACAGAACATAAAAGCTAATAGAAAATTTGGTATATTATTCAAGTAAGTTCTTAATTATGTAATGGAAACCAGTAACCAAATTTGCAGAGGGTTACACAAATTGGATTACAGATATACTTAAATCAATAACGTAAATCTTAGGTCCTTATGCCTCGATTACACAGAGCGACTTTAGACGCTAGACGCTGGCGAATTTAGACGCAGCGTCTAAATTCGCTCTGTGTAATAGACCTAGACGCTTACACGCCGCGTGTTGAACAAAGAGAATTTAGTCGCTGGCGACTTTAGACGCCAGCGTCTAGCGTCTAAAGTCGCTCTGTGTAATCGAGGCATTAGTGACATTTACAAATTCAATTGTATGTCATGTGACGAAATGTATAATGGTCAAAGCTGTAGATCAATCAATAAGCATTTTTAACTAATATTAAAAGCATAAAATCAACTGAGGGTTTATCACCCATTGTGTTATTCCAGGTCATGGTTTACATACAAGTAATATTAATTTATTACATACATAAAGAAAAGAAAAAATATTTTCTATTTCCAGGAAAGCCTCGAGGCTAAGAACTTAAGAAAACAAAAAAGAAATAATTCACTAATACTATAGACTAAATTGCTAATATATATAATTTGCACTAAATGACGAAAAGAGTTTTAAATTCTAAAGAATTTCCAGTGATTTTAAACGTCAAAGAATTTTCAAGGAATTTCGCGATTGATTTTAAACGATTTCTAAATAAAAAATTTCAAATACTTCCAAGGTATCCAAATTAATGTACACAACCTTTTCGTGATATTTACCCCGTGATAATCTGCGAATACCATCAGAAAAATTGTCGCTGATCATAGCAAAACAATTCAAAACTTAAAAAATTGCTAAAAATATTTAGCAAAACCAAAATTGAATAGTAAAAGATTCAGCTCCAAACCATACGAATGTTGTCAATATTTTGTGTATAATTTACACAAAATATTGACAAAATTCCTCCGATAATTATGTACTATTTATATTATTTTAAAATTAATTTAATTGCTAAATTTTAAACAAACAACAACTTTAATACAAAACATGATCATTTCCGAGTTTTATTACAACAAAGCATAATGAAATAAATACATGAAAAAAGTAACAATGTGGTATGTACCTAAAGTAAAGTCATTACATATTTTAGCGTGGTAATAATTCGAAACACAGCAGTGGCTTGGTGTGATCGCTGGTTGAGTTACAGCGCGGAAATTGTGGGTTCGAATCGCGGGCTTAATGGATGTTTTTAGCGCGGCCCTCTGGTGAACATCAACACTCTGTGGATAAATTAAGTTGAAAGTAAAAGAAAAAGAAGAGGAATTTTGGATCGTGAAGACTTTGCAGAAAAGCAGAGTAGTAATATTTCGAATGGAATGGAAAGGCTTGATCACCAACTCAAAAATTTAGTGAATGTAAAATAGTCCCTCAGTTTTTGACATCATGCAAATTTGTTAAACGCACAAAAAATCACACAACTGTTTTATATGCGCAAAATAGGTATTAACAAAATTAAACTAAATAAAATTCTGAGCAAAAGCTAAAACAAAAATTGTTCTCGAGATACGGTCGGCTAAAGAATCGCATTCTTTTTTGAATTTTGCCCAAAATAACGTAGTTTTTACATTTTAACGTCGACTTTTTTCTGTTCATCTGACGCAAAAGTGGTCTTAAGATAGGTGAGAGTAGCCTAAATTATCTGTAAATTCCTGCATAGAACAACTTTGTAACCTTAGATGTGAGCTTTCAAAGTTGATCGTTTTCTGAACAGTTCGCTGTACTACCTCTGTATTTTTTAAATAAAATTGCAGTAAAATAAAATATAAAAAACCGATATTACAAGCAGAAGAAAAATCCAACTTAATGATATTGAATTTTTATGCATTTCATGAAGGTGATTTTATTTTCTGCATGAATTTGTTACTTTTTAAAAACAATAATAAGAGGTGTAAGTACCGGGTTCGATTCATTGGTAAAACTACGTTGCAAAAGTTAAAAACAAATGCTGAAAGGAACTGCACACAATTCCCTAAACAGATATAGGCAATCGCGCGCTATAAATTCCAAACTGTGTCTTAAATATTTAACATTCATAACTGATGATAAACAGTAAGTCCCTCCCATACTTAATTTTACTGGTGATGGTAGTTGTATCAGATAAAGAGGTCAAACGTTCAGGAGTGAACGATAATAAAGCTGGAGTATATTTCACAGTAAATATGTCTTTTTGTGCTATTTATATTATATAAATAACTTCTACACCAAATTTGGTTAAGATTGGTCAAATAGAAACGTAAAGCACGTGCACGCGTATTTGCATTGTCGATCGGTTGACAGTTTGACAGCATTCATTATTGTTTTTAAGTTGATTTTGAGTAGCCTGCCTTCCTTTAAGGAATCTCGATAATCCATTCATGCGCGTCCCATAGGGACGCGCATGAATGGATTATCGAGATTCCTTAAAGGAAGGCAGGCTACTCAAAATCAACTTTCCTTTCCTTTGCGAATTTTTGCACTATTTCAATACAAAAACATGCGCAGGGACCTACATAATAACTGTGCCAAATTTGGTTCCGATCGGTCAAACGGTTTAGGAGTCTATAGGGAACATACATACAATCACACATACATCCATTTTTATATATGGGGTGGTCAGAATAGGAGTGAATCAAGTCCATTTTTGTGATTTTTGGAGTTATGGTTCCTATGCGTTCTAGTTCATAACTTACTTCAGTGCAAAAGTAGATCAAGTCACATTTTGTTCGTTTTGTTATCCTATGTAACTTGTTTACTTTCTTTACTGACAATAACATTACATGTTTCCGTGTTGTACTGAATCAAGTCCGAATTTATATTACCTATCATCTTGTTCTCACGCATTTTTGACGCTTTATTCTTTTTTATCTTTATAAAATTTGATTTAGGTGTATTTTGTCATTGGATTCTATGAATTTATAGTCTTGTATTTGTTAATTTTTCTAATTTTGGTGGAATAGTAATAAATTAATTAATTAATCGAAAAATTAAGTCGTAAGACTTCACTAATTTATTCTGCTGAGGATTGGATGAGAATTGCTCGGGAAGCAAAGAAAAAGGAACCGCAATTTAAAGTCTACGAAATGCAAAGAAACGAATTCCTGTCCACTAAAAAATTAGAATCAGCCATACAAAACAGGAAGAAAACTGCACAAGGTGAAAGTTTTTCTTGGTTAAAATTAGATGGCTTCGTTTTGAAAGATCGTCTCCACTATCTTATAAATTTATAAAGAAACTCTTAATGAAGACATCGACTTTAATGAAGTAAATTTAAATAAAGGTGTTCGTGGTAGACGTATACAATCCCTCGTCATTCAACAAGAAAATTTATATCTAAACAGACGTATCATAACAGACTCTAAAAACCAGCATAATATGAACGATATACTTCATTACATTCCGCCAATATACCATTTATTTTATAAGAATCTACCTACAGAAAGCAGAACAAGACAAAATAAGAATCAAGACTCCTCTGATGATGAAGAAATTACAGATGAAATTATTTTTGCGTAAAATTAACAATATTTTCAGTGTAATAATGGTTCAAGTCCAAACAATTCAATTAAGTTCTCTGTAAAATTTTTTATTATAATAATATATAATTTTTATGTTTTCTATTATAAAATATAGAGTTTTAAGAAGCACTGGGTGTAATTATTTAATAGAATTGATTGCTTTAAATTTAATAAAGATCAAAATACTTTAAGTTGCGATAATTCATTAACAGCATTTATGGACTTGATTCACTTCTATTCTGAGCACCCCATATATACCTAGTCGTGCCATAAGTTCTGATACTAACAAAGTAACGTTCATTTTTACTATGAAGATTAAGGCATGGGGGTTGCTAATGGTATTTTTGGAAAGATCATTTGGAGGTTTGTATATAAGTGGGCGAAAGTTGAAATTCAAGTCTTAAATAGTAAACATGAATTCAGATGTCAACGATAATCGTATTCTTGTAATTGCTATACATAACTATGATAAAAGTACTAGTGCAATTTTAAATTTGTTAAAAAAAAAATTAAGGATTACAAATTTTTTTTTTTGAACTATCCATCGATAGAATGAAACTTCTGGAGTAGATAACCGAAAAAAAGTGGTCAACCACGAACTCTAAGAACTCTTGGAGTTATTAAAACAGTTCGCGAGCGAATGAGAAGAAATCCCTTGAGGAAACAAAAAATTATGGCTAGGAAATTCAAATTTCGAAAAGAACCATTTCTCGCGTGTTAAAAGATGACTTAAAACTTGGGGCTTATCGTAGGATTACAATACATCGTCTTACAATCGCTCCAAAAAATATTAGACAAGAAAGAACAAAACGACTCCTGGACCGGCACGCGTATGAAAATCACAAAAATATTTTGTTTACTGACAAAAAAATTTTCACAGTCGAAGAAAAATTCAACATGAAAAACGATCCTGTGTAGGCTTACAGCTCTAATGAAGCCCCTAAAAAAATTTCGGGGGTGAAAAAAGGCCATTATCCAACAATAGTAATGATTTGGTGAGATATGTCATATGAAGGAGTAACGCAGCTGTATTTTTGTGAAAAAGAGGAAAAAACGTGAAAAAAAACGGGGAAAAAATAGCAAAAAATGTTACAGCTCGTAGTTAACTCTCTAAATTACAACTTATTTCATGAAAACCATAGGGTGTTTCAGCGAGATTCTGCACCAGCACATAAAGCGAAAACAACCCAACGAATGGCTACAAACAAATTTACCTGAGTTTATTGCCACGGAAGACTGACGTTCAGGTAGTCCTGACTTGAACCCTTTGGATTACAAATTATGGTTGGTTCTTGAGGAACAAGCTTGCAAAGTACCCCATAAAAATATTGAGCTCTTAAAACGGAATTTGATCAAGGCTGGAACATCTATACCAATAAAAGTAGTGTGTGCCGCAGTGGATGACTGCCCGCGACGTTTAAAGGCCCTTGTGAAGGCAAAAGGTGACCATTTCGAATAAATCGTACAAAATTGAATTCCTTAGAATGTACCGAATAAAATGTAGTAATTTATATAGAGGATTTTTATTTTAAAATCATTATAATCGGCTTCCAAACAAGTATCAGAACTTATGGCACGACTAGGTAGATTAAACATGAAAAATTTATACATCACCGAAATCCTTAAGCAGGGCTGTACTTTTTAACATAAAAATGAAATACTGAACCGACAAGAAAAAAAAATTGATAATGATTCTACAAAAACGAAACCTTGAGGAAAGTTTTAATTTGCAGGAAATAATAGAAAATTGTGAAATTTTCGTTTTTCACTTCTAATTCGTGATCCAGGCGGAATTTTTTAATGTTTTTGATTAGTTTATTTATCCTTTTATTGCAAAATATTCATCAAATTTAATGGCATCTATATCTCTTATAATGAGAAACATTTCCCTGTCGAGACAATTAAAACGCTAGAAAACCGTGTATAAGTTGTGAATTGTTAATCTTAAAGAAGTGGTTTCCCTTCAAAACACTTGTCATTCATTATACTGATAAAAATCCTATATACAGAATATCCGTTCTTGATAATGGGTATATCAGATGCAAAAACCTTACGGGAGTTTAGGAAACATAAGGTCTAGTTTGAAAGATGTTCAATAGAAGGTGCCACTAAATTTGAAGGCAATTGCTTGAACTACGCCAGTTATTTCCACAACTCTCATAAGGTGTGCATATCAAATAATCAAAAGTAATATAAAAAAGATGGGAATAAAAAACAATGCAAAAATGGTTATGCTTACCGCATTATCGGGATGAAATATGTATGATGCGGGCGAATTATCGACAATAATAATTTGCTGCAATTCCCGTCCTAATTTATTAAGATCCTTGACGTAATTACCCCTATGGAAGACACAGCTTTCTCGAAACAATCGAGCCCTAAACACGCCCCATTTATCTAACAAATCGGCGACGGGATCGGCATATTTCGCCAGCGACGCCGTAAACAAGACGCACTCGTACAATTCGCCCATTCGTTTAAGAAAATCGTCAACGTGCGGCCTCTTTAAAACATACACTTGATGCACGGTGCCATCTATTTCGACGGGAACTACAAAATCTGCATTGCTTATAGGCTGCAACAAGACAAATTTATTAAATAGTAAAAAGCACACCACACTCAATAACTGCGACATACTTTAAAACTGCTATGAACAAGCGTTTCGTCCAAGTCTATAACCATACACATTTTGTGCATGTCCTGATGCCGAACTGGAGGCAATAAAAATCTCGGTAAATCTGTTTGACTTGTGGGGGATCCTCGACCGTACACATATTGAGATGAATTAGGCGTCTTGCCCCGCTTTCGTCCCAAACAGCACAACAACGTTCGCAGAAACCCCCGCTTGACTTTCTTATTGTTCCCCAACTGGGAAGACGATCGAACTTCTGATATGTCATTTTCGGATTTGTTTAGTGTACCTACAACAGAAAAAAGGCAAATCAAAACCGCAGCACAGTTTCAGATGTTAAAGGAGGTCACACAAGTGCGGAAGCATTTTCGTAATTTAAAACACAAAAAAGTCGCCTTGATAAGAGACGACGAGCGCAAATGATAAAATAATCATCAAATACGCTTTAGACTTTTAAAACTCAAGGTTAACAAGATCCACAGTTTCCAAATGTGTTTACTTATGGTCCACCATACACGCCTACTTTACCACAAATTTAAACCCCCTAATCCGAGACTCGTCGCGTTGTTAAAACAACAACACCACACAAAACCGTCACAAAACACACTCGATCCATATTCGATAAGATAATTCCAATAAGTCAAAACAGGTGCAGTCGGGGCCAATTTTATATAATGGAATCTGTCATATTATTTACCTTTTTCGGGCGGATAATTGTTAAATTGATCGTCATCCCGTGACACCTGTGTAATAATGGACGATGCGTCCATTTAAACCATTTGTTTATGTCCCTTTTGGTTTCTTTTTTGCAACTTATGACTTATAAATAAACATTAAAAACACGACAAAAAATCAACTTTAAATCGCTCTAGCAAAATGGCAGATGCTGTTATTACTCTCACTAATCGGTTGCGACACCCGATCCGGCAGAGCACTGCAATACCGACGCACTTACGAGGATGAATAAAAAAGTTGCTATTTCTAAACGAGATTTTTAGCAAACAAAATCGCAAAAAATCGTAAAACGGTTTATTATTCCGAAATTGCTAGGGAAACTGAAAATAAACAAAAACAACGAAACCGTACACCTGACAGATGACAGTTATGGAACCAAAACATCGATAACTTTTTGATACGACCCGATATGTGGTTCCAATTTTAGATATTTTCGTCTCGGCACGACAAATTTATTTTAATTTGTCTGCACAATAAATAAAATAATTTATTTTTAATCAATTTTTAAAGGCGACCGACGACGTAAAAAAAAACATGGGGTCATTGTGAATTTAATTCGGTACAATAATTCTAAGGTGAATGAAATCTACAACGTGTCTTGAATTTTTATGATTTTTTAATTTTCGACGTAAATTTTTAACAAATTACAGCGTTTTACAATATCGATTTGTACGTATGTGCGATTTTACGCTGATTATAACCTAGAAATGTAGGTAGGAGTTGAAATTTAGAAAAATCACTTGGATTCCACTAAATTTAAAAATTTTTTAACCATGGAGTTTGGCGATCTAATTAGCATTCCGAGAATTGAAGGAGTTATTTTGCACACACCGTTTAAGGATGCGGTGGAAGTGACCGCTTGTATCACTGGCCATCACTTAATTTTGTCTTCACGCAAGGACGAACAACATGAAATTTGGGTAAGTTTGGTTCGCAGAAAGCTTGCCGATTAACTATTTAAAAATACCTTCCGTCCAGGTTTTGCACCAATGTATCGATACGATTGAGAAAAAACTAAATGGGGCCAATTTAAACACAGGTGGTTTGTTAACACTGAAATGTAAAGACTTTAGGATAATAACGTTGGATATTTCGAGTACCGATGATTTAATAAATGCTCAAATTAGCTTGGAAAGGCTTTGCAGTGTCGAGAATCCTTTACTCTTGTACCCCTTCTTTTTTACTCCGCAATTCAATATTTTAGAAGACGGTCATACTCTCTATAAACCCGACGCAGAGTACACAAAATTACTCGTTAGCGACGAATGGCGTTTGAGTAACGTCAACAAGGATTACTCGGTGTGTCCCTCTTATGCCCAAGTCTTAATTGTGCCGAAAAGTATCGATGATGAGACAATTGTGGCTTCTGCAAGTTTTCGAGAAGGTGGAAGATTTCCAATTTTAAGTTACAGGCATGATAACGGAGCAATTCTGTTACGAAGCAGTCAACCTATGTTGAATAACATCAACAAGAGGTCAAGATCGGACGAAAAAATTCTCAACGCCATTTTGGGACCTCACTCGAAAGGATACATAGTCGATACACGATCGATCAACTATTCAAATCAGTGCAAGACCAAAGGTGGTGGAACCGAACCGGAAGGAAATTATCCCCAATGGAAGCGAACACACAAGAATCTCGATAAAATTTCTAGTTGTAACGGAACGTTGTTGGAGTCATTCACTAAACTTTTCGATGCAATTAACGACACAACCTGCTCTTCGGATAAGTGGTTGTCGCGCCTCGAAAGCAGCAATTGGTTGGGTTACATACAAAATTGTTTGGATACTGCTTGTGTGGTCGCTCAAAGTTTGCATCAAGATAAAGTTTCCGTTCTAGTGCATGGCACCAGCGGTCTCGATTCGACACTTTTGGTCACTTCGATTGCGCAGATCATACTTAACCCCGACTGCAGAACAATTAGAGGTAGAAATGTGCATTGTAAAATTTAGATTTAACCGATTTTTTTGTAGGTCTGCAAGCTTTAATCGAAAGGGAGTGGATTCAAGCTGGTCATCCCTTCCAAGCACGGCATTCCAAAAGTTGTTACTCAAATGGGAAAAATAAGCAAAGCCAACCGACTTTCTTACTTTTTCTCGATTGCATTCAGCAGTTGCACCACCAATTTCCGTGCAGTTTTGAATTTAACACTCAGACTTTGATATTATTCTTCGAACATTCCTACTTTAGTCAATTCGGTGAGTAACAAGCAAAGCTATTAGAATTTAAAAATAAAAGGCTTTAAGAAAGTATTTCAAATATTCAAAAGTTATTGAAATACTCCAATGGTTTGTATTTGAAATGTTTAAATAAACATATTTGCCGATAAAAAACGTCTGCTACTACTAACACTAATGATCAAAATATTATTTCAAAGCGTTGAAATAAGTAAACCTAATAAACATCAATTTTGAGCTGAGTTTTCTTAATGTATCGTTATGTTAATATTTTAAAATAAACCAGTCGAATTAACAAAACAAATCAAAACATTTTACAGGTAGAATTTGACTTAATTTCATATTATTTAGTTTTTTTAAACATTTTTTTATTTAAAATGCCCTTTTCTATCATTATTATTTCCCCCCCCCCTCTATTTTATTAATTTTTGATTAGATGTAACCAGGCCCGTAGCCAGGAGGGGGCACGTGCCCCCCCGAAATGTTCAAAAGTGACAAAAATTTTGAAAGTAAAACATTTGAATTTCGAAAATAAAATAGGTATATTTTGGAAAAAGGTTTTTTCCAAATTTATTTGGCGTAATTCAATGTTATTTACCTTGTCAGCTTATGGGCTGACCCTGCTTATGCCTGAAAGCCATGGAATTAATTTAATACAAAAACCATGTAACGGTAAACATAATAGCTGTTATGAATAAACTTTATTTATGGAATTTCCCACATAATCAACGAAGTTTTTCGTGACACATTGTATGCGAAGCATTGTAAAATTATTAATTATATAATTTTCGGCAAATAATTGCTTACGCTGTAATAAAATTATATAGGAATATAATTTTATTAGCGTATTACATTACATTATTTTAGTAATTTTTCGTAAAAGTAAAAATACGTGAGCTATAGGCGAAACACCGCACTTAGGGGGCTAAAATCCTCATTTGGGGGAACGTCGGCTTGGGATTTTTATGAGACATTTTGGGGGTTTATTAGAACACTTCAATATACATATTTGCCAAATTTCAGCTTGCCCGGATCTTCTGTAAGCTCAAACCAAAATTTCGGTTTCGTTACTTGGAAGATACTATAACTTGAGCAAATTTTGAAAAAATTTATTTTTCTTTTCATTTTCCAACCTTGGCCACAATTTCAATTAATTTATTATTAAAACCATTTCCCGTGCCCGAAAACATTTCTCCCCCTGCAACGAATCAATATTGTGCCATTTTAAGGGTGGGTTGTGTTTTCGGTCAATAATTTAAGTATTACTCTGTGCCATGGAAAAATATAAAAAAACTATTTTATAGAGAATTTTATGCTCTTCAATTATGGTCTGATCATAATTTTTAATACAAGCATAAATAAGCGAGTTATCGGCAAAAAATCGCGTTGGGGGAGCTAAAACCCCTGATTGTGGGGGACGCCGGCGTGCGATTTTATGGGACTTTTGGGGGGTTCATTAGAACACTCCAATGTACATCTCTGCCAAAATTCAGCTTGCCCGGATTTTTTGCAAACTAAAAACCTTCCTTGCCTGGACTATAACGTTTGTTTTAAATAAAAATAAATTAAGAAAAATAAAATATTGAAAAAATTTCCCGAAAATTTTACTTTTAAAATATTTGTAATAAAGTAGTTTAATATGTAAATAAATAAAACTTAAAAAAATTTGTAATCTAAAGGGGAACCCCCTTTACAAGTGCCCCCCAAATGAAATCCTGGCTACGGGCCTGGATGTAACTGATGATTCATAATAATGATGAATAGTGTCAATACAGTTTTTCAATTTGTTTTAATTACTTCTTCAAAATTTTACGACTTTGCGACCCCGCTCCTTTTCTCACTTATCTCTGAAATAAATACTTAAGTTAAGTATTTAACTTTTTTTTTAACATAACATTAATTTATTAATGTTACTTAATTTAACTTAACATTAAGTTAAGTTAAGTTGAATATAAATAGTTTCAATCCTAGCTATTCAAAGAAGATTTATACTGCCTTCTGTAGTTAAAACGTCTGAACTAAAAAATTTTTATTTTGGTGAAAAATAATAACACCCCCTCTCTCCCAAAGGTGGCTTCTCCCCCATTTGGTAATGTTAGTGAAAAAGTTGGTTTTTCTTCTATAACTTGCTTAATTTTCTTTTTAAGGAAAGTTATCACTACACCTTTTCCACCAGTAATTCAGAAATCGTCGACCGTTATTCAGATTTGTCAATTATTGATATTCAGAAATCGTCAACCGTTATTCAGATTTGTCAATTAATATTCAGAAATCGTCGACCGTTATTCAGATTTGTCAATTGATATTCAGAAATCGTCAGATTTGTCAATTAATATTCAGAAATCGTCAACGGTTATTCAGATTTGTCAATTGCAATTCACGATTTCTGAATATCAGTTGACAAATCTGAATTGCAATTCACGATTTCTGAACAGCAGGTGAGGTTTTCTGAATTACTGCTGGAAAAGGTGTAGACCATAATTTATTTAAGAGCACAACATTTTCTACAAAATAGATTTTTCCAAATTTTCCTAGCCAAAGAAGTCGAAAAATGGTTCGAATTTGCAAAGAATCCGGGCGTGCTGAAATTTTACGTTGTCTTAAGGAACCCTCCTGAAATAAAAATCAATTCCAGGAAGCCGAAATGCGTTTAATTCTAAAAATTTAAATTGAAAAAAAATTCGAAAATGTTTTTGCATTTCATCTGAAGTGAATCTACTTCAATCTTGGTGTGATGATAATTTTCCCTAAAAATGAAATTAAGCGAGTTATGGCCGAAAAACCACGAGAAACTAAAATTGCCAATTGGGGAGAAGATATCAGTGAATTTGGGGGGTTCATTGGACACTCAAATTTCAGCTTGCTCAAATATTTTACGAGGTAAAAGTGTTCCTTGATGGACTAATGTAAAAATTAAAAGTAAAAAATACAGGATACTATTTATATTTTTCCTTTTTGTTTAAATTTGGTGCCCTCCCATTGAAGGAAGTCACAAGCTGCCAATGCCGAAATGCGATGTTTTATGCTTAAACCCTTTAGTTTTATATCAGAAAAGAGCTCCTAAGTTTTCGACGTCAGCCTTGGATCAGAACAAAGGCAAATTTGCCAAAGTAGATTTAAAAACATTTATAATTGAATATACGGTGATTTTGCGTACTGATTATTTGACCCATTTGGAGGGGAGATAAAGTATTCTAATTAATTAGTGCATTTTTTTGCACATAAGTGCAATGGAAAGCTGAGAAAAAATTAGTCAAGATAGTGTATCTAACTCGAAAGTCTTCAAAAATGGCTATACTGTGTTTTTCATTATTTATGGGGCAATAAAACACTTCGTGTCTTTGTGATTTTTGGGACCTTCTTCAGCATAATTACCCCTGTTCTGGTACGAGAGATGTCGAAAACTTACGGTCTTTTTTACTGTGCCAAATTAATGGGTTACAGCAAAAAAAAGTCGTAAATAGTAACTAATGACTGGACTATCTCTTATTATAAAAGGCCAAGTCTTTCTTTCTGTCTGTCCCACGGAAATACCCGAAACAAACCGAACCGAACGCATAACGTATCATCGGATCAACGTATCATCGGATCAACGTATCATCGTATCATTTTGTCTATATAGGACAGCTATTTCCAAAAAAGCATTATGTGAACTTCCATAATGGATAATGAAAATTTTGAAAATCCTGCTGCAAAGCGACGGCGATTGAATCGTGAGAGAAAAGCACGTACAAGAGCTAATAACACAGAAGAACAGCTTCGATCACAGCGACAAGCTGACGCTCGGTCTCATGCGATACGTCGACAACGTGAAACTTTGGAACAAACTCAAGCGCGGCAAGCTGCTGACGCTCGGTCCCATGCGATACGTCAACAACGTGAAACTTTAGAAGAAACTCAAGCGCGGCAAGCTGCTGACGCTCGGTCCCATGCGATACATCGACAGAAAGAAAATCGATACCAAAGTCAAGCAATTCAACTCCAAATAAGAGCATTGAGATTTGATGAATCTCACGTTACTCGACACGATTGTGGAGAAATGAATTCCATCTGTCAGTTCTGCGGCTCCAAGAATTTCGCCAAGGAGCGTCCAGTTGATAAACAATTTAACAACTGCTGTCATAAAGAAAAAGTGAAGATTCCGCAACCGCTCGATCAACATGGGAATCTATTGTTATATCCCGAATTTCTTCGCTCTATGCTTTCAGATTCAGATAATCCTTACTACAAGAACTTTCGTCAGCACATCCGCTCTTACAATTCCTCGGTTTCTTTCGCTTCAATGGGAGCAGAGATTGTTTCAATGCTGGGTAACGGACCATACGTTTTCAAAATTCATGGACAGACGTACCACAGAACCACAAACCTGTATCCACCTGAAGGACAAACAAGAAAGTTTGCACAACTGTATGTAATGGACACGACAGAAGCGGTCAATGAACGAGTAAATCTGCCTGAGAATAGAGGTTGTCTACCTGAAGTGATTGAGAAAATCGATCAACAATCATATCGCAGCTTCATATTGCCTGATGAAAGAAATTGAGCAACAAGAGCGTGTACGAGCCGAAGAAGAAGGACAACCAGTTCCGGTCGTCAATATGGTGATGCGGCGCGATCGGCAGTCTGATCAAAGATGTTACAATGCTCCAACGTCTAATGAAATTGCAATGGTGTTCGTAAATGATGACGGCGAACCTCCATTTGAACGTGATATCCGTATCTATCCTCGAAATCCCGTCGACAATGCAAATACCCGAAGCAAACCGAACCGAACGCATAACGGATAATTTCATAACCAATCGGATGAACGTATCAACGTATCATCGGATCAACGTATCATCGGATCAGTTAATCCGATTATCCTACTCAAAATTACTATATAAGCAGAATTACATTATAACGAAATAATAAGTGTTGAACGTCAACGAAAAATGTTTTCAGGTGAATTAATAAAGGATGTGGAACAGGCGGCGCTAAAGAGGGCCTTATCGTTCGGAAAATACGAAGATTTTGAAGTCAGAGAAGAATTCAAACGAGCTACTATTAATTCGTTAAAGGAGGCACTTCGTGAGTTTAGCAGCAATGGAATGCGTAAAATTGATTTAAATATTGCGAAAAAAAAGTGGCGGCAAAACGTATAAGAAACAGAAAAAGAGTGGAGAAACTGATTGCTGCCAAAAAGAAAAAGGAAGAAGCTGAGGAATTTTCAATATCGCTGCGTGATTTTGAAAATTCCTTACTCGAAGAGGAAGGGGAGGAGGAAGTAGGAAGTAGTAGTAAAACTTAGTTTTATTATTAGTTATTAAATTATTTATATAAATGTTTTATTAAATAAAAAAAAACTTCTAAATACATAAATGTTTCATTAAATAAAAAAAACTTTCTAAATTCGAATAAAAAAGTTAAAAACGAGTTGTAATAATATTAACTAGATGATACCCCGTCCGAGGACGGGCAGCTAGAAGGACGGGCAGCTACCCAAGGTACTTAAGTTGAATGAAGATTAAGGAAAGCTCTCAGTGCAATCCAAAAGCCATATGACCTTGGCTGCCTGCCCGTCCTTCTAGCTGCCCGTCCTCGGACGGGGTATCATATAGTTGCATATAATTGGAAAATATATTTAAAAATCTGATGTGACCATCGCATGACTTTCCGAACAAACGTAAATCTTTATATTGTATTGTTTAATAAAATGGTTACATAATTTCAACAGTAAATCGATGAAAAAATTTATATTTTGCCAAAATAGGAAGAAAAAAACTTTTGAATGCCTATATCTTGCAAACGAAGCATATATGGACCCATATTATTAGAAACTTTTCATCGTATTTTCATTAGTAGAATACGTTTTACTATTAGGCTTCTATACAAAGTATAACAAGAAGCCTTATGATCTGGCTCCGTGTCTGTCCGTCCGTCCGCATAATTCAAATCTAATCAGAATTTATATATTAAGATAGGTTACAAAAATATTCTGTGCTTTAAGATTGTAATTTTCAACCTATATAGTAGACTTAATCCGATGATCTGACCGATCAAGGTATCAACGGATCAAGGTATCAACGGATTAAGTTATCAAATTAACGGATAAAATTTATTGTCATATTTTATCTACTATATTTTTCTGAAAAAAAGCTTAAAAAAGGCTTCTATATACAAAGTATAGCAAGGAGCCTTATTTTAAGTTGATTTTGAGTAGCCTGCCTTCCTTTAAGGAATCTCGATAATCCATTCATGCGCGTCCCATAGGGACGCGCATGAATGGATTATCGAGATTCCTTAAAGGAAGGCAGGCTACTCAAAATCAACTTTCCTTTCCTTTGCGAATTTTTGCAATATTTTAATACAAAAACATTCGCAGGGACCTACATAATAACTGTGCCAAATTTGGTTCCGATCGGTCAAACGGTCGAGGAGTCTATAGAGAACATACATATTATCCGAACCACGAAAGAAGAGCTCCACGTGATCAATAATGAGAGTATGAATTAATACAAGAATAGCTAATCTAAACAACTTATTATTTTGCATCTTTGTCCCTCTTACGTTAAACGATATAAGGAAAATGTAATGTCATGTCATTTCTAAGTTCATCAAATAATCACGTGGAGCTCTTCTTTCGTGGTTCGGACTGTACATACATCCATTTTTATTATATAATATAGATATAGTAAATGATAATTTTATCCGATGATCCTTTTATCCTATAATCCGTTTATCTGTTGATCCGTTGATCGCAAAAATTTAATCTGATATATTAAATTACATGTCTAACAAAAATAACTAGCTAACAACTTCTTTTTACACCAGAAAGGTAGCTGTAAAGAAGCCTAGGATCTGTCGCAAAAAGCGAGATCCACCTTGTTTTATTTACAAATACCTACGAAAATTTTTGAAACGCCCTGTATATTTTAGAGAAAAACTTGTAGGACAAAAATGTAGAAAATTGCATAGCGGTAATTTTTTGTTATTAATATTTTTACATATTTAATTTCGTTTCGAAGTTATGACGCATAATGTCATAATAGCTCCAGGTAAACCCGCCTTTCCCGTTAGACGATTTAATTTATTTTCATCTGGCTTCGTCCTACGACAGGAAAAAGCTTATATGCAAAATTTGGAATGATTTGCTTGCTTCGTTTAGACGCTATCGTGTTCACAAGACGTACACACACACACACACTACATACAGACATCCTTCCAAAAATGATAAAAATGGATTCAGGAGACCTCAAAACATGAACATCTGTCAAAAACTTGGGGGGTCAAATTTTGCCTGATAACAATACTTTCCTTACCCCTAGGGGTTCGGAAAGTTAAAAAAGGGCGTAAATACGGGGGCGATTTTTGGGGGCTGGCGGATTTTTCACGCTCTTTTTACTTTGTACGGCACTGCAAACCTGTATTTCACATACAGGTAATTTTTGAGTATTTGAAATACTTTATTTCGCTATTATGAAGTCCTTCATATTTGAAGGGCTTTTGAATAGCTCTCTAGCATCAAGGCATTTCGTAAATTTTTACTAAAAAAGAAAGTCTTTTAGGAACCTTTTTGGGTAACTGCGAAGCCGACCGAAATAAACTCAAGGTTCCAAAACACACCATCAGTTTGTGGTCATATTTGAATCGGCCCGAAGTACTAGCTTCACTTTTGAATCCCATGTACGAACCAAACAACACGACAATATGGCCGAGCGTTGCCTCCGTTAGTGTAGTTTTATGGAGCAACTTGTACTTACGTTGGATCATCGACCAATCTCAAAACAAGAAGGCTTTGAACAAGGTGCAAAATTTAATACACAGTCAAAAGGACCGCAGATCGAAGGCGACCAAATTAAGGAAGCAACTGGTCGAGCTACAACAAGAGCTGATCGCCCTCACGGTCAAAACTAACGCATACGAGAATAACACGGAGGCCGACTAATTTTTTTGACTCGAAGGAATTGCAAAACTCAATATTATTCGCACCTAGTCACATAATTAAACTGTACTATGGAAAGTATTATATTTTTATCGAGATAATTATAATTTGTTGTTGCAATTTTAAATGTTTATTACGATGAAAAATAAAATTTTTAATTTCGCCCTTTCCATAATTTACAAAACGATCCGCCCCTGTCGCCCGCAACGCTCGATTTCCTTCGGGCGCATGCGCACGCTGTCGAGATAAAATTGACGGTCAAGCGTCAAAAGGTCAATCTGTCATAAAATTGTCATTATTTAATTTTGGGAATTTGTGACATTTTGGCAGCGTTTCGGGACGGTTATTGCATTAATTTTTCAAAAAAGGGCGCTAACCGTTGTGGTTTTTCGTTGCAAGAATTAAGTTTGATTACGTGGAAGGTACGCTGGTGGAATGGCATCAATTTAAGATTATACATCCTTCGTTTTATGCTTTTGTAACCTTTTTTTAACTGATAAAAAATATTTTAATGTCGTTTTATTTAAGTTTTTCTGTTATGGATTGTTATTTGAGGTAAGAAAAGCAGGATTTTTTTGGGCGCCCATTTTACGGCACTCCTTTACAGATATCGTTTATTTTACGAAAATTAAAGGTGTTGGTAACTGATGAATAATATGGCAAACGCAGACGAAATAATACACAACGAAATGGGTAAGGTTATTTAGCAACTCTCGGTTACCAAAGTATTTAATCTAATACATTTTTAGATCACAACTATCAATCAGAGACGAGCGTAGAAGAAGAAAACGATTCTGGAAACGAAGAGCTGATCCAGTACGTGGACATGTCTTCGTTGGTTAACCTGCAGGAATCTTCTGCAGTCCGGCGAGGTCGAGGACACCTACCGAAAGACTCGGTAAAATTGTTAAAAAGTTGGCTGTACGATCACCGTTTTAACGCTTACCCGAGCGAGGTGGAGAAGATCAACTTATCCCAAGCCACTAATCTCACAATCTTGCAAGTTAGTAATTGGTTTATTAACGCGAGGCGGCGTTACTTGCCCGAAATGATGCGAAGAGAAGGTTACGATTCAAATTTATTCACCAATCCTCGTCGAGGCAAGAAACACAAAATAAGGGTAAACCCAACAGATCAAAAGGAAAACAAATACATACGGCTGGACCACACTTACAATAACGGTGATCAAGAGTACGATTCCGACGAGGAGGAGTACAGTTACGTCGGTCACGGATCAAAAGAAGAAAAATTTAATCCGTGGCGGACGGATATACACTATGGGTTAATAATTGATACGCCCAACGCTAATAAAAGGTTAATAATGTTTTTCATTGAGAGCCCTATTTTTTCAACTTCTTTTCTAGACCCGACATCCATTTAAACAATTCAACTTCGAGCAACGGAAGTATAGAAAAAGAGCCGAATTTAATTCTGGTAAAAAGCGAAACGGGTAAAAATGTACTCCTACAAGTGGTACAACAACCCGCTTCATCACCCGATTTTGAGGTAAAGGTTTTTTCGTTTTCCTTCAAAAATTAACAAGCCAAATGTACACAAAAGCTTATGAAAAAATTCAAATTCAATTGCGTTTGAAATTGTGATATTAATTTTCACAAGCTAATAATTTGTAAGTAGAATAAAAATTTTGATAAAAGAAGTTATAATAGATATTAAATTATAATTTAAGAATCAATTAGAATTTTAGTGTGCTTGCTTACAACTTGGATTGTTAATTTTTAAATTTAATATTTCAAATATCTACTGGAGAGTCACAAATTTGAGATTTAATAATATAAGTAATGAAACGTTAAGCAATAAAATAGACGATGAATACAATGCAGATCTAATTGAATTAAAAATGCATAACCAAATATTGAATAACTGCACTCTTATGTATTATGCTGCTGTAAGCTAAGTAATATGTACAGGACGAAAATTAAAATTCATATTGATACCAAGCTGGAGGTCAACACACATTCTATCAATACAGATCATGAAATGAACTGTTGTTGTGGTAGCTGGGAAGGGAGGGAGGGGACATGATAGTTTGTTTTCAATTTTAACATGTTTTAAAATAAATAAGATTAGAAAGAGAGAACTTAAAGAACGCGTTGGACCCCCCCCCTCCCTTATGTAAGGCAACAGTGATGTTAGCTACTTATTGGAAAAAAATTTGAATCTACTCTGAAAGATCACTTGGCTAAATAACAATGAGAAAAACTTTCCAATAATGGAAAGCTTTAATAGATTGGATATGCATGATAACAATAGTATTAAAGGTGAATGAACTATTAAAGACAAAATACATTTACTCTCTAAAACAAACTGGTGATTCGACAGGAAATACACAAATTGGAACTATAGGAGTGCAGATCAGTAAAAACAACTGAAAATGAAAGCATATTCGCTAGTCATAGCGCCCTGAGCTAAGAAAACAATTTGCACCCCATTATAAACTGCTTATGAATTAGGCCCTTTTGCGTGAGATTCTTTTTCTTGGACCATTTAGTTTGGCATCAGAAAACAGTCTCTCAGTTTTTGATATCAGAGTCAGGCCAGAACATTATAAGGGCAAAGTTGTTACCAAAAATTGTACATCCTATGCCCGCAATAAGTATTACAAAAATTAAACCAAATAAAATTTCGAGCTAAAGCTAAAAAAATATTGTTGGAACTCCTATAGTTTGAATTAAAATATCTTTTTGTCCAAAACAACGTAGTTTTCAGATATTTTCAGAACTTACTAGACTCAAATCTTTGTGTAAAAAAAACTTTCAATAAAACTCTAATCGAGCCTCAACTTTCTTATAAAGAAATTCGGGGGCAGTAACCTAAAGTTGACCACCCCAAAAAAAAATTTTAAATTTCCTATAGCAAAGAGGAAGGTTTATATAGTATACTGTAAAAATTTTATGAGCGAATGTATTATCAAAATTTTGAAAAAATCGAATTTGAAATTTTGGATTCGAGACTTGTCCGGCTGTGGGCATCGAAAAACCTGAGCCTCCGCTGCTCCGGCCGGTTTTTCATCGCCTGAGCCGCTACGCGGCAAAAGCTAAACATACTTGAAGGCGCCATCCTTCAAGAAAACCGGGATTCGAGTCATGTTACCTGTAGGACGTGCGAGCAGCATCTAACGAAATTTTCTAAGTGTTAGGGTATACCAATCCACACGTACCGTCAACAGAACTCGACGCGCGGAATCTCATATGAGATTCCCGCGCGTCGGTCGGCTTTTACATGTTAAATTTGCTAACTTCAAAATCGATTTATTCAAAATTTTGATAATACATTCGCATGTAAAATTTTAACAGCATACTATATAAACCTTCCTCTTTGCAATAGGAAATCTTTAATTTTATTCGGGGTGGTCAACTTTAGGGGCGGAGGTAAATGTGCCACCAAATGTACCTGACCAGGAAAGGGTACCGGTAAATGTGCCACCGACCAAAAGGGTTCTTTAAATAAACACAGGTATTTGTGCCACTAAGGCCCAGTTGTTCAGTATTAGGTTATCTTTTAACCTGAATTATTTTCCATGGAAACAATTCTTGAAACAATCATTTCTATGGAAAATAACCTAGGTTAAAATATAACCCGAAACTGAACAACTGGGCCTAACAGTGAAAAAATTAAATTTTTTTTGCCTTCGAATTTTGGGGTGTGCATTCGATAAGGAGGGTAATCCATCGTCAAAACCTACCCTTACGGGGCGCCGCTGCGCTCCGCTCCGCGTTGCACCCCTCCAGGGCGGTTTTGACTCTGGTTACTAGGCTAAACATACGAGAAGGCGCCACCCATCAAGAAAACCGGGATAAATGAAACCGGGATGTGAGAGACCCTCGATATAGCATTAAAAAGTATAGTTGCGGTATGGGGCAGTAAACTATTACGTTTCACCCCCAAAAAATCGTGTAAAATCAAAAAATAATCGATGTTACATGTAGGAGATGCATCAGGTAGATGCCGTTTTCTCCGGTGGCACAAATACCTGTGTACTTTTAATATCCTAAATTCGTAGCAGGTAGAATAACATTACTGGTGGCACATTTACCTCCGCCCAACTTTAGGTTACTCGACCCAGAAATTCTAGTCTTTACTATAAATTATATAAAATGAATTGGAAAAGTTTTGATATAATTGCGCCATTGTATACTTTGCGCCTTAGCTACTACAGTGCCGCAAGAAAGTTCTGCAAAATAAAAACTTGAGTAAAACGATGAATCTGATGGTTTATAAAAGCATAAGTGAGGCAAAGTGAGGTCAGTAGTGTAATACGAGGCTTGTCCAGAAAGTAAGTACCGTTTTTAAATTACGCCGCCGCAGCACTGCGGTCGCCGTTTAGCGCATGCGCGCCAGGTAGCTACATCTGTTGGGAAGCTACAGACGCCATTACGGAACCATCCGATCGAGTCTACATCTGTTTGCGTGATTTTTAAAAAGGCCGCACCTATTAAGAAGCCCGCCTGCGAAGTGCGTGCGTTTTCTCAGTACTAAAGGCTTCAAAGCAGCTGACATTCATCGCCAAATCAGTGATGTTTATGGTGAAAACATTATGAGTGCTGGAATGGTGCGGAAATGGGTTAGGGCCTTTAAAGATGG
Organism: Podabrus alpinus; assembly: GCA_932274525.1. Lineage (NCBI taxonomy): Eukaryota > Metazoa > Arthropoda > Insecta > Coleoptera > Cantharidae > Podabrus > Podabrus alpinus. Next base: position 2,873,788 of record OW026451.1, on the reverse strand, counting down.
CGGCACAAACATTCATGATTAGGAACGATGATGAGACCGTTCCTCATCATGAATGTTTGTGCAGCCATCTTTAAAGGCCCCCACCCATTTTCGCACCATTCCAGCACTCATAATGTTTTCACCATAAACATCACTGATTTGGCGATGAATGTCAGCTGCTTTGAAGCCTTTAGTACTGAGAAAACGCACGCACTTCGCAGGCGGGCTTCTTAATAGGTGCGGCCTTTTTAAAAATCACGCAAACAGATGTAGACTCGATCGGATGGTTCCGTAATGGCGTCTGTAGCTTCCCAACAGATGTAGCTACCTGGCGCGCATGCGCTAAACGGCGACCGCAGTGCTGCGGCGGCGTAATTTAAAAACGCTACTTACTTTCTGGACAAGCCTCGTATATGCCTGACAACAAAAACACTAGAACTAGAAATTACAATAATATAGGCATAATGAACCTTGAATAAATTAAAGAGGTTGGAGGAAAAGATCTAGTAAGGCTCATCAGATGGTTGGGTTACATAATAAAAAGAGCCAGAGAAGATGACAAGAATTATTACCAAATGGGGGGGGGGCTAATGAAATTAAGAGAAGTAGGGTATGGAAACACGTTGAAGATCTCCAGAGTGACTATATTCCATCATAGATAGAGTGAAATTTGAAAATGATGACTACCCAGATTAAATGAGGATTTCAACATGTACAACTTTCCATCTGATTTATTGTTGCTTTTATATTATATTGTTTTATGATGCAATCAGGGCCAAACAACATTTTTTTCTTTAATATTTAAACCAAAAATTCTTTATTATTATATTTAACAAAAAAATATTAACAAGATAAATCTACAATAAAAATCAAATCAAGAGTTTTGGAAGCTCAATTTTGATGATTAGATAGGATTTGCACATTTGCAAATACATAGAATCATAATTAGGCCAGTCATATTAGTATCGAAACTACCAATTAGACTTTCCAGGTTCTAAACTCCATGGATTAATTGTGCTTCCAAAAATTAACGTGGACCAAAAAATTATTAACAATATTGTAAACAAAGAACGCGACCGCTGTTTGTTTTTCTTAAATATCTCAAAAACTAAGCAAAGTAGGGTAGGGTAACGAACTACGTACCTTTTTTGTAGACCGTTAAATTATCTACAACAATAATTGGAACAACATTTATTATAAGTCTGTTATTTAGCTTGCACACTCCATCAAACTCTAGAACTGGGGTTCTGAAAATCCTCGATTTTTTTGTGATGTTCTGTCGGTAATTTGGAAGGGAATTATAATTTTATTTTAAATCACACATCATCTAACAACTTCGTGGTATACTTTTTATGGTACAACCAATTTTTAGAGCATTCTTTGTTTATTTCGTAGCTATGTTATCAAAAAAGTGGATTTAGTTGTTTGTCGTTTTAGATCTTTGAATTGATTTAAAAGGAGTTCTATAATATGGATTTTATTGCGGATAAAATTTTAAATAAAAAAGTTATCTAATATTGCGCAAAGATTGCATAACTCTTGTTTTTACGTATCAATAAAAAATTCTACGTTCGTCGTACGAAAAAAAATAAAAGGTTTCGTCTAAACTTTTGTCCGCAATAAAGATGCCGTAAAAACAGCAAAAACTAAGACTACTCCAAAAAGTCCAAGGCCCAGTATTGTATTATTAACCAATAATTTGAAATAAGAAATAGTTCAAACCAATAAATAATTGCAACGCAATAGAAACTCTTTTAATTTAATTACACATAATTTCAATAAGCTCAAGGGTAGAAATAAAAGTAAAAAATCGAAATCATTTTAATTTCCCATTTTATGCTTTCTGATTTTCATTCGACAGTTGCTGAATTTCATATGACGCTTTCTGAATTACTGCTGGAAAAGGAGTAGATTACCGAAAATAATTATCGGCGCAATATCGAAAAACGACGAAATCAAAGATTTTCGGGCCTCTAGTTTTATAGTCGGACGGCATGTAACGACTAACTTGATGAAAAATGTTATTCAGATCATTATTGTAGATAATTTTACGCTCTATGTAAAACCCACATACAGTTTATTACCCTATATAGCTTGGTTTTCTAGATATGTATTTGAGAAAAACCAATGAGGGTTGCGTTATTTGTTTCTAAAATTGTTAAGTAACTTTTTAATCCGTGGATATTTTTGAAGCAAAATGAATCCCACATATAAACTTAAACCAAAGCAACTCGTGGTGTTTGGAACCTGGGAAGACTAATCCTCTTATTAGTCTAATATGACTGGCCTAAATCGACCTTTTTAGTCCACAAAGGTGCAGCCTCGAAGGGCAAATCGAATTACTTTATTTAAATTTTAACCAATTATGTATGAAGTCATCAATTTGGTTATGCATTTTTAAAACAAATGGACTATAGAGCGTCAACGGTCAAGGTGGTCTTTAGAGGCCCACATATTGAAATTTATAAATAAATTTGTTTCGATTGATTTGGATATTATCTTCTATTCTAAATATGTAAATTATTGATTTATTTATTTTAACAAAATTTAAATAATAATGAAATAACCCGGGCGAAATTTCAAAAAATTGAAGTCCAAAATTTAGACTTTTATTTAAACAAAAATTAATAGTACTAAAATAATAAAATATTTGGTTTGCAGGAAAATGTGAGGGAAGAGTATATAGTGACATCTGAACTTGGAGAAGAGGAAGAGGACGTGAACGAAGTGCAAATTAAAATTGAAACGGATCCGTTGCAAATGACGGACGAGGACAATTCATACGAAAACGAACTTGCAAATAAAACGTTTGAAGATGACGAAATGTTTGTTAATGAGATTACGATTGAAGAGGAAGTGGTCGATTCAAACAGTGTACAAACAAAAGAAGAAATAATAGAAAGTGAATTATCGTAACACCATTTATAAACAATGCTTTGTTTTTAAAATAATTAATATTTATTTTGTAAAAAGATATTCTATGCTAAGCAATTCTGATATAAATATTTAAGATTTAGCGGGAAGATGTTTCATTGTTAAATAAAAATTGTAGGTTTAAAGCAAACGAAAAAATACAAAAATATTTTTTTATGAAAAATTTATTGGCCTAAAATTTATACTAATTTGACGTGTGTGCCATAATCAAAAAAGTACGACAAAAACCACGACGGCTTGTTCTTTCGACAAAATTGTTAGCCGTCATCATCACAGTAAGTTTTCTTTTTAAATAGTAATTGCTTGTGTCAACATTTCAAGCAGAACAAAAAGAGTTTGATAAGTACAGGATCGTCTTGAATAAAATAAGTACTCTACCGCTGGTTTAAAACTAACAAACTTCTCAAGCGAGATGCACAAATTTGTCAATTTTGTTCCACGTGCAAAATTAACTAAATTTGTTTGTTCAACCCAAAGTCCGTCATAAACTACACATAAAATTGGTTATTGGCGGCAAACTGTTTTTCAAAAGCTGTAAAACATTCACCAAATTTACAACAATTAGTAGAAGAATCTATAGAACGGCAGATTGCAAGACGAACATACATCCAGCTGATAGTAAGGCGGCTACGGGTACAGTCACTACCCAAGCGTAAATAATATTTCTAGAAGAAATTAGAGATTAGAAACAAACACTCGCAAGTTTCGACATTCAAATACTCACCTAAATAATTTCCAGTCGACTCCTTTGCGTGACGAACTAAAATAACCAACAAACACAATAGATCCCACTTTACAATGAGTAGTCGAAATTGGAATCCCAATTTTGCTTGCCAATAATACTGTAAAAGCTGCTCCTATTTCAATGGTGAAACCGCTACAAAGAGATACTTTTATTTTTAAATCTGTACAAAAAGAAAGCAATAATAACTTACGTGGATGGAGTTATCTTTGTTAAATCTTCGCCGATGGTTTGAATAACCCGTCGGCCCCACAGCCATAAACCCACCGAGATTCCCAATCCTCCATAAAATAAAATGTACAGTGGAGTTTCAGACTTTTGTTGGACAGAACCTTCCGAATAAATCAACCATATAGCAATTAAGGGCCCGATTGCATTACTAACAAAAAACTTATTCTTACAAATTATAATTTAACAACTTACAATTGCGCGTACCTCACGTCGTTGCCACCGTGAGCAAAACTCCCAAACGTTGCCGTCAAAATTTGCAAAAAACTAAACAGCTTCGAAACGCTTAAATTTTCTTCAAATAAATCCGGATTTTCTTGTAACTCTATGGCGCATATGTTCTTGTCATTTTTCATTTTAGCGAAACTTTTGTTCATAATCAAAGGCACCCCGCTGGAACTTGCAGAGAGCATCGGATTTGCTTCGCAGGACAACGAAGTGGTGCTCTCGTTGGCCGGCAACGCAAGTTGTGGTGGTTGTTGCGATTCGAGTTGATCACCTGCCGTGTAACCTTTCACCGGTTGAGGTGAAAATAAGTACTTTGTGGACATTTTATCTTCTATTGGTAACATTTCCGTGTTTTCCATTATTATGGTCAATTGACGATCGAGATTTTGCGAGTTTCTGTTGCTACGTTTTGGACTTCCTTCGGGAGAAGTTTCTGAAAGAATTTGAAAAAGTCAATTTTTATTACGTTACCTCGATTGCTCAACTTACCTGCAGATTCGCCAATGTTAAAATTAACGTTTGGTTGTTGAGATTTTAGGTCTTCTACTATTTTCCTTCGTTGATAAGGTACCACTAGTAATTGTATCGCAATCATCGCAATAAGGCCAACAGATAAGCTCACTACAATTGCAATCCACAGAGGAATTGCATCCATGTATAATAATTTTGGACCATCGTGTATAATAGAAAAAACATTAACCAAAATGGTGAAGCCATAAAATATAGGTAAACTGATGAAAGCAGCTTTCATGGGATCTGAACTCATAAATATAAAACGTTTAATTATGAGGAAAATTATAACCGAAGCGACTCCACTTAATACGGGCGAAACAAACCACGATCCAACTGAAAAAATTAAGAACAATTAGATACACAAACTATAATTTAAAAGTCGGCTTTCTTACTTATCTTAGCCAGGGTGAACCAATGTAAACCTTGGGTACCTCTCGCTACCAAACTGAATCCAATAGAAGCACCAACTATGCTGTGAGTACCAGAAATAGGCATCTTCAGGAAAGTTGCAACGATAAGCCAAATGGCACTGCCTGCTAAAGTACTAAGGCAACCCAACATTAATTCAACTTCGGAATTTTCATAAACAGAAACATCCAGAATTCCTTTTCTCATCGTATCCGACACTTTGTATCCTGTGAAAATAACGAAAATTTAATCTCATTTGATTTTTAAATTAGGGTTTGGAAAGATTGGTCGACAGTTTTATGAGTTTAATTCCGCCTACAGAAGACATAATCTATGGTCAAAAATAATCAAAAGCAATACAATTGATTTGGTTTTGTTATATTAGATGTGAGTGTCCCGGTTAAGGAGTACCGTCGATTTACAAGTTAAAGCAGGGATGAGCAACCTTTTTTTACAACGGGCCTGCTAAAAATTTAGTAAGAAACTTATGATCATACAAACACTGAATCATGAACTCGAATTCTCTCTTTATGAACAAAATAAACCCGGCGTAACATTTGTATCAATGTATCAACGGATTAAGTTATCAAATTAACGGATAAAATTTATTGTCATATTTTTTTATTGTAACCACAGTAGTGGCTTGATGTGATTGGTGAAGCTAAGTTATAAATAAAAAAGAAAAAAAGGATTGTTCCACCTCTAAAACTGAACCGTACATTACAGAGAAGTAAAGTTCCGAATGGAATGGAAAAGTTTCAAAAGCGAGTACCACCTTGTATTATTTTAGTGCAGATTTTCTTTTTTAATTTCGGTAAAGGACCTGTCCTAGAGTAAAAGCTGTATACGTAATTCGCACAGAAACATATACTTTACGGAATAAGCGAGGGGCTCGTTCGGGTATTTCCTCGCTTATTCCGTAAAGTATATGTTTCTGTTGCTTATAATTAAATAACTTCTTCTTCTTCGAGTGCCTATCCGTTACCGGATGTTGGCGACCTCTCTCCTATGTATGTGTTGTGCATTTGTAGTACTATCACACACATAGGGGACCTACTTGTTTAACGCGGGCTCCGAACCGCGGGAAGTGTATACACTTCATCTCCAGAGAGGCTATTCTTGGCATATTACACCTCGGTGGTTTGCCATTGCCTTCCGAGGGGAGACGGTCAGAATAAAGTTTTTACTTAAATTTTAATTAAATAACTATAAAACCTTTATTATAGCAAATTTAATTATCTACAACTTAGCTCTTATTGACTTTTAACGTAGGAGTAACCGTTTGCGAGATATAAGCGAAAACCCGTAACAAAATGCTATCTGGCATTAATATAAAGAAATAAAATTTTATTTTCTATAACTTAGGATAATAATATATTAATTACATTATACAATTATGGCGACCAAAAATAACAACAGCTTTTCACACCAGAAAAGTAGTTGTATCTAGGAACTGCCGCTAAAGCGAGTTCCACCTTGTATTATTTTAGTGCAGATTTTCTTTTTTAATTTCGGTAAAGGATCTGTCCTAGAGTAAAAGCTGTATACGTAATTCGCACAGAAACATATACTTGTTTCTGTATATATATCTCAAGTATATAAACATATACTTGAGCGGAGGGCGAGTTCGGGTATTGCCTCGCTTATTCCGTAAAGTATATGTTTCTGTTGCTTATAATTAAATAACTATAAAACTTTTATTATGGCAAATTTAATTATCTACAACTTAGCTCTTATTGACTTTTAACGTAGGAGTAACAGTTTGCGAGATATAAGCGAAAACCCGTAACAAAATGCTATCTGGCATTTATAAAGAAATAAAATTTAATTTTCTATACACAGAACGAAATAATTGACCTGATATTAATGTACACCGGTGATTGGCTTCAGAGTCATTAATATAATGTATTTTGCATTAATACAATGTCCAAAGGTGATATTAAGAATACATTTTGGTGATTGACTAATAAACATTTTTATTAATATAATGAACACATGCTCATTATAACAATGTAAAAATGTTATGAATTCAATGTAAAACATGATGTATACTAGGACGTTAACATTGATACGATGTAATTTACATTGTAATAATAAGAAAATGCATTAAACTAATGTCCAAATATTAAAAAACAAATTTTTTAATACCCTTAGGGCGGTGGACATTTGTTTTAAACTTATATATTTGTTTAATTTAAATTTTCCTGCGGAAAGTCTTATGTGTTGGACTTTTCTAGAAAAGTATTTTTACGAAATGAAAACATCCAATTCTTTTAGCAAGGTACATATTTATTTTATGTGAATTTTTAAAAAATTAATAAATTGTTAAATAATTAATAGGTTTTTAACTTCTGTTCTGCCTTTTATGTATACCGATTACCTTTATCAACATTATCACGACAAAATAAGTATGCATGGCGGTAAGAAGGGTGTAAGTTAAAAATCATGTTTTGCGAATGGATTAAAGATTTACTCTAAATTAAAAAATCGAAAAATAGGATACAAGAGAAGTAAAAGAAGCATTATAGCTAAAAATCCTATTTTTTAATTTAGAGTAAATCTTTAATCTACTCGCAAAACATGATTTTTAACTTGCACCCTTCTTACCGCCATGCATAGATATTTATAGTCCATGTGATTAAATTAATGTTGTTGATCATCACTATGATGATCAATGTTGATTGCTCAATGTAAAGGAAACATTGAAACCAGGATAGAAAATTGATACTCTATGGCAGGGGTGGCCAACTTTGGTGCACATAAGATCTACTTTTTATTTTAAAATTGTGTCGCGATCGACCTATTTTTTAGGTAAGAAGGGGATGTTTTTGCAATGTGCTTTTATACCGACGTGCACTTTGGCGAGCTCCATGATTAAGGTGTAAATAATCTACATACATGAGTATTTATTTAATGGGTTAAAAAACTTATATCCAGAGGAATTAAAACAACATGAGCACTTATTAATAACATTTATTCATTCAAACTTTTTAAATTAATGAGAAACCTGAGTCTGCATTTCCTTTACTAGTGCATCATAATTTGGAGTATATCCTGACAAAGACAATAACAATGAGTCCTCAGTATGAGAATCGGTCAGGACGGAACGAAGTTTAGTTTTAGTCAATTGTAAATATGAAAATGCCGATTCGCACAGATACGTAGATCCAAAGCAAGAATAAATATATTCGCTACATTTGATAATATTGGGATACTTTTCTCGGTTAACATATTTCCAAAAATTTTCTTCAAATTTTCTGGCTTGTAAGATTAAATCAGATTGTAAAATTATAATTTCATTTTCCAAGGCGTTTTGCTCCATATCAAATAAGTCTGCAATTTTTTTGCTAATTTCCTTCACAATTAAATCTTTTTTGAAAGGAAAAGATGTAAATTCCACAATTTCTTTAATTTTTTTAAAATCTTGGAATCGCTTCTCAAAATCTTCCATTACATTTTGTATTTCGGCCACGTACTTGTCAATCTCATAAATAATATTTTTATTTTTTTGTAAGTTGTCTGCCATATTTGGAAAATGGTTCATATTATTTTGTTGTAAATCTTCTATCAACAAAATAAATTTGGTTTTATATGCATCTATGCTGCTAATCATATCAATTATTGTTTTATTTTTACCTTGTAATTCTAAATTTAAATGGCTTAATATGGAAGTAAAATCTGTAAGGAATGCTAAGTCACTAAGCCAGGTTTTGTCATTTAAATATGCATATTTTTTCACTGTGTTTCGGGACAGTTGTAGATCTTGAATTGCAGCAGTAATTTCGCTCTTGTTCTTAAAATCATTAAAAAGGGAATCCGAGATTTCCAAGAACATTTCCTTTACAAATTCACCATCAGAAAATGGTTTACATTTTTTAGCTAATAGATAGCTTACTTTGAAGGATGCAGTTGTTACTGCTTGTGACTTCAATAAAACAAACTAATAAAAATAATGATAATATAAAAATTATATCCTTTCTATGAGCTAATCACAGAAAACATTTGAATAAAAAGTATTTGTACTTTTTAAGTTAAAAGTTTTTATGAGATACTTTTCGCAAACCCCGAACTTGCGAGTGATCGACCAAAATTGGTCTCGCGATCGACCGGTCGATCGCGATCGACTTGTTGGCCACCCCTGCTCTATGGTATTGTATTAATGTATATGGGGATTGGCTTATGTTCTTCATGATCACTATGATGAGCGAGATTGATTGGTCAATGTAGAGAAAACATTAAAACCACGTTAGAAAGTTGATGCTCTATGGCGATTGTATTAATGTTTAAGGTGATTGACTTATAAGTAGTGACCATTAATACAATGTATTTTGTTATTAAAGTTACTTAATGAAATCAATGTTCTTCAGACATTAATATAATCACTTTAACATCAAGTAATCACTTTAACATCAAGTAAACAAAATTTTTAATGATATTGATGACTTAGAGCAATGGTTCCCAAACTTTTTTTTCGGTAGACCCCCTGCTGCTACATTTCTACTGTATTCCCAAAACTCCAAAAACATATCACCCTAAATTGGGGGTGTTTCCTTTTTCTGTTTCCTTTTCACGTCTACGTGGACCCCCGTGTGGTCTCCTATGGACCCCAGGGGGTCCACCTGGACCACTTTGGGAACCACTGACTTAGAGCATCGGTGGAATTTTAATGCTTAAATACATTATTGTAATCACTTTTTTTTATTGTATTTACGTCAGTTTTTCGTTCTGTGTAGGTAACTTAGCATAATATATTAATTTTTTACATAGTTTACCGTTTTTAGGCTTCAATACAAAGTATAACAAGAAGCCTTTCAGGCTTCTATACAAAGTATAGCAAGAAGCCTTATGATCTGGCTCCGTGTCCGTCTGTCTGTCTGTCCGTCCGCATAATTCAAATCCAATCAGAACCCTCGAAATTGTCATTATAAACACATCGTATGTATAATAAAATTAAAATTTGTTTTAAATTTAAAATTAACTTTCTAGTTTTACTTTGATGCGAAAAAATAATTTTTTATTTATTTTAACCATAGCAATGGCTTGATGTGGTTTGTGAAGTTAAGTTGTAAATAAAAGAGAAAGGAGAGGATTGGTCCACCTCAAAAAATGGACCGTACATTACAGAGAAGTAAAGTTTCGAATGGAATAGAAAAGTTTGATTGTTATTACTTACAATCGCAATTTACATTAAGCAAACGCCACCATGCGGGAGAATTTAAAATTAGTAAGTGACGTATTTAATGAAAATAAAAATTCTTTCTTTGGGCTCAAAACATATCAAAATCAACTAATTAATAAAACATATTACAAAATAAATTAAACAACATTATGAAATGTTTGCAAATCTTTACCAGAATGACTTTGCATTTCAAAATATACGTCCAAATACAGCGATGTTGTTGTTGCTGGTGGCGCCACCAACGGTAATGTAAATTGCAAAAAATTTAATTGGTGCAGATTATCGGATTATCTGATATTACATTATAAATATTATGTCGACCAAAAATAACTAGCAACAACAACTTTTCACACCAGAAAAGTAGCTGTATAGAAGCCTAGGAACTGCCGCTAAAGCGAGTTCCACCTTGTTTGGAAATGATGGCATCAGGGCCGTACGAGAAAGTGTGGCGTTATAGGTCAAATTTGTGGGGCGTTAACGTCGCCGCTATTGGAGGGATGTTCGATTGTCATTAGAGATTCGTGAAACACCTGGCGGAGTTCAAATGGTTATCAACAGATGACGCTACTAAATTGGAAGGAAACAATAAAGGATCTCTTATTAAAGATTCGTGGCTTCAGTACAAATGAATTACACTAAACCAATTTATTAATATTTCAAATAAAGTAGCGCCATCTGTTGAGTGCCTTTTCGAGTACAAAAGGTGTTTCCAAAACTCCCATAAGGTTTGTCTATCTGATACTACATACAAACATTTGAAGACTGAAAATAAGTATCAGAAAGATTACAGAACCAAATAAAGAAAAATTATAACAAAATAAAAAGGATATTAATGAACTCGAGGAAACAAAATAGGCGGACTAACACCTAAAACGTCGGACAGATGTGTCATCTTTATTTTGATCCCCTCTTTCAACGATATACTAATTTTTATGGAAGGCCAACTAATACAAATCTATATTTAACCTAGAACGTTAAAATAAAATAATTTAAACAACTTGTAAGTTGAAATCGGTTGAAATGCATATTATAATATTTTATGGATGTCTTTAAAATGTGTTTTGACTACAAATTTGTTTGCAAGTGGACACTGGCTACTAAGCTGAGATTTACTTGAAAACTTTTAAATCGCTCGTAAAGCACTGTGCTACATTGGCAGGTAATTTAAGTTTTGTGATTTATTTCCATAACATAACAAAAATTATAGGAAGATTTCGTGAATTGAAATTTTGTTCGTTATTGAAATTGTGGAAATAAATTATATAAAACACTTAGCTGAGCAACTGGTGTCTATTTACCTTTAGAGTTGAAATTATTTAACATCTAATCAACAGTAAGGTTATTTTAGTAAATTTTAGATTTGCAAATGAGTGCTAAGAAATACTCGAAGGTTTTGAAATATTTATCAAAACAAGTTTACTTTTATGCGTAAAAATTTCATCAGCCAAGTATTTATCTAATCCCACTGAAAATTGTAGAAAGAATGTGAGATATCAATTTTTATTTTTCAAGATATGGGGGGGGGGCACACAGCTCATCTTCTATTGATCTATTTAATAATACTCCTCGTTTATTTTAAGAACGCTATATAGCAAAGGATTTGAAATTGTGATCTCACTGAACGATTGGTTTAACATTGCACAAACTACTGAAATTTGCTTTGAACTTTTAAAGTGCCAATATTAATTATAATTAATAATTATATTTAATTTCGGTAAAGGACCTGTTCTAGAGTAAAAGCTGTATACGTAATTCGCACAGAAACATATACTTTACGGAATAAGCGAGGGGCTCGTTCGGGTATTTCCTCGCTTATTCCGTAAAGTATATGTTTCTGTTGCTTATAATTAAATAACTATAAAACCTTTATTATAGTAAATTTAATTATCTAAAACTTAGCTCTTATTGACTTTTAACGTAGGAGTAACCGTTTGCGAGATATAAGCGAAAACCCGTAACTAAATGCTATCTGGCATTAACATAAAGAAATAAAATTTAATTTTCTATAACTTAGCATATTTCGGTCAAGGACCTGTTCTAGAGTAAAAGCTCTATACGTAATTCGCACAGAAACATATACCTTACGGAATAAGCGAGGAAATACCCGAACTCACCCTCCGCTTCGCTCCGGGCTCGTTCGGGTATTTCCTCGCTTATTCCGTAAAGTATATGTTTCTGTTGCTTATAATTAAATAACTATAAAACTTTCATTATAGCAAATTTAATTATCTACAACTTAGCTCTTATTGACTTTTAACGTAGGAGTAACCGTTTGCGAGATATAAGCGAAAACCCGTAACTAAATGCTATCTGGCATTAACATAAAGAAATAAAATTTAATTTTCTATAACTTAGCATATTTCGGTCAAGGACCTGTTCTAGAGTAAAAGCTCTATACGTAATTCGCACAGAAACATATACCTTACGGAATAAGCGAGGAAATACCCGAACTCACCCTCCGCTTCGCTCCGGGCTCGTTCGGGTATTTCCTCGCTTATTCCGTAAAGTATATGTTTCTGTTGCTTATAATTAAATAACTATAAAACTTTCATTATAGTAAATTTAATTATCTAAAACTTAGCTCTTATTGACTTTTAACGTAGGAGTAACCGTTTGCGAGATATAAGCGAAAACCCGTAACTAAATGCTATCTGGCATTAACATAAAGAAATAAAATTTAATTTTCTATAACTTAGCGTATTTCGGTAAAGGACCTGTCCTAGAGTAAAAGCTGTATACGTAATTCGCACAGAAACATATACTTTACGGAATAAGCGAGGCAATACCCGAACTCGCCCTCCGCTCCGCTCCGGGCTCGTTCGGGTATTGCCTCGCTTATTCCGTAAAGTATATGTTTCTGTTGCTTATAATTAAATAACTATAAAACTTTCATTATAGCAAATTTAATTATCTACAACTTAGCTCTTATTGACTTTTAACGTAGGAGTAACCGTTTGCGAGATATAAGCGAAAACCCGTAACTAAATGCTATCTGGCATTAACATAAAGAAATAAAATTTAATTTTCTATAACTTAGCATATTTCGGTCAAGGACCTGTTCTCGAGTAAAAGCTCTATACGTAATTCGCACAGAAACATATACTTTACGGAATAAGCGAGGAAATACCCGAACTCACCCTCCGCTTCGCTCCGGGCTCGTTCGGGTATTTCCTCGCTTATTCCGTAAAGTATATGTTTCTGTTGCTTATAATTAAATAACTATAAAACTTTTATTATGGCAAATTTAATTATCTACAACTTAGCTCTTATTGACTTTTAACGTAGGAGTGACCGTTTGCGAGATATAAGCGAAAACCCGTAACAAAATGCTATCTGGCATTAATATAAAGAAATAAAAATAAAATATAATATTAACTTTATACCTGTCGAAATTAATATCAACTTATTTAAGAGCCTAAATTTATCTTTGTTTGTTTGTAACGCTAAATCTATCAGTCCCCTTGAGAAGGCCGCACAACCATCGCAATCGGCTCTCATTAGCTTGCAATTTCGTGAGAATTTCAAGTCCCTTAACCCTTTCACCGGTTTACCCACAAATTTGTGGGTAAAAAATGAAGAAAATATTTTCAGAACCCCACAAATTTGTGGGTAAAAAATGAAGAAATGCAAAAAATTTGTCAATAACAATCACATACATTTTTATATATAAGATATAATTTTCTTCGAAGAATATCACAATGGTCCTCGTAATTAAAGATTTATCAATTTATTTTCCCTTTTAAAAATTTTTAAATAATGATTATTATTTTTTATTATTAAAATTTCGAAATCATAAATTTATTTTTCTTGATTCTAAATAAATCCATAAACTTACCAAAATTTAAGAATAAAATAACCCAACATTTTGAATGCCCTTAAGCATAAATATTTTGGACCCCCAAATTTTGGTAAAATCGGTGAAAGGGATAAGAATTAACTCGGTCAGGGGGGGGGGGGTCGACTTCAACAGTTACTCCACCGTTTGTTGTTCAGAGAATATTTTTGTTAAGGGGGGGGAGGCTGAATTGTAATTGTAAATTGGTGATCTGGCTCTTTAATGTAGGCCAGCTTTCTTCCACATACATTCAAGATGTTGCATAATATTTGTACGAGTTAACATTGCCCGAAAGTGCAGAAGAGCATTGCAATATAGGTATTTGTTCGTGGGCTTGATTTTGGAAAATATAATTGGGTCATCAAGGGTAACATAATAAAGTAAAACTTACCTATAAGTACAGATCCGGCAATCTCGAAAACGGTGGCCAAAAAACATGCTTGATAAATGGTAAGTACTTTAGAACCGACGCTAGTACCGAAGGAATTAGCTACATCGTTGGCACCAATTCCAAAAGCCAACACAAACGCAATTACAAAACTTAACACAATTAACCATAACAATTCAGGCGAATAAGCTTCCATGACGATGATAATAAATAAATAATTTAGTTAAATGATGTTCAGTCCAATGAAGATAAAAGTCACGGCAAGCAATTCGTTATTCTTGTAAAAGATTCATGATGATATTTTATTACTTTGGCTGAAAATTAACAAAAATTGGTTATTCCGTTACAAAATATTATTTACCAAACTTTAAGTCACTAATCGATAATTTGATATTATAAAATTATGAAAACTCTTTATGAGGTTTACATACACCGATGTGCCGGCAACTTTCAAATAATCAAACGGCGGGAAAACAAATTTGACCGACTTATTCGAAGATTTAAATGTGGATTACCTACGAGTCACGGCATCATTTTAAATAGTTAGCATTATACGCATCTCGTTAATATTAATTAGTAAAGTCACTAATTTTCGCGCTCAAACGTAGACAATACAAATGAAAATATAAGAGCAGACGGCATTACAAATCGATTTTTGTTACCAACCACGTGGTACAAATATTCATCAATTTTACAATATTACGCAACAACGGTGCAAATTATTGGCACGATATCGTAAATCGACTAATATGCAATTAACTTATGTTCTAATTATGTTAATTAATACTTAACAATGCATTACTTTAGCAAACGCGTTTCACCAAAGAACACCGTCATAGCTATTAGGCGGCCATTTGTATAACTAACGAGCAACTGCGAGCAACGAAAAAAATACAGACGATTCGGTTACGATCGTCGCTAATTGATTTCATTTTTTCCGAAAATTATGAAAATTTTTCATTTCCACCGAATTTAAACATCCCGATGATTCAATTCCATTTCCTCTTATTTTACAACTTACTTTTAAGTGAGAGGGTCAATTTTTTGATCCCAGATCCAATACTTTTAATTTAATTTTCTTTTATACTTTTTCGTTAATAAAAGACTAGGGCAGGAATTATAATAGATTTTAAATAATTGCGAAATAGTTTGGGAAAATATGGGCCGGACTGGCCCAACAGTTGTTGATGGGATAAGCCTGTAGTCAGCAATTATAAAAAAAAAGTTTGTTTCAATATAAATGGAATTAAAAAAAGTCATAGCATCAAATTACTTTGATATAAGAACGTTCAAACTATGCGACAAAACATAATATATAGAGATAAGATAACGTACATATATGACAAGATAACGAATGCACTGGCGAAAAACCATTTTAATGCTCTATTTATAAAAATCTTCGCACAAATTATCATAATTCTTGCTCCCATAGGTACAAATACAAAGACGTTTGCTAAATTACAGCATTTTTTTAACCCTAAAAAGTTTTCTCGCCTCTGCGAGCCCACCAAATGTCATAACCTAACTTTTACGAGATGACGTCATTTCTATAAAACTAGGTGGCTGTCAAAATTGTAAACATTCGTTGATAGAAACCAAAAAGTAGATTTATTAAGTCGTGTTCTACTGAATTTAATCACCATGGATCCTATCGACCTGTTGGAACAAAGGATAAGAGCCATGGAACTTGCAGTTTCCAGTAAAGGATTCGATCTGCCTAAGGATGAAGTTTCAAATGTTACAGAACTCCTTTACCAAACCGAATCCATGATCACGACAGCGTTGAGTTGTCGAGAAATCGTCACCACGATGCTTAAACGAATGGAAGTCTTGAACGAATATTTGAATCCCACTTGTTTCGATGACCATCTCGACATTCAAGATAAACGGCAGTACTTGTTGGAGTTGTATCCGGAAGCGAATAAGTTTTTAGGAATGGTCACCGAATTTGATCAATTGCGATCGTTCATCGATACCACGCCATTGGATAACATTTCGTCTTTAGCTAATAGATTAAATACTTTGACCATTTCCAATGTCGAGTCGAAAAAGGAATGTCAGGAGGTAGCCAGTGCTATAATGGAACTTCTGCAAAAGTACAACAATATTACATTAACTCTCAAGGCTTTGTTTGCTGAAATGGAGCGTACGCTAGGCGAGATCGAGTTGGCTCAGCAAACATCGGAGACGGGAGATTAAAGGTTATTTTGTGTCGAGTATGTGTAAATTAATATTATTTTACAGGAAAATATGGAGAATATCTAATATATTAATTATTTTGTGCCTCTTAATTTTTTTTTCGAATTTATTGAAGTATTTCTGAAAGTGTAAATTGAGCTTGATAAGTATGAAATTTTTTTGTAAAATGATCGATGAAGATAATTTCTTTAATTATTAAAAATTCATTTTGATTCCATTATGTTTACTGTATGGTTTTATTGCACCCCCCCCCCCCCCCCGGGCTGATACTGTTTGATACTGAACGGTTTAAAGAGAAAACGCAACCCTTTGTTAGATAAAAATAAAAAATTTAATTGATCATGATGGGGAGTGTCAAATTCTCTACCTCAGTCTTTTGTTTTGGAGCAGCAGCTCAGAGCAGATAGTTAATATTTACTAGAAAAATTATTGTCCTATATGCCATTGCACTGGACAGCACCGAAAATCTATGAAAGGTTTTTAAATTATCAATTTACTTTTCCTTGAAAGATTAGGCAAACTTCTACCTAGAACAGTAATTTTATTTTAGAAAGCAGGTGGATTAAATTTGCATCCAAATTAATTTTTTTGGATTGGTGCATTGAGGTGGTGTCTTCTAACGAAATTTCTTTATATAACGCGTTATCCCATGCTCTAGGCAGCAGCGGGTCGTATATAGGGTGGGTTAAGCCCCCCCCCCCCTAATTAAGAAGAACACTGCGTTCCTTAGTTAAACCGTCCTAACTCCTAACTAACAAATTGGTGTTCGGGAGAAAAATTACTTTAAAATAACTCTTAGTTACGAGAGCTACGCTAACTTGCGCTATTCTTTTTTCCACTTCTCTTGAGTTTTTATTTAGAAAAATATTTCGGAAAAAAACATAAATTACACTTTTTCTAGGTTTTGGTGGTGGATTTTATAAATTTTTGTTTATCAATTTTAATTAAGTTTTTCATTGCGTGTTGGATATTAAATTAGAGTACAATACATTATTAGTAATTATTCCCCTGCTTGCGTTATTTTTCGCTTATTAATTTCCGTACACAAGTGAATTTTAGGTACTACCTATTTCTTTAATGTTTCAAAAGAAAAAAAATGAATACAAATAAGTCAATTTATTTCTTTCTATTTTGTATTTGTAAGATATCAAAGGATAAACTATTTTATTTGGGAATAAACCCACACTAACGAATTATAAGTCCATAATTTTACCTATAGACTTATATGTGCATGTACATATTAGGACCTACAGCTTAACGTGGAATCCGAACCACGACTCAAATAATTCGGGAGCACCTGAGATTCGAACTTGGACAATCAAGTCCACAGTCGGTCAACTCCCACGCCACTTTTTAAATATATTTTGTTAAATTATGCAATGTTAACTACATTTTACGGGCTATCTTTCTAACGAGTTCATAATCCCATTGCAGAGCTGTTTCGATCTGTTTTATTTTAAATGTTTTGGTCTCAAGTCGCAAAACTAGGGATTTAACCTGGTTCTAATTCCTGAGCAAAAAACTTAATAGTTACTTTCTTTTGCTCAAATACTTGAAATCATGATCTAAATCAACGGTGGGTAACCTCCGGCCCGCGGGCCAACTCCGGTCCGCGTAAAGTTCTAATCCGGCCCGCGAGATCTTTAGAAGAAATAATAAATAAATATTTTCAAAAACATAAATTTTACAGAAAAGGATTAGGTTAGAACCTAACATAAGGAAAAAGGAGAGATCTACAGTTTAATTTTCGATATAATTCGTCTTATTTTAATTAAATTAAAAAGTATTGTAAAAAGTAAATTGAAAAGTACACTAGACCCTCTATGTACGCGAGTTCGAAGTACGCGAATTCAGAATAACGCGAATTAGATTTTGATACCTGAATTTTTTATACGCGAAGCAAAATTCCCTTTAACGCGAATTAAGTTTTCGCGTATTATTAAAATAACTAGGTGGCACAGTCGGCCTCCCGGCCGCCTTTAGCCATCTAGACCGTGTCGGATGTGGTTGTTCGGCCTTCGGCCTCACTACAAGGTTCTAAAGTAGCCTATGTTTTTCGTAGCGTTGTAAATATCGTAACTTCTACACCAAATTTGGTTAAGATTGGTCAAATAGAAACGTAAAGCACGTGCACGCGTATTTGCATTGTCGATCGGTTGACAGCTTGACAGCATTCATTATTGTTTTAGGCTTCTATACAAAGTATAGCAAGAAGCCTTATGATCTGGCTCGGTGTCTGTCCGTCTGTCCGTCCGTCCGTCCGTCTGTCCGCATAATTCAAAATCATACAGAGCGTTTCAAATCGTGCTGGAAATACTGTGTGTATAGAGGTCTAAGAACTGGGTAGCCAGTGCGCTACTTTTAGGCTTCTGTACAAAGTATAACAAGAAGCCATATTTAGGCTTCTATGCAAGGTATAGAAAGAAGCCTTATGGTCTGGCTTCGTGTCGGTCCGCATGTTTCAGAGCCAATCATAACGTTGATCAACTGAAACGTTGTTATATTGTAAATACTTCGTCTATATAGTATTGCGTTAATCTGTTAATCCGTTGATTCGATTCGCTAATGCAATTTATTATTATTACAGGTTAGATGATGTTTTGTATTGCTTTCATCAGAATCAAAATCGGAATCGGAAAAGTCGCTGCTAGAATAATTGCTTGAGTTGTTCATGTTTATAAATTAGTGGTACTTGCTATATCGATTCCTTTTCAAAAGTATTACCTAAATTTTAAATACAAAGTGTAACCTATATAGTAAATTGTTGATCCTTTGATACGTTGATACATTGATACGTTGATACATTGATACGTTGATATATTGATACGTTGATACATTGATCCGCTGATCTGTTGATCTGTTGATCCGTTAATCTGTTTATCCATTTATTGCATTATCTGCTTATCCGTTATTTGTATTTTTATCTTTTGAACAATATATCCACACCGTTAAGAAATTGTATGTAAAATTACAATCATTAGAAACTTTGTGACCAATTTTTCTTCAGCATAGCGCGAAATCATATCTTTCTTCAGTATTTATCACATCGAAAGTCAGCAATTATGGTACAATCTATATTACGAACGTAACTTATATACCATGCTTTAAAAATAATATTTTCGAAGCATGTTATATCACGTTACTTGGTTCGGACGATGCTATTTTAGGGTTTTGATATCATAGATATCAAAAAACTAATATTTTTTAATCAAAATCAAATTAATTAAAAAAAAATCTTGTAGCTGGTGTGTTATGGTAGTGTTATATCTACGAGGGCTGGGAAATCGAGTATTCGAATACTCGATTCTAGGTAATTTGTTCGACAGCGTTATGTGCGACAGAAATTTGTTTGAAAATGCCCTGTCGATTAAATGTTCAGTCGTACAAATGCTGAGTTGGACGAATTTCTCTCGAACAAATTACCAACTACGGCATATTCAAACATTCGAATATCCCACTAATATTTAAGTGTTTTACTAGGTTTAAGATGATAATTTCATTATTAATAATTAATTTTAATATTATTAATAATAATTATTAATTTAACACAAGCGGCCTGCCGGTGTCGCGAGTAAACAGTCGACTAGTCCAGACGTGTTTTTGTTTTTCCAAGCAAAAATGTAATCAGTGACATTTACAGCCGTATTCACCAAGCTCTGTTAAGTTGCTAACAGAGAGTCAAGTCAATAACAGTCTGTTAATGTGATATATTTGTATTCACCAATGACTGTTAGCAGTTACCAGTCTGTCAAGTCGTCTGATAAGTTAACAGAGCAATATTGGGCTGTCAACATAGGTAACAGACTGATAAGTAATATTTTTATGTGTCAATATTGTAGGTTATAATTATTATTGACATTTGTTTTTGGTATGTATTTAAGGTTAACTTTTTTCCGCGAAATCAGTTAAAGCTAGTTTTACACGGTTTTACCAACAAAAATTCTAGTTACTTTTAGGCTTCTATACAAAGTATAACAAGAAGCCTTATTTAGGCTTCTATCCAAGGTATAGAAAGAAGCCTTATGGTCTGGCTTCGTGTCCGTCCGCATGTTTCAGAGCCAATCATAACGTTGATCAACTGATACGTTGTTATATTTTAAATACTTCGTCTATATAGTATTGCGTTAATCTGTTAATCCGTTGCTTCGATTCACTAATGCAATTTATAAATACGCAAATGTTCGAAAGAAATTTACTAAGTTAAAGATATTTTCGAAGAGGTCTCCCTATATAAACTACTTGTTTTACTTTGATGTGAAAAAATAATTTTTTATTGATGTGGTTAGTGAAGTTAAGTTATAAATAAAAGAGAAAGGAGAGGATTGGTCCACCTCAAAAACAAGTTGGAACGTGCTTCAGCAGCGGTTCCTAGGCTTCTATACATACAACTACTTTTCTGGTGTGAAAAGTTGTTGTTATTTTTGGTCGCCATAATTTTATAATGTGATATCAGATAATCCGATAATTCGGAACCGAGGGTTACCAACTTAAAAAATATTCTATATAAGTAAATTTTAGTGACAAAACATTTAGATTTTCAGATTAGTATCTTTATTATCGGATAAAAATTATTTTTTCAGATACCTATAAGAAATAATCAGATAATCAGCACCAATTAAATTTTTTGCGATTGGTAATTATCATTTACTATATAAGTAATAACAATCAAACTTTTCCATTCTATTAGAAAATTTACTTCTCTGTAATGTATGGTCCTTTTTTTGAGGTGGACCAATCCTCTCCTTTCTCTTTTATTTATAACTTAACTTCACTAACCACATCAATAAAAAATTATTTTTTCACATCACAGTAAAAAAGTAGCGCACTGGCTACCCAATTCTTAGACCTCTATACACACAGAGTATTTCCAACACGATTTGAAACGCTCTGTATGATTTTGAATTATGCGGACAGACGGACACGGAGCCAGATCATAAGGCTTCTTGCTATACTTTGTATAGAAGCCTCAAATGCCAGCTCGCTCCTGCGGCGTGTCAAAACCTAATCTCATTGGTCCAAATTTGTTACCAACATAAGCACTAATCGAAGTTATGGAAGGGGAAGGATCTGAACGGAACGAAAAGAAGAAACAAAAATCGAGGAGATAGGAAATAACGGTTATTAATGATTAACTTAAATCCGGATTAACGTTAATACGTTAATCCGTTAATATTTAATAAAAATACTATATAAACCAAATGACTTATTATGACTTAAAAGTGTTGAACGTGAACTAAAAATGTCTTTACAAAAAATGGCTTTGCGAGAATTAAATAAGGTTGTGGAAGGGGCGCTAAACAGGGCTGTATCGTTCGCTAAATATGAAGATTTAACATGGAACCTGTTTTTCGGTACCAAACCATTTATCATAGTTTTCCTCGAGACTGAGGGGTGCCGCGGGAGTGGCGCCTATCACGTTTCTTCTTCTTTTTACTGTTTTCCGAAGTGCGGCGTAGTTGTGTAACCGTGTATTACACGCAGTTGTGTTACACGGGGGATAATCCCTTAATTTTTGTGTTGGTAATAAAAAATTTACTATATAAGCAAATTTGCTTTTTGCGATCGGTTTCGGATTTAAATTTTTGGTAATGAAAATTTTGTTATTGAAAATTCATTATTGTGAATGGGAAGATGTTATTCGATAATCTACTCTATTCAAATTATAAACTATAAATTTGAATTATACATGTGGTGCCAATTTTTGGTATCGATTTTTGGTGTCGGTTTTTGGTGTCGGTTTTTTGGTGTCGATTTTTGCGAGGTAACGACCGTAAAAACATGTTCCATGTTAAAAACTTAACTTCACTAATCACATCAAGCCACTGCTATGGTTAAAATAAATAAAAAATTATTTTTTCACATAAAAACAAAAAAATAGCATTTTAAGTTCCAATATAAATCCCAGAACATTTCATTTCTTAAATCATAAAAAAAAAATTTTTACAGAACGTGGGTAGAACTTCGATTTTAAATTTAAAACAAATTTTATTTAATTATATATAGGTACACGATGTGTTTACAATCACAATTTCGAAGGTTCTGATTAGATTTGAATTATGCGGACAGACGGACGGATAGACGCGGAGCCAGATCATAAGGGTTCTTGCTATACTTTGTATAGTAGCCTAACAAGTAGTTTATATAGGGAGACCTCGTTGAAAATATCTTTAACGTAGTAAATTTCTTTCGAACATTTGCGTATTTATAAATTGCATTAGCGAATCGAAACAACGGATTAACAGATTAACGCAATACTATATAGACGAAGTATTTACAATATAACAACGTATCAGTTGATCAACGTTATGATAGGCTCTGAAACATGCGGACGGACACGAAGCCAGACCATAAGGCTTCTTTCTATACCTTGTATAGAAGCCTAAAAGTAGCGCACTGGCTACCCAGTTCTTAGACCTCTATACACACAGAGTATTTCCAACACGATTTGAAACGCTCTGTATGATTTTGAATTATGCGGACAGACGGACAGACGGACAGACAGACAGACAGACAGACAGACAGACAGACGGACACGGAGCCAGATCATAAGGCTTCTTGCTATACTTTGTATAGAAGCCTAAAAGGACCATACATTACAGAGAAGTAAAATTTCTAATAGAATGGAAAAGTTTGATTGTTATTACTTATATAGTAAATGATAATTACCAATCGCAAAAAATTTAATTGGTGCAGATTATCTGATTATGTGGTGTTACATTATATGGCGATCAAAAATAACCAGATAATAACAACTTTCCACACCAGAAAGGTAGCTGTATAGAAGCCTAAGAACTGCCGCTAAAGCGAGTTCCACCTTGTTTTAAGTTGATTTTGAGTAGGATTATCGAGATTCCTTAAAGGAAGGCAGGCTACTCAAAATCAACTTTCCTTTCCTTTGCGAATATTTGCACTATTTCAATACAAAAACATGCGCAGAGACCTACATAATAACTGTGCCAAATTTGGTTCCGATCGGTCAAACGGTTTAGGAGTCTATAGGGAACATACATACATACATCCATTTTTATATATATAGATTATGTGTTATCCAAATAGCATAAACAAATTTGGAGGTGTAGGTGTATATAAATCTTACGTCGAAGCTAAAGATATTCATTGAACTATACTAAGGCCCGCGGACGAAACGTAAATATTATTCTGGCCTCTGTTATACAAAAGGTTGCCCACCCCTGATCTAAATAATCATACCCATGATCAGCGAATCCAGATTCCATAAAGTGTAACAAGAGAACGTCCAATTTTACAATGCATAATTTTCCGTTCAATCCAAATGAATCATAAAAATTTAACGATTCAGTGGAGCAAGGGGATTGCGAAACACAATTTAAATTTTACAGAGAATTTGGATTGATCTGCTTGCAAGAAAACAGTCCTATATCATAACGTTTTTGAACCACAAGTTTGTTAGCAAAAGAAAGCAGCTTAAATTATTGCTAAGATCAAACGCGTGTGTATAGTAGGCGCTTAAATGTTCAAAAAATTGTGTGCAGCTCTGTTTATAGTAATAACTTCTGCAAAAGTTACCCAATTTAAATTTTTCTGAAGTTAGACAGATTAATTGCTCGAACTATGTACAAAATATTTATAAGCAGTTCTTTTCCGTAGACTGTGCGATTATTAGTACAAAACAATTTGAAGAACCTGATATTTACACAAAAACATAAGAATTTTAATCCCAACAAAGTGTTAAACAATATCCAAATCCAACTATTTTCTAGAAAACATTTATGATCAGTTTATACTAAGCCAATCAATGATCTTCAATTGTTTAAGTCTTAATAAGGAATTCAATGAATTTCATTTCACTTTTGGAATATAATTACTTTGTTTCTCTTTTACAAAGTCTTCATGATCCACTTTCCAAGGTGGATCAATTATTTTCTCTCTCTTTTACTCGACCATTTATTCACAGTATGTCAAAGTTCACCGAGGTGTCACGTTAAGAAATTATAAATTAAGAAAAAGCCACGGCTGTTTATTATCGACGGATTAACCACTTTAAAACAGGATAGAGGGCTTTTAGTCAGTTGTTTCTCAAAAAAAAATTTAGATTTCCTCTGAATTCCTCGAGAGTTCTTGCAACTTGTACGAAGATTGCTGCTGTTATTAACACATGAATTAATTGAATTACACACAAATACAAAAATTTGACAAATAATTTTTATTTTTAAGAGAAACTAAACTAGTATTTTAACATTTTAAACTGGATTCTAAGGAAAATTGAAAACAATTCGGTTTCTTACAAGTACATGTAATAGTACAAACAAAAATTGAGGTTTTATTTTTAACTTTAATGTACAAATATCGCATAAACATCGTATTTCCAGGCGTTCCTCATCAACTGCTGTTTCCCTTATTATGGTAGCCTTATATAGCTGGTACTCGTTTCAAAGTCGGTATATCTAAGTGCTGGAGGTATCCTTCTATTTTGTAATCGTCTTTCCATTTTTCCAAGATTTTTGAACCTATTCTTCAAATTTTGGGTCACCTAAATTCATTTTGGAATATCCTGGAGTTCTAGCAATGCTAAATTCAACAAATCAGTTTTAGAAATTACAAATTATGAAAATATTAGGTCTTTACAACAAAATAAATCAAAACTAAGGGGTCGTCCATAAAGGACGTTACACGCCTGGTGGTCACATTTACCAGGGGGGGGGGGGAGGGGTTGGACAAATGTGACATCGCATAAAAATCCGATTTTTAGGATTTCTAAGAAAATTGTGTTTGAATATTTTTCTATGTATAATATTTTGTGTAATAAAATAAAAATTAGGGAGATTCTTTGATTTGTGACTATCGGACGTTCCTGAGGGGGGGGGTCCCGAAGATTGTGACAAGGGGGCGTTGAAAAGTCGGAAAAAATTGCGAACGTCCTTTATGGACGACCCCCATCGAGGTTGTCGCGTTACTAATATGTCACACACATATATCGACTGAAAGATGCTTAAACACCGCAATTTCACTCTCAAGTGAATTCGAAATAAAAAAGAACATAATATGTTGTCTGGTGTCTTTCATTAACCCAGCTAAGAGGAACTAAGGTGCTAAACCAAGCAGAGAACCCAATTTGGCTAGTGTTAATCTTAATCTCTTAGTAGCAGACCACAATTTTCTTTTTTGTACCGACAGTAACTGTTATGGCCTAGTAGTTAAAGAGATCAACTATTAATGTATTAATATAACAGCTTCCTCGATTTTAATTTCAAAGAGACTTAGCCCTAGTTTAATTTTCTGATGTCTATGTGCATTGAAGTCATCTAAAGTTGTCCGTCCCTTTGGTCAGCTTAGTTAATTACCTCGCAGCAGTAATTGTACAAAATTAGTAGAATACAGATCATCTTTGATTACATAGTATCAGATTGATTACTATTGTAATTTTTCGTTTGTATTGATTCTCAAGCCATTTATTACGCCTTCCAATTTAGTCACGCCATCTGTTGATGACCTTTCGCACTCCGCCAGGTATTTCCAAAATTCCCATAAGGTTTTCCTATCTGATAGAGCTGGTTTCAAAGTTCAAGAACCCTAAAAATCGACGCAAAAGGCTCAAATTCGTATATGTATTATGTATTTCACCCTCTTGGCTCCTCCTCGCTCTGATTAGGATTCTTGAGCTTTGAAACTATCTCTACCAAAGAGGATTCTCTTTGCTGATACTATATAATCAAAGGTAAATGAGACATGGTTGCAGTTTGAAGCATTTCATGAGATCTACAAACGAATTTATTATTGATTTTAATGAAGTGTTTTGTTGCAGTTATGATAGACTTCATAAATTCAATAATGCTTTCAGAGTACTTGGCATTCACTTGTAAATTTTATTTCTGAATTAATTAATTTTAAATCGGTTTATTGGAGTAAATTTGGAAACTTGTAAATTATCTACATTAAATTTTAGAATAAAGCACTCGATAATTACGTTTTAGGAGAATAAACCACTTATTTACTTTATACAACAGCTGCGTGGGAGAAGACATTATGTAAAGGCTGAAGATAACTTTATTAATTGCAACAAATAAATCACAACATTTAGTTAACATTGAAACAAATACTAGACATTTTATACATAATCAACTAACATTTTATTAACAAATAAAAATATTTCTGCCTAACATTATTATTTCTAAACTTTGAAATAGTTTCAAAAAAACAACCCTACCTATGTACTTTACTTTTCGAAAATGATGAAAACAATAATTTAATCTATTTGAATGTTACGCGGTAAAAAAATTATTAGAATACTGTAAACTCTAAAACAGACGACTAAATTCGAGTCACATCAAAAACTATTCTTTTACGGGATGTGTTTTTTCAATTGGAAGATTATTTTAGATGGTGGTGCAAATTACAAGTCCTTTTAAACACGCAATAATTTGGAGGCTAATGAAAGAAATGTTAAGAAATTTATTAAAATTAAACAGTCGTTTCCACTTAATTAATAAAAATCGAAGGTACCTCGGTATAAATGCGAATTAACCTCCGATTATAGGGGTATTGCACAATACTCATCTAGACCTAAACAATAAAATATAATCTTACATGTTAAATTTAAGGGCGTACTAACAAATTCCTGGCTACGAGGTTGTCCTCGAGCATGTGGAACAGTTGCAGCTGTTGGTCGGTCTTTAAATAAAGCACTTGTGTTAGTAACTTCTGAGGGCTGTCGGTCTGAATAAAACTAGTAATGTAAACGTTCACGAATGTCGCCATTAAAAATTGACAGTCGAAACGATCCATGATGCCTCCGTGACCAGGAATTACGTCACCAAAATCCTTAACGTAAAAACTCGACATAAAACTTTACTCAAACTATCAGCTAAAATTTACCTTAATTTTAAATGCCCTCTTGAATCCCGATGCAAAGAATCCTCCGAACGGTCCAATTACGCTACTAAAAACTGACAGAGAGAGCGAATGTAATACGAATGGGTACATGGTGATTGTATCTTTCATGGTAAACTAAAAAAAAACGTTAATTAGTAATTGTCGAATGGTTTACAAAATGTCGACTCACGATGCTCATTACTCTGGCAAGAAAAGCGGGTAAAGTGTATTCCGTGGGTCTGAACAGTATGCTGGGTTGACAGTCCATCGTCATTCGACTTT
Organism: Podabrus alpinus; assembly: GCA_932274525.1. NCBI lineage: Eukaryota > Metazoa > Arthropoda > Insecta > Coleoptera > Cantharidae > Podabrus > Podabrus alpinus. The sequence goes on along the minus strand of OW026451.1, from coordinate 2,846,025 downwards.
CGACATCGTTATAAGCGATCGGACACACAAAATATGGATATCTACATAATAAGTACGAAAACTGTCAAAAGACAATGTTTTAATTAAACCTTTGCCAAACTTAATTATCCGTTACTCACAAGACAACCAAAAATAACTGTCGAAATTCCTCCTCCAATGAATCCTTCCCATGTCTTTTTCGGAGATAATTTAATCAGGGGAGTTTTTCCAAAGAAAAATCCAAAGACGTACGCCATTATGTCGTTACAAATTATCATCGAAACTGGCACGATAAACCAAATCAAACCTTGAAAAATATTCTTGATAATTAAGTACGATTGAGTCACAACAATCAACAAAGCTACGTGAGTCCACGCAAACAGAGAGAACTGTTTAATGTAATACTTCTTCACCAGGCTCAAAACAAACCAAACAAAGCCCCCACAATACAAGCAAAACGATATGAAACGGTGATAAGTGACTAAACCTTTCAGAAAATCCTTTAAAAAATAATTTTCGTTATTATAATTATTATCACAAATTAGGTAAGCTCACGGTTTGGTTGATCACCACTCCAAAGTAGTCGACCAAACTTTCGCCATAAAAGAAGTAATTCGAAGCTATCAAGAAATACCACGAGAGAGATCGAAACCATGGTAAGCCGTGAATGCGGTACACCGCATAACCAATACTGATTATCTCTTCAAAACATTTAACTTGCACAAGTAAAGTCTGAAATAAATAACGGTATTTAAATTAATTATTGTCGACGAGCGGCAAGTCGATCTCACCGTAATTATTAAGGCCAAGGGACCACCGTAGATAACAAGTAGGAAAAAGAAGATCATGATAAAACTAAAAACACCTCGAATAATCCAGTTTCGCCAGCGATCAGGCAGATCCTTTAATAAAAAACTTATTGCAAACTGAGCCTTGCTGGGTCCCGATGGAGCGGTGGGTGACAAATCCGCTTCCAGTGGTTGGTCTCCCAACTTATCGTCCTCGCTGTCGACCTTAAATTTAAGAAATAGAAAATAGCAACTACGCGTAAAAAATAAGCATTATTTACATGATCGCTCTCGGTAGATTCGATGCTCTTTTCTTCGCCCTCACGGCGTTTACGAATTTCGGACATTATGCGTTTCGTATATTTTCTTTTTCGACCTTAAGCACACTCAGAAATTAAGCGAGCCATCGATGTGTGTACAAGTTTTAATTCAATTTGAGAAAATCAATACCCAAAACAAGCAGGTTAGGTTTTTATTGATGCAGTCCGCACTGTCATCCAAACGTCAAAAGGACAATAAACCATAAACAACGAAAAAACCCTAGTAATTTGACAGATCATTAAATATGTGTCAGATCAAAAAATTAAATTAAATTTTTTTTCAATAACAATATTGCAATTATGTAGTTTTTTAATATAAATGTTGCCGGTTATGGTGTTTTCTTAAGTTTAATTTTTTATTTTACAATTAACTGGTTCGATGAAACTGGAAATTTCAAAATACAGGTTTTTCTTAATTGATACCATTATAGTCTTTTATTTTTGTGCTTAGAAGAAATGGCTTACGTTAACGTTAGAGACTGGTCGGTGGATCAGGTCACGGAATGGCTGAAAGGTAAACGCGTTTCATTTTGTTACCTTTACTTTATACTCGGCTTTATTTTCAGGACTCGACAGTGTCATAACACCGTACACTAAATCCTTCTTGAATAACGAAGTTAAGGGTCACCATTTGCTTAGCTTAAGGTCGGACGATTTGGAACATTTAGGAGTGTGCGTTATTGGACATCAGGAAATTATATTGGAAGCTGTCGAACACCTACGAAACTTTGTAAGTTCTTTATCGATAAATCTTTCGTGCTCTACTCTAACACCCATCTGTAGCATTATAAATTGGATAAAGAAAACTTGCAAATGTTGGCTCTGAAGCTTTCCTGTGCTGCAAACTCATTATACAAAGAATTAATACTCACCGACGAGAATTGTACAATGGTTCCCACACAAACCATGTCCGATGTTCACAACATTATAACCAGCATCAAACAACTCGTGTGTTGGTTGGACAGATCTCCATTTCGGGGCGACAAAGACTTTGGCGATTGTAAAACTCAACTTTTACAGTTGAGCTTTGAAATGGCCACAAGTGCGCATCGGGACATTTTTTCGGAAAAACCCTTAAGGACAATCCGGAACATTTCGAATATTTTAACCAAACTGGCCGATCACATCATACAAGTAAAATAAAAAATGGTTATAAGAAATTATGTTAAATTTAATGGCGCCTTTTTCAGGACATATCAGATCCGATGATATTGCAACCGGCCTCTTTGGCATTGGCGTCTTTAAAGAAGAAAAAAGAACAGGAACTTGGTTTCTTTCTTGTTCCAAGCAATTACGCCGTACATCAAATTGCCGAAATTAAATACGGATCGCCGGCTCATAATAGCAGTAAAATTGAGGAGGGCGACGAAATTGTTCAAGTGAACTACCAAACGGTGGTAGGCTGGCAAAGGAAAAACGTCTTGCTGTTGTTGCAAGAATCGCCACCCGAAATTGTGCTGACTTTAAAGAAACGTCCCCGGCACACTAAAGTGTACGGTCAAATCTACATGAAACCGTACCGTTTGCCTAGCAAAAAGCAGGCGACACCTTATTCACGTTGGAACGATAATTTACCTTCACCTCAACTCTTAGCAATATACGATCTACCTCAAATTCCTTCTTCCAGGTAAGACAATTTTTATTTGATCAATAATGCAGGTAGAGTACTAAGCATTGTTCAAAACAATGTTAGGACGATTTGTCAGCTGGTTATTAATAATATAGTGAACTGATAAAAGAGTTATTTTTGGATTTATTTATATGTTCCGTGGATAGTAGTATGATAATAGTATCAGTTAGTACTTCCTATTTTAAAATTCTTTGTTCACTTCATTTTCATTAAATTAGTGTTAACTGTTGTTAGCACCTTCATCACTTTACCATTCATATTAGCAGATGATGGGATGTATACTAGGTACCATTAGTATTTAAGAGTTATTCTTTCATAATACGTCCATTGTGTATAATATTTTTTCTGATTAAGGTGTTTAGCATGTACCCTTTTTCAGCCTCCGTAAAAATGTACAAGTTGGGACATTCTAAATTTTAATACAAAGTAGAAGAGTACTATATCAATTTGATATAAACAAAATTTGATTATTTATTTATTTTATTATTTACTAAATTGACTTCTGCAAAATATAATAAAGTAAGTTGATACTTCTAATAATTCATCCCTTCATATATAACTTTTTTTGTTAGATCAGTTTATTCCAGTATAATGCAGCAAAGGGGCGGGGGGGGGGGGGGGAAAAATTGAAAAAATTGTATGTTGATGAACATATTATTAAATGTGAATTTTAAATTAACAAGGTTAGTTAACCACAAATAAAAATTTTTCTCATAAGCTCTAAGCAATAGGTTATTGCTTTCATTGGATGTTTACTTAGCTTGTTAACTTTTAAATTTTAACTTCGTAAGTTAGTAATTTATTTATTAGACCAGTGCTTCATGGATTATACCTCGAAAGAGATCGTGAATAGACCCAACTCTGATGTTAAGTGTAAAATAATATAGAGAAGTAGAAATCAAATTTTCTGGGTCTCCTAATATCTGACAATTTTGTTAAAACAATTAAAAACCGAATAATTACATTAAAAAATTGTACATGTTTACCTGTTATCGCTTACACTGGAAAAATTAAGCAAGATACCGAAAAAATCAAAGGGGATTTTTTGTAGAGCATGAAATTATCTAAAACAAAGTTCGCAAGAGCACTTATTATTATCTGAAATGTAGATATAGTTGCTTTTATTAAGATTGTTGTATTCTGTATGTTAATGTCTTGTAGAATTCTGTATTCTTTTTCTGGTGCATAAATCGGAAATACAATTAAGAGGACCACTTTCGCTTTTAAACTTCATCTGCAGGATTCTTTCTTTAATATATTCGTAACTTTGTATAGCACCTCGCTATTTGTTGTTAACTATTATTACAACACTTGCATGGGCTCTCTCCATGTTCTACTCTACTCCAAATCATTAAGCCGTTGTCAATCTCTTGGGTTCCTTTTAATTTTTTTCCCTTTTGATTTTTTCGGTATCTGGCTTAATTTTTGCAGCGTACGCGATAACAAATAAACATGTACATTTTTTTTCAATAGATTCTTCGGCTTTTAAGTTTTTAATAAAATTGACAGATATTTGGAGGCCCAGAAAATTTGATTTCTACTTCTCTATATTATTTTACACTTAACTACCAAGTCTGGCCCTTTCTTGATCTATATCACGGTTCTTCTTCTTTTATGTAGACATCAGCCTGTTTTTCTTTTTTTTTGCACTTCTTCGTATTTCCTCTGATGCGGACACCTCTACCCATCTCTTTAGTGGTCTTCCAGCGTTTCGCTTTGCCGATGGTTTCAGGTCTCTTGCTATTTTGATCATTGTTGGCTCTGTTGACATGTTCGTTCCATTCTTTTCTTCGTTGCCTTACAAACTTGATGACATTATTTTGTGCCACGTGCCTGTCCCACTTCGGTGATATGCACTCTATCCAATCTGGTTTTTTCTACTATGGCTCTTAGGGTATTCATTTTTGTTGTCCGTATTATGGCATTTGTTTTGATGTGCTGGTTTCTACGTGAGTTTCAGCTCCATATGTAATTATTGGTCTTATTCTTGTTTTATATATTTTTGTTTTGTTTTCTATTGACATGTACACTACAGGCCAAAAGTTTGGATACACTTGCATATTTATATATTCAACAAAAATTGCACGTTTAAAAGAAGCATTTTCTTGTAAATAATGAATATTACGGGTTAAGAAACATAAATCAAACTCATAAATTTCATTAAATTACTTCGAAAGATTGTTAATGTTAATTACCACGTTTACATGCACCCGTTAGCTCGAACTACGTTAGTTCGATCTAAGCTAGTCGCTTTTAATTTTATCGCACAGGTGTATACATGCTTTATTTTAGTTCGAACTGAAACTTTGTGTTGACACAATGGCAGCACTGCGTATAGTTCGAACTAAGCGTTTACATTCAATTTTAAGATCGGTCTAAGCCACTAGTCCAGGTATTTCGCTCGATCTAACTTGGGTCGATCTAGCGGTTTAAATCGCTTTACCTGAGTGTATACATGAAAGGACTAACCAGTTCGAACTGAGTTAGTTCGAGCTAACGGGTGCATGTAAATGTGGTAAATATTTACTCAATAGCATACAAAACTTCTATGTTACTTTGCAGCTTCTAATAATTGATTAGGGTCGTATGAAATACCATGTAAACTTTAGAAAATTATGTTTTTAATAATTATAATCATAAAATCTTATGGTGAAATGTGTCACTATCATTCGCAACTTGGAATTCAAGGGTTTAACAAGTAATCAGTTATATTGAAAAACGTAGTGCAATTATTACTTTACACAAGGAAGGCCTATCATATAGAAAAATTGCCAAAAAATAAAAGTGTCGCTAAAAGGTGTCCAGTCGACTATTGATCGTTTTGAGAACACTGGCACTAATCGTAATCTACTTCGCTCAGGGCGACCAAAAGTAACTACTTTTCAGGAAGACCAGCATATAGTAGTTACTAGCAAAAGAAATAGAAAATTAACAGCATCAGAAATCCGTGCTGAAGTTAATAGAAGGCGATCAAACCCAGTGTCACTCACTACGGTAAAGAGACGTTTGAGAAGTGCTGGTCTAAAGATTGTGTTGCTGTCAAAAAACTATTGCTGCGTCCAAGAAATAAAAAGAAACGTCTTCAGTGGGCCTTACAACATCGACAATGGATTTAAATTTCCGGTACCTTTTAGATATCTCATAATACGTTTTACAGCTGACCAATGGGCGCGATTAAAACAATTATTATATCTACTTACGTCCCCCACAGCAAATGATAAATCAGGACGAGTTCCTTGAACCAAATATAATAATGCTCCAACTGCCTGTTGATATGGTATTTTGCTCAATTCTTCGTCTTCTCTCTCAGAATCTTGGGACATTTGTTTAGATAACTTCTGATTTTTATCAGATGGTGTTGATAAGGTGTTACAATCTTTCATATTAAACCTTTCAAGAATTTGCTTTATGTAATTTTCTTGATCGAGATAAATATTTCCTTCATCGTCTCGGGAAATTCTCAATCCAACACAACACTTTGCTTCTCCTAGATCTTTCATCTTGAATTTTGTAGATAATGAATTTTTGATTTCGTTCCTTTTTGCTTCATCTAACCAAAATATTAAGAAGTCGTCTACATAAACAGCGATTATCATAACAATTTTTTTGTTTTTCAATTGCATATACACACATGGATCTGCTTTTGACCTTTTGAAATCGAGATCTATTAGCGCTTCATTTAGTTTTATGTTCCATTGTCTTCCACTTTGTTTCAATCCGTACATGGCCTTTTTCAACTGGCATACCTGTGAAGTTTCGTTACTGAATTCTTCTGGTTGATTTATATAAATTTCTTCGTTTAAATCTCCTTGCAAAAATGCGGTTATTGCATCCATTTGATCTACCTTGAATCCAAATTTTGCAGCTATAGCCATTAAGTAACGAATTGATCCATATCTTATTACTGGTGAATATGATTGTGTCACCATAATCTAAACCTGGTACTTGTGCATATCCTTTTGCAACCAAGCGGGCTTTGTATCTAGCTATGTTACCTTCATTATCGTATTTTAGTTTAAATACCCATTTTGTTTTTAAAACCCTTTTGTCAGGTGGTAAATCGACTAACATCCATGTTTCATTTTCTACCAATGAATCATGTTCATTTTTCATTGCGTTTAACCATTCATTTTTGTTTTCACTATTTAATGCTTCAAAAACAGTTAACGGTTCTCGGATTGGTTCAGTTATTGCTAACATAACAAAATCATCATAATGAACAGGTGCTTTTCTCTCTCTTGTGGGTCGTGAATCATTTGATATTTCCAAATTTTCTAGATTCTCTTCTTGTGTAATTTTGGAGTTAGCATCTCCCACTAAATGGTTTACCTCTTTCGTTGTGATGATTATGGATGTTATGTTATTCTCCATGTCATCAAAATCAGAATATTCAGCTACTTCAGGACTACAATCTATTTTTGTACTTTCAAAAAATGCAACGTCCCGAGCCTTCGTTATTTTACCTGATTTTTTATCAATAAGACGATACGCTTTCGTCCCTTCACAATATCCGACGAAATGTAGTTCTTGAGATTTTGGATCCCATTTTCTTCGCTGAACTTTCGGGATATGGTTCATGACCTTGGTCCCAAATATTCGTAAATTTTCCAAATTTACCTCGGAATTTGTCCAAATTTCTTCTGGCATTTTTCCAGTCGCTTTTGCTGGCGATCTGTTTATTAAATAAACCGCTGTGTTGACAGCTTCTGCCCAAAAACGTTTTTCAAATCCAGAATCAAACAAAAGGCATTTGGCTCTCTCTACGATGGTTCTATTCATGCGTTCAGCTCTGCCATTTTGCTCTGGTGTATGTGGTACAGTAGTTTGACTTATTATACCACATTTCTTAAACATATTTTGAAAATTTTGGTTAATGTACTCACCCCCATTGTCTGATCGCAATATTTTTACCTTTCGTTCGGTTTGATTTTCGACCATCGACTTGAATTCACAAAATATTTAAAAAGCTTCACTTTTATTTTTTAAAAAGTATACAAAAACTTTTCTTGAAAAATCGTCTATGAATGTCATGAAGTACTTTTTTCCACCAATTGATTCATTTTCCATTGGTCCATTTAAATCACTATGCACTAAATCTAAAAAATTACTTGCTCGTTTTTTCTGATCGTTTGAAAGGTAATTTTGTTAGTTTAGCTTTCGCGCATATTTCACAATTCATCTTAGTTCCAGTTGAATTGTACGAGATTCCACCAACTTTATCGTTTTTCATTTTTTGAATTTCATTAAAATTCAAATGGCCTAATTTTCTGTACCATATCACTAAATTGTCCGATTGTTTCGCAATCATTCCGTACGCGTTTTTCGTTTTCAATACATAAACACCATCGATCAAAATTGCCCTTGCAAATTTTTCGTTATTGCAATTTATTATTGAACACCCGGTTTTATTAAATTTCAATTGATTACCGGTTTCAGTTATCTTCAACACAGATAACAAATTCGCGGCGAGACCTGGAACAAATAGTACGTTTTTCACTGTAATAACTTCATCGTTACAAGTTATCTTAGTGTCACCAATGTATTTTACTAATAACTCTTCGTTGTTTGCAGCACAAATACTTTTCGTTGTCGTAGACCTAGTATTTATTAATAAGTGTTCGTTCAAAGTCATGTGCTGTGATGCACCCGAATCTAAAACCCAATCGTTTTTATTCAATCCCTTTGACGCGAGCACTACACTAAACGCGTTATTAGTTTTTTTATTCAGTTTATCTGGACATTTATTGGCGAAATGTCCCTGCATTTTACAATTATAACACGTCACTTTCGTTTGTGATTTCTTCTTTCCTTTAAATTTCTTACCGAAAAATGCCTGTTCTTTTACATTTACCGATGGACCAATTTCATATAATCGAGATTTTATTCCATCGCCTGTTATTTTTATTCCCGAACTTTCTATGCCCATTATAAATGGTTTGTAGTCGTCTGTAAGTCCAGCTAATAAAAATGACCCAATGTACTCTTCGTCAATTAAATTCAATGCAGTCTACGCAATTAAAAAAAAAAGGTGTTTATTGTAAGACATATCAATTTTTAATAATATCATAATGTCAAATAATAAAGAAGGGTCGCTAAAAAAATTAAAAGGCTCCGAAAACTACAATACATGGAAATATTCTATGCAAGCGCTGCTTGAACTACATGATTTAGAAAAATGCATTTCGAAAACTGATACCGAGAAAGATGCGAATAAGTTAAAAAAGGCAAAGGCGAAATTAATTTTAGCAATTGATCCAGTTTTGTATGTGCACATACAATCATGTGCAGCAGCAATTGATATATGGATGGTGTTAAAAACAATGTTCGAAGATAAAGGCTTAACTCGTCGCATTGGTTTGTTAAGGATGTTAATATCAACGAATTTGGAATCGTGCTCATCGATAGACGAATATATTAACAAAATTATTGGAACGGCCAATAAATTAACAGAAATAGGTTTCCCCATTTCCGAAGAGTACACTGGGCCCATAACCTGTGGTATTTTGTAGATCGCTGAATTAAATATAACTATATTAACTTGAACTAATGCTTTAATATTTGGTAAGAAATAATAATAGAATGTATTACAACGTGATAATTAATTGTTTATATGTAAACTATTATTAAAACAACTGCTTAGTAACAGGGTTACTATGTATTGATCATAAAAGAACGTTTCCATATTACCACAGAAACACCTCTGAAAAGATGGCTCCTCAGTGTTTAGTGCCTACCATCAAACACAGTGGTGGCTCTATTATGGTGTGGGGTTGTTTTTCTGGGCACGGTATCGGAGATTTTATAAAAACCGACGGTATTATGAAAAAGGAAGAGTATAGATACTTGTGAGACACGCTATGCCCTCTGGTTCCAGAATATTCGACCGTGGTTTTGTGCTACAATATAATAATGATCGAAAGCACACTTCCCGTCTTTGCCGAAGGTATTTAGAAGAAAAATAAGCTGATGGTATAGTAATAAACATGGTCTGGCCGCCACAATCGCCAGGTCTTAATCCCATTGAGCTTCTATGGGAAGAGCTTGATAGAAAGGTCCGTATCAGTTGTCCATGGTCGGCTACAGAGTTACGGCAACAGTTACAAGATACGTTGGCTTTCTTAGAACAAGTTACAATCAGTAAACTAGTAGAAAGAATGCCACGACTAGTAGAAATGGTCATCAAAACCAAAGGAGGATTTTTTGATGAAAAAAGAGTTTAGTTATTTTTTTAATTTTTCAGTATTATATTTGGATTAATTTTTATTTATTTTGTTTCTCTCACTATTTTGTAATGTTTATTAGATATTTAAATAAAAAGCACTTTAGAAAAGCTGTTTTTAAAATTAATTTTGTAGTTTTCCACTGGTGTATCCAAACTTTTGGCCTATTTGTTTTTCCATAGCGAGGTTTTGATCGAAAATCGCGTCTAAGCACTGCCCTATATAAATATTGATAATACTGCAAAACAATTTTTCAATTACCTAGAGTGTCATTAAAGCTGTAGTTCCACTTAATAAGTTGTGCCATTCAATCTGTCATGTGTAGTTTGCAAAGTCAATTTATTCATTTAATTAATAAACCAAGAGACGCACAAATTCGACAATGATCTAAACGTTCATTTTCGAAGCAATTTGTAAAATGCTCAATAGTCTCAATTCCAGGTCTAATTCCTTATATTCCCCTAAGTATTTACAGAGTTTATTTTCTTGCGCTTGGAAGACCGGTTTTATAACTACGACTTTCAAAAAAGACAATCTGTAAATTTTGAAGTATAAAAGTGCCTCTATATCTAGTCTTCAATTCCATAATTAATGGATCAATTGTTTTCTGTTTAATTTAAGCACATTTCATCACTACAAAAGGCCCTGCACAAAACTAACTTAAGTCAAACTAACTAAAAATTTGATATTGATATTTTCCAACATTACTAACTTACCAGCACCAATATCATTATTGTGTTTTCTAATATTAAATTGGCACAATATTTATAATATACTAGCTGGCACAGTCGGCCTACCGGCCGCCTTTAGCCATCTAGGATGTGGTTGTTTGGCCTTCGGCCTCACTCCAAGGTACTAAAGTAGCCTATGTTTTTCGTAGCGTTGTAAATAACTTCTACACCAAATTTGGTTAAGATTGGTCAAATAGAAACGTAAAGCACGTGCACGCGTATTTGCATTGTCGATCGGTTGACAGTTTGACAGCATTCATTGTTGTTTTTAAGTTGATTTTGAGTAGCCTGCCTTCCTTTAAGGAATCTCGATAATCCATTCATGCGCGTCCCTATGGGACGCGCATGAATGGATTATCGAGATTCCTTAAAGGAAGGCAGGCTACTCAAAATCAACTTTCCTGTCCTTTGCGAATTTTTGCACTATTTCAATACAAAAACATGCGCAGGGACCTACATAATAACTGTGGGAACATACATACACACATAGTACATCCATTTTTATATATAAATATACGAGGGTTGCTGTTTAACTTTCTGGCCTAGGGAACACTAAGCGTTGCTAGGTGCAATTTGACATTTGCATTGTAAAGTTTGACATGTTGTAGCATAAACGTACTCAGAACGTTTTGACGTACGGCCATCATTTGTTGTTTATAGTGACTTGAAAAAATCAATTTGGCAAAAAAATGGAATTAACTCGTGAACATTTTCGTGCAATCATTTTTCACAACTTTCGACGTGGATTATCACGACAAGAGTGCATCGATGAACTTAAATCTTTGTATGGCGATGAAGCACCATCCTATAGCACTGTGAAAAACTGGTTTAATGAATTCAATCGTGGCCGACGCTTGCTCGAAGATGAAGGTCGTGAAGGTCGTCCAAAAACAGTCGTTGTGCCAGAGAACATTGATGCCGTCCGTGAACTGATAAAGCAAGATGGTCATGTGACATACCGTGAGATAGAGGCATCCTTGGGCATTTCTTCCACCAGCATACATTCGATATTGCATGGACACCTGGCCGTAAAAAAGGTTTGTTCTCGTTGGATCCCGCATAATTTGACAGTGGCTCAAAAAAAGTGTCGTGTGGATTGGTGCAAAGAAAATTTAAAAAAATACAATCGCGGTGTTTCAAAAGACGTTTATAAGATCGTCACAGGTGACGAATCATGGATCTATGCTTATGAGCCCAAAACAAAACAGCAATCGACCGTGTGGGTCTTCGAAGACGAGCCAAATCCAACGAAAGTTGTTCGTGCAAGAAGCACTTCGAAGCAAATGGTAGCCTGTTTCTTTGGTAAAACTGGTCATGTGGCGACTGTTCCGCTTGAGCAACGTAGGACGGTCAATTCTGAGTGGTACACCACAATTTGTTTGCCTGAAGTCTTCAGAGAAATTCGAAAAACGAACAAGAGAAGACGGATCATTGTGCACCATGACAATGCGAGCTCTCACACATCAGCTCAAACCAGCGCCTTTTTGACCGCCCAAAACATCGAATTGATGGGTCATCCGCCGTACAGCCCTGACTTGGCACCCAATGACTTCTTTTTATTCCCGAACATCAAGAGAAAAATGCGTGGTCAACGATTTTCGTCGCCAGAAGATGCTGTTGAAGCGTTCAAAAACCATGTTTTGGAGGTGTCTCAATCGGAGTGGAAAAAGTGCTTCGACAATTGGTTTGAGCGCATGCAAAAGTGTATAAATCTTGCTGGAGAATACTTTGAAAAACAATAAAATCATTTTTGATGATAAATATTCGCATTTTCATTATTAGGCCAGAAAGTTAAACAGCAACCCTCGTATAGATTGTATATTCAAAAGTAGTTATAATCCGTCAATAAATATTATTACAATTAGCCAAGTAAAATATGTAACTTGCAGGCTTCCAATTGTTGTAACTCAACCCGAGAGTGAATTAGAAATAAGTAGTAGTGATAGCGAACCCTTAGATAGTCCAACGGAACAGAGGGGTCGAGTGTACCCTCTTAAACCGAGACCGGTTCTCCAGCGACGAAACACCATTACCGGTGCTAGTCCGACACACAAAAGTCCACACCAGGCAATCGAACAGGTTAGTTTCCACACTTTCTACTTCGAAAATTGATCAATTTCTTTTTAGTATTGGCAACAATTAAAAAATCAAGCCGCCTATAAACATTCCAGTTCGTACAACATCAAAAGTGATAAATATAATGAAGATTCAAATTTGTTGCGCGATAAAAGTGTGTCGTGCAACGATGGATTTCAACTTCCCGTTCGTCCATCGACCGTCATAGGCTTATCGCCCAATTCCAAGCTCAAGAAAAACGAAACGAGAAATAGCAAACGGAAAAAAGTCAATTTTGAAAAAACTTTAACAAAAAACGCATGTGATAAAATTAGCAATAAAGAAAGCTTTAGTACGTTTTCCAATTTGAACGAAATGCACAGTGTGAGTGTGAATTCCTTAAGTAGTTTGAACGAAACTTTAGATTACATCGACGAAGGTGACGATATTATGGATAGAAGTAGCATGAAAATAGAGTGGCAAAGGGAGATCATCGAAGACATTATTAATTCCATTAATTATGATGACTTTCCACCGGCTGTGGGGGACGAGAAGAGTCCGATGCAAAAGGATGCTGCTTTTGCGGACGTCAGGGTGCACAATATCATAAAAAAGTTTGATAACCAAATTACAAGTATTGGTGAAACTTCGAAACCTCAAGTTTTTCCTAAAAACATGGTAGAGAAGCCGCCCCAATTGCCAATCAAACCCAGTTACACTAAGAAGCCCGTGGTTCCTCCCAAGAACGTCAAGAGTGGAGTCATAAGAGGTAATTAGATCTTTTTGCTGAGAATTTTCAATTTATCGTGCCTGAATATATCAGATTACCAATAAATTCTGTTCTCTATTTATTGAAAGATTAAATGGCGTACTCCTTTGTAAAACCGTATGTTTTTGACACACTTTTTTAACCAAAACATGATTTATCTGTTTAAACTTATCCTTGTACCTTTGTTTTATTTTTCATTTATATTTTATCCATAGGAACGTTAAATAAAAGTAACAGCGCGCCAGCTTACGATCCAACTATAGAGAAACCGCCAGACCCAGTGCCAGTAAAAGAACCCATAGAATTTTCAGCTCCTGAACCTACCGAAAAGCCTTTTCCTGTCGAATACGACAACAAACCAATTAAGTATGAACTCGGCATTCCTATAATACAAAATGGTAAGAACACTTTAAATGTTTAAGATTTTTATTTCAAAGTTTTGATTTTAAGATCCTCCCAAAACACCCACTCGATTATTCTTCGATTTACAAAAACCTAAAGAACCAAAATATGTAGAAATAAGCGAAACTCCTACAACCAAGTGCGATTTGGCCTCTTTGAACTTATTTAAACGAAGCAATTCCACGGATTCGATAATTTTCGAGGAATTACCGGATTGTAAAGACTCGGTGCTGCAGTCAACCGAAAACTTAAGCGGGAGTTTCTTAGACGTAAAAAATACGTCGACGCCCACATCAAAGTATTCCAAAGTGGAATTTCCCGAATGCGAAGCCATCTACACAAAAGCTTCTGTTAAGACGGTTCCAATGGAAAGCAAAGTTTCGCCCACTAATTCCATCGTCAGAGCCATGATTTATTCGAGCAAAAGTAAAGCGACGAAGAAGAAAAACACTTTGGTTGCAAGTAAGTCTTACAATAAAATTGTTGGTTTTGTTAGCAAGTTTTTTTGTGTAGAAAGGAGGAAGGTGAGTGTAAAGGACGTAACGCCTGGCGAAATGCAGGGATTCTTGTACCAACGTTCTCGGTGCAAACAAATTCAACCTGTCCATTGGGAAAAACGGTGGTTCGTCTTAAACGGGAATAATCTTTACGGGTTTGAATCTCAAGACGCTTCCAAAGCGAAATTCTTGATTTTTTTGTCAGGATTTACCGTCTGCGTCGCTCAGGAGGTGAAATCGCGCTCGCACGCCTTCAAGGTTTACCACACCGGTACGGTTTTTTATTTTTCCTCTGAGAGTTCGGAAACGACGACGACTTGGATCGAATTAATAGCCGCGGCGACGTTAACTAACAACGAATTCAAGTCGTCCGGCGAAGCGCTTTTATATTCCGAGTCGGATGAAGAGTTTGAAGATGAGGGGGCGATCAAAAAGTTTGGATCGTTGAAAAAAACCAATCCCATCAAAACTTTGAGCACTCAAGGCGGTAGTTCGAGTCTGGACAGAAAGTGGTTTTTTAATAAAGCCAATAAAAATCCTCTCCCCGTTCCTACCGCTCAATTTCGGTCGTACCGCAAAATTTCGTCTGGTTCTGTCACCAGCGTTTCGACCGGTAACTTTACGTCTCACATTCCTACTTTTTCCACTCAATTCGAGTCATCCAAAACAGAATCTCCACAGCCTACCCCGCCTCCTGCAATAAAAACGGCGAAGAAAACTAAACCTTTGAGTTACACCCATGCAAGTAACCCGAATCTGTGCGAAGTCGGCGATTATCAAGTTAAAACTTTCAATAAGCAGTTCCAACAATGCAATAACGATAATTTGGCGGGTTTTGTCACTTTACGCGAGCTAATGAATCGACAAAGAGAAGACCAAAAACTTAATCCTTATGCCATGGACTATGAACTTCCTCACGACGTTCGGCCGGATGTAGTTTACGGAGAAGTTCCCATAAGACCTATCAAGGAGACTAAAGAGGATTCGATCGAAAACGTATCTTTACAAACTAACGAAGGGAGTAGTTTTTGTTTCGGTAAACGTAACTCGTCGAAAAAACATAAAAAAGCCGCAGAAACCTACAATACCAATACGTATCCGAAAGTAAACTTGGGTGAAGAACATAGCTCCCACAGGTCGTTACCGAGGACCCACAAGTTAAGCGACGACAAAACGAAAAAGTCGCAAAGTAAAACTTTTGCGAAAAAAGAATTTTCAGTTTCGTATGTGGACCTCAAAGACCATTCCGCCCAAACTAACGCGGAACAAAAAGGTAAAAAAGGAAAGATTGTGAGACAAAGCAGTTTGACCCTAACAGATAAGAAGGATTCGGGTGGGAAGTTTTTTGATTCGTGGAAACGAAATGATAAAGTGAGTGATAAAAATATGACAAAATTAAAGACTGCCATGCAGTATACGCCAATGTCTTTACCACTCGTCCCGGATCAGAAAGGAAAATTAAATCCCAAGTTTGCTTTCGAGCTTAATTTAGACGAAAAGGAGAAGGTTAGCAAAAGCGGAAAACTTTTAAATTTTTTTAGCGGCAAACAAAACGAAAGAAAGGAGAAGCAAGCAGGATATAATTTCGTGCGCGATTATCAACCCACGTTGAGGGTAAGAATGTTGTTGCTGTGTGTTGGGGGTTTTAGAATATTAAATTGTATTTTTTAGTATGAGCAGTCGTCGTGCGAGTATTACCACGAAGAGTTGAAACAAGTAAACGAAGTTACGGCGCCGCCGTCCCTACACCACCCTAGTCAGGCGACCGACTATCCTGGATTGGAATACCCGCCGGTTTTTGAGGCCGAAACTTATTCGCTTTCCGATCCGCAATCAAGCATTAGCATATTAAAAAAACATGAAAAATAATAAATTAAAGAGTGTTTTTGTACAGCAGAAAGTATTTATATTATTAAGTTGGTATTAAAAATATTTTTATTATTAAATATTTTATCATTTTAGTGTAAATATTTGTTAAAATAAATGATTTTTAAATTTTTTATAAAAACTCATTTCATTTGCCTTCGAGAAAATCAGCGATAGTCAGCCTATGGTACGTGAATATGCAAAAACAAATTTAGTTCTTTTTTTATAAAATGTTTCTGCAAATGAAACTATTCCTGGACATCAGGGACCACTGTGGCAGGGCATTTCAAGATTTGGTCCAAAATTGATTGTGTACTATTTCCATGGTTTAAAATCTACGTTAAGCTATGGGTTTCTCATTTGCAACATATCCATTTACTTTTGCAAATTATACTAGCCATGCATTACTAATAATACAAGCTAATACCTACATTTACTACAAAAAAACATTATTAAAATTCACTTGAAAAAATCAAGTTTTTTCGATCCCAAATGTTGCAACCTTATTACAAACAAGTCTTGATCTCCTAAGTAATTATGAAGTTGCCTCATGTCGGATTTATTTACGATGAATAACAATAAGAAGATATATGTGAAAATGCCAACATGTTATTCTATCATAGAATATCTAAAAGAGAAACAAGTTGGATTTGTACTACCGATTTCAAATCAAGTAACTCAGCATGCGACTAGTTACACAGCATTATTGTATTTGAATAGTATTCTCTATTAGCTGTATCAAATCTACCTACAAGTAACCTGTGACAAAGATGTAGACGGTATTGCACGTTAAGTTCAGCTAAGCAATCCAGAAGAGTTAAAAAATATTGTACTTGTTCTGGGAGCATTAGCGTTTATTGAATGTTCAGTGTATGAAGGAAATGTGATCAGAGCCTCTTTTGCAAGGGAAGAACTATATTAGAAGAGTAAAATGGATCTATTTTCATGTTCAGATTGCAGGTGAAGTCATTTCTTTAAGATCGCTCCACCGCATCTGAATTTGAAAGTTTACTTCAAATCTGGCAGCGCATTTCTTTGGCTATACAGTCTATTGTAAAAAAAACACCAGTTTAAAGATACAAACGAAAAGATTTGAAACCATTGATGATTTCTATTCTACACTACACAAAACATGGTTTTAAGTAAAAAAAAAACAAGAATCTCAAGTTTCATTGACAAAATCATGCTATATCATCAGCATTTTTTGATAGAGGCCTGTGAATTTGGTTTTGAATTGATAATAATAATTATCTGTGATTTAGATAATCTGGGAAGGTGCAACTGGTCTTGAGGTCTTACTTTTTTCTGATGGAGCATCCGCCATTAAGAAAAAATGTACCATGTGCCGGATGTCCACCCAAGTGAAAAATACTAAGACACCAACTAAGCACTCAAAATAATTAACTACAGTTCTAAATTTCTTGGGAAATTTTGTTTATACAATTTAGTGTATTTTTGAGCGTTAAAATTAGGAGCCTGATAATAAATGCGTTCTTTCATGCTTCAGTCTAGGTGACCTAAGCTAACAAAAGTGATTTAGGAAGGATTTTTCATACAGTCATACAAATAAAATTTTTGAAAATCAATTTATAATTATTAAGTACTTATATTATACATAAATGCAACATCTTCAATAAAATTTGTATCTAAATATATAAAACAATAATTTTACCATAAAATATTTTTCTTCTTCCTGTAAAAACAAATTGCTATTTAAAATTTTTTTAATTCATTTGGTGCTCGTAGAATTCCTAATTTCTTAAAAAATGTTAAGTAAACTCTCCTGCATGTAAATATCAGACTTTTAAATTGTGTAAAAAATAATTTTGGAGGAGTTGGATAGGGAAATCGTTGATTGCACGTTACTTGACGATTTCGAGGTTCAAAACCTTGCTTTAATACTGCGTGAATAGTTTATTGTAAATTGACTTCCTTGGCAAGCGCCGAAGGGATGTTTTCTTTTGTCTTTGACGTCAAAGAGTTGCCCAACAATTCGGGACACGAAATTTCGCCCTTCTGTATTTTTTCTATTGTCACAAGTAAATCGTAATTCATAATTTCGCTAACCTTAGAGTCGAGCCTAAAAATTTAATGTTCAATGAAAGAATCCCGCAACGGCAATCATAATTCAACATTGTTGTTGCCACACATAAAAACAAAACTTACTGATAGTCGGGGTGAGAAGTACAAAACTTTCTTAACCAAGAAGCCGTAGTTAATAGTTCTCCTGACGCTCGATGTTGAATAAACTTAAGATACTGCTGAATGGTACAATGTGTGTCTGCATCTACGTCCATACCACTTAAGTAACTGTTGATTAGCGGAATAAGCCCTGGAAATTCGCCTTCCTAAAATGAAAGCAACTTTTTTGATTTAACATACAAACTTACATACAGCCCGTTGTTGTGGTCCGCCACCCACAACCAAGGCATGTACAAATAGACCTTACCTTCCCGTTTATGATTTGATCGATGGTCATTGGTTCGTAAACATCACAGCAGCTAACGTATCCCTTCTTGCAACACTCGTTTGCTTCTGGTGGACTCACTTGGGTGGTTAAATCTTTACGAAACCAAAATTTATTGTTTAAACAGGCACCGCGTTTTTGAGCATTTTGCATATTTTCGTCCACCTAAATGAAACCGTCAATTTTAGAAACTTTCATTCTGTAACGCCAATCACACTACCTTACCTTACTAATTGGAATGACAAAATTCAGTTGATACGATAAAATAACCCTGGTTAATAAGACGACGAAACAGACAATAGCTGCATTTTCGAAATCGGTAATTTGAGCCTCGCAAGGTCTAAATTCGACACGCCAACCAATCGTCGAATTTGGAGGCGGTGGCTTGAACCGCATAGTTTGCCAATTTGTAGATTGAATATTCTGTAACGGTAACAGTTGAAAGAATAGTAAAAAATCAAATTTCTTTTACCTCAAAATGATCGGTATCATGTTCGTCATCCTGATTCACCTTTTCGGAAAACAAGGAAACCGAATCTCTTATAAACAAGTGTGCAATGTGTTGCGCTAACAGATGATCAATATCGTTGGCTCTTAGTTTATCGTATATGGCTTGATCATAAACTAAAGGTACATCGTTGTATTTTTCACCGTGCTGTGATAAGTACGAGTCGATCGAATCGTAACGAGATTTGTTAATGACAAATTTGTTTTCTTTGAGGGGTTTCAAGCCCATTTCCTCCTTTGTTCTGCAGTCGACCGACGACGAAATTACATTCCAACGACAGTCGACGTCCGTTATAAAGCCTCTGTATAATGGAGACGCAGCCGTAAGGGCTAACTAAAATAATGAAAGTGAACCAAGCTGTCTTTGGTAAGTTCGCAAACAAAGTTACCATAATGGGACACAAAGGTGTCAGTTGATCATACAATGTCCTAGCTTCTTCAATGTTACAGGCCTGGAAAGTTAATTGCAAACAACAACACCCCATCCCAAATCCCATTGCGTCCATATAAACGTGATCAGGCAGTGCAGTTTCGCTGTGTAAGTATGAATCGTCCAATGGTATTTTTGTGTTAACATCTTTGTAAACTAAATTTGAAAAAAATGTCATCAAGCATTAGATGAGGAATTCACAACAAAGTCTGACCTGGTAAATTGATGGTAACCTTTTCGCCTTTGCGTTCGCGGATATTCCGTGACAATGTTTTAAACCTAGGATGGCCGGGAAATATGGCTTCATCGGGAAAATACAGCGAACGGGTTGCCCCCTCGTTTGGAGTCGGATAAGTTGGTGGAAATGTGAAGTTTTCACAGCCCAATCTGCAATTAAATGAATATTTTATAATTAACTGGTAACAAAAAAAAACGTCAAACAGTTAAAAAAATTTTGAATTTTACTATTAATTGTTTAAATTTGCTAAGAATTCGGCGACTTATCGCGGTTTATCACGGTCGTGCCAAAAACATGCAAACGGACCGACTTCAACTTTTGAAGTTATGTTGATAACATAATAGAAAATAGCACAGCGTTATGTTTTATTCGTGCGTTTTCATTTGATTTCTTTTTTATAGTGCAGGAAAGTTGCAAAAAATTCAGACAAGTTGAAATTTGGCAAACCCCTCCCCCAAAACAGTCTCATATCGGCTTCGCCACTAATTGAAGATTTTAATCCCTCTAACGCGGTTTTTCGACTATTACTCAAAATATCAAAAATGTCAAATAATCAAAAATATAAAATTTTAGTTTTTGAAAAAAAAATAAAACAGTGTTTTTTTTCCACAAAAAGTCCAAGTCGGGTTCAATTGTTTTTCAGCTGAAATTCAGCTCCGCGTTGCACCCCTCCAGGGCGGTTTTGACTCTGGTTACTAGGCTAAACATACGAGAAGCGCCTACGATCAAGAAAACCGGGATCTAACAAACCGGGAGCTTAGAGACCCTTGAAATAGCATTAAAAAGTATAGTTGCGGTATGGGGCAGTAAACTATTACGTTTCACCCCCTTTATGTTTATGTTATTTATAGCAGAACTAGTGCTGGTCATTCAGAAACCTACAAAACTAGTTTTGTACAATTCAAAATGCGCAAAACTAGTTTTGTACAATTCAAAATGCGCAAAACTAGTTCTGCTTATTTTGTAACGCTCAATAGCCGTTTAAACGTAAAATTTCGGGTTTGGGAAATCTTCGTTGCTCAAAACTAGTTTTGCGCATTTATTTCGGGCATTGCCCGAAATCGGGTATTGAGTGTAACATATATATATGCAAGCATATTTGAAAACTTGCACACATATTTTTTTATAATTATTATGTTTTATATTTGTTTTCTGATCAAATACTTACCTGGCTCTATATCTATTTCCTTGACGTAGCAAGAAGCCTTATGATCTGGCTCCGTGTCCGTCCGCATAATTCAACCCTAATCAGAACCCTCGAAATTGTCATTGTAAACACATCGTATGAATAATAAAATTAAAATTTGTTTTAAATTTAAAATGGACTCTCTAGTTTTACTTAGATGTGAAAAAATAATTTTTTATTTATTTTAACCATATTAGCAGTGGTATAGTTTGTTTCAGATTAATTGAAATTAAAAAAAGTCTAGCATCAAATTAATTACGTTGTTATAAAAACGAACAAACTATGCAAGGAAATATAATATAGAGATAAGATTATCGCGCCAACCTTTAGCAGTGCATATGCTGACAAAGGTTGGCAGGAAATCGCAAGTCATTTCTATGAGAAATACGAATCTAATGAAAAATATGCATAGGACATTTTCGGTAAAGAGTTTATCAGCTTTAATTTTGTACGTTTTTTTGTAAATTTTGTACATGGCAGCTATTTTTGCTGTCAAGTTGAAAGAAAGTCAAAAAATCGGTAATAAAGTGAGTTTTGTTCTTTTTTCCATCCTAGAGGAGGGAGGTGCTTCAAAAGTTCTTAATGGCATCCTAAGGAAGTATTATATGAACAAAAATCCAGTCACAATTGAGGGCCTTAGAATAAAAGGGGTATAAGTGCATTTTACATTATTGTGAGATATTTGCATTCAAAGTTAAACCAAATGTCTTTTCTTTTGTGTTATTTTACTAGGTTAAGTGCGTCTACTGCTAATGCAGGGTAAAAATTCCCAGGAAAAGCTGAGATATATATATAAAGTTTATTATTTCCTTAATAAATGATAAATTTTAATAATATAAAAGTAGAAAAAAAAACTTTATCATAAATGTGCCAAAACTTAAAAAAAGTACTTATACCCTTATTATTATATCCTAATTATCAATATATCACTTGCATCTGTTTTGCACCAAAAAATATGGACATTAAGGTTTCATATTGTGTATTAATCTCAAATTTAAAAAAAGTGCACTTATACCCCTTATATTCTAAGGCCCTCAATTTATTACTTCTAAATTTCGTCAATTTCGCTGACTTTTCTATTTATACAATTGATCTTATTACAAGAATGATATAGGCAAATGTTGAACCTATGTATTTTGTAGAGAATGTTGTGCTCTTTAATTTTGGTCTGATGAGATTTTCCCATAAATGAAATTAAACGAGTTATACTAGGCAAAAAGGGGTTAGGGTGTTAAAATCCTCAAATGGAGGAGAAGCTAACATGGAATTTTATGGCTGTTTTAAGGGATTCGTTAGGACACTCAAATACACATATCTATAAAATTTCAGCTTACTCAGATGTTTTGCAAGGTCATTTTTTCAGATTGCTTACCTTGTAATTATTTTAATTAGATGTTTTTTAATTATTAGCTTGTAATTATTTTCAAATTAATACAAAATAATGTTATGAAGTATTTATTTATTAAATAAGTTAAAATAAAAAATTAGATAAAAATGATAAAATCAAAACTGAAAAATATTTTCATCATTATTATAAAAACTGTTAAGATAGTATAATATATTATGCTATGAGGATGGAAAAGTGGTATTAAAAATATATTTTTTAAATTGTAAGGTACATAAAATATAGATACTATGTACCTACTTCATAGTAATTTTTAAATGGGAAACAGAAACATAAAAAAACCTACAAAACAATTTTTCAAAGTTATCATCATCGTAATATCACCTTCATGTCAAAACAATGAAGAACATGCAGATTTGGAATTGTTGGGAAATCAAATTTTAAAGTTCATTTTAGCAAAATAAAACAAACAATTTTAAAGTAGTCCAGTATCTTGTAGATATTAATATAGGTTCTTTTTAATGGTCTATTTCGGAATGTGCTTATTTAAATAAATTGGATTATTTTCTGCTAAAACAAACTTAAAAATTTATTTTTCCCACAAATTTAAAATTTTCACATTTACGGTTTTGGCATGGGATGGGGACGAAGATTTATTATAAAACGCCAGTTCTGTGTATTAATCTATCTATGTGTTTGTAACACACCTCTCGTTGGTTCGTTTTTTAGTTACCAACCTAAAAAAGTTGGAGTGCCCATGGCAATCACGCACTAAGAAGGTCATGAAGGCCTGTAAGGCCACACGACCTTCTAGTTAGATAACAAATAAATAACTCAAATATTTGAAAAATGTACTACGATGTCACCAGGGGGCTATAAATTATACCCATGCTCGAAAATAATGAACCGATTTCTATTTAAACTGCCAATAATATACTACAACCTGGATGTCCATTCATTAAATTAAATTAATACATATCAGCTAATTCTGCGTTTGTATAATCGTTCACGATTTAAAAACTGACAACAAGTACAAAAGTATTTATGTTTAATTAAGTGGATTTAAACCTGCTTATTAAAAACTTAAACACTACAAACATTAAACAGACCAAGTATTAAAATTCCTCAAATATTGTTGCCCTTATTATTCGAACATCCTGTATAAAAATAAAAAATGATTTGATTGAATAAATTATTAGCATGGAATAAAAAAATTTGAAAATCGAAAAATTTCTACAAATTTGAAAAACAACGTTATAAAAATTGCAAGTGTCCTTGAGAACTTTAACTTTGTTTAGATGAATCATTTTGCAAAAAAAAAGTGCTGTGTAATGTTCCATTTAATTTTAATTTAAAAAAGTAAATGTTTAAACAAAAAAATTTCCATTTAATTTTGATAATAAATGGAATTACTAACCTGGGAAAATTGGTTAAAGATAAAATCGATTCTCCAGGTTGCAACAATTGCGATACCTCTTCTCTCCGATACTTCATGTTTGCTTCCACGATATTAAAGTGAGCCAACAAGCCCCCGTACGGTTTACCCGGAGTTCCTTCGATCATGTACGCCCCGTATTCTGGTCTCCATAAGGACTTGACACCTTCGGGATCATCCTGCTCTTTTTGATTTAAAGCAGCTAAAATTTCGTTAGCACGTAAGCTGACTTTTGCCGTTTTTTTTTCGTGATCAAATTTTACTAAAACATACTCCACTTCGTCACCCCATTTGAGCACATCCCCTCGGCGGTCTCGTAGCCTCTTGTACAAATTAATGAATTGAGTTACACCGTGACTTCGAACATGATCCGAAAGCTTCTTTGTTTCCTCCCAAGACAGTGGACTTCCTTCAGTTAACAATCCCATTTTTCTTACGATTAACAAATATTTTTGATTTTTATAATTAAGAAGGTAAATTTGCAAATTTAAAAGAAAACGAGAGCAATCTACCGCAACATGCACTCACAGCAATTGCTGTCAAATTAATAAAACTGTACAAGTGTTACCTATAATACACAATTCGGTTATCACAGGAATTACGTAATAATTCTAGTATTTAATCTACAAGTGTTAATAATTATTAGATTATCGCGTTTTTTATAAATTACAAATTGGAATCCACTTTTTGAAAGATGACATTTACAATACCAACAAAACAACATCGATTATTATGTTGTTGAGGTGCGTTCGTTATGTTTATAATAATTATTATTAAAAGGCCACAAAAACGAATAGATTTTCACGAGTGTTAAATTTTTAAACAGAATTGATTAATTTTAGTTTTCGATAAAGTAAAAAATACTATCAACGAATTTAATGTGCGCCTGGAATATAGACCACACACATTACAGCCTTTAATTATGTTAATTCAAGGTTGGCAGAATGTTTAAATGTCTGTTGCACCAAAATAACCTCTCAAGAACTGAAAAGTAGTTTTTGCATTTATATTTTGCGAATGCATAAATCCGTAACCAATCATCTTGCACTATGCAGTGCCAATGCCTCGGCGACTTTCTCTCTTATGTCTGTGGTGTGCGTTCGAAGTGTTGTCCCACAAATAGGGAACCTACTGTTGAATGTGAACTCCAAACCACGAAAAATGTAAAATAGCATTCACGCAGAGATAAGTTGTCTTGCAAGAAGCAATCCAATTAGAGTATACATACCAGAGAGAGAAAGATCACCACTTTCCAACAATAGTGGTGAAAAGTTTACTTTTCCTAACTCAAATGGACATTGAAATATTTAACTTTTCCCATCATGAGCAGAAAAATGTTTTTCTAAAACTGTGGGAAGGTGGAGCAAGACTGGGTAGTGGGAAAACGACAACCTCTAATATCACCATATTGCAATTGCAATAAAAAATGAGTACAAATGTTAGAATTGTTGAGCCCTAGCGCTCTGTCTTTAGATTTAATTTTGAGAAGATTCGTAAAGGCTGGATAGTTTTCCCTACACCATTTTTCCCCATCTGGACATAACAAATCCAAATAAAAATTTGAGGTAATACACCTTCTGTGAATAAAGAAAAGGAAAATGTTTATATTACAATAGTCTTTATCTCGAGTCAAATAAAGAGTAAATAAGTTGTAAAAACGCGCAATTTATTATTTTTACGAACCGGCGAAAAACCTTTTGAGTGTGAATTTTGTGAACATAAATTTCCAGAAAAGTACATTCATGTCAATAATCTTTCGGAAGAAAAATACTGGAGAAAAATGATAGTGTAAATTTTAGTAAATCGCGTAAAGAAAATTTGACTTTACATTCAAGAACTCCCACTGGTGAAAAACCTTTTACAGGCGAGTTTTTTAAATTTTTATAAAGACAGTTGAATATTAATTTACAAAATCATTCTATCTAAAAGTGCGTGGTTTCATATTAGAGAAAAACTCCGTGTTTCTCCAGCTCATTTTGATCCGAACAAATCACGAAACGAATACAAGCCGCACGGTTTTGATGTATGGTGCCGTACCTGGAGCGTCCGGGTAAATCCGCGAAGCGGGTACTTCACGCGAAGCATAGACAACGCATCGAAAATCATCAACCAGCACAAGCGCAAAGCGGCCAGGAAGTTCCTCAGACTCAGACTTCCAAGCTCAAGTTGTTCGTCACCGAAATTCCCTGGAACGATACCTTCAAATACTTAGGGGCCGTCCTATATAAGGACTGCGGTGAGGCTCCCACATCAAAGAGGTAAACCACAAAGCAAGGCGAGCAACGGCTTCTATGAATCTCTTGCTACATCCTAATAGCAAATTATCGCCGGAAAATGGACTTATATAAAGTGGTTATAAGACCTACCATGACGTACGCCGCGCCAGTTTGGAGCTACGAGGCCAAGATCCAGTTGGCCAAGCTCCAAAAGATGCAAAACGTAGCACCTTATGCCCAAGATAAGAAGAAATGGACGAAATAGAAAAAGACGAGGACGACCTAGGGTGCGAGTTGATACAGTATCGGGTCACCATGGCTCATACTAAAGTCCGCCCCTTATCGGTCAAAGACCTTCAGTCAATGCCCGAACACACAGCGACGCAAGTAGATGTAGCACATTTACCATCGAACCCGGTCGCCCGGGTAAATACCCTGATAAATACCAGAGCACGTCGAACCGAAACCAGCTGTGCTCCAGCTACGAGCTCGGTCGCCCGACGCGAACGCCTAGGCGTACGCACCCGAACCGAAGCACGATGTCCATAGTCCATGCACCTCGCCCGAGTCAGGTAGTCCCGGCAAACACTTTCAAAAGCCATAAAAGCGAATGTCTGAATACCGAAAAAATATGTATAGAAGTTTTTTTGTAGAGAATTTTATTATCTTTAATTTTATATTAAACTATTTTGTCATACAGTTCAAAGAAACTTGAGAAATCGGCGAAAAACTGATTTTTGTCTGTTTCTCGCTATACTTAATTTATTTTTAGTAACCGAACCCATGCTCATCCCATGATCAAATTTGGTATGCATGCTCAGCACAATTGCACAAAAAAGTAGTTAAAAAATGAACAAAATAAAAAACCGTTTTAGAAATAGGGGTTGAAATAGAGTTAATATTAGAAAATTAATCCAGTTAGGGGTTGAAAAACTAAAATGTTGTTGAATATTTGAATAGGGCGTTCATTTACCTTTCCAGAACATTTTAAATTTAGACTACTGTGGATGAAGTTACAGTCGTTTTCCTACAAGTCTACATACCAAGTTTTTGACTTTTTGAAGGACTAAAACAAGGAAACGAATGCTTTTTGGATAAATCTTGAAATTTGTATTTTTTATTAAGATGGCGTGTACCAAGTTTCGTCAAATTTGGTGGGGGTCGAGTTAATTTTGCCTATTTTTCAGTTGATTTGAGATGGAATGACCCTATAAAACAAATGAAAACGTTTAATACAAAGACAAAAGATTACATTTTAATAGTTTTTATTTAGCAATGAGCAATAGCTCTCAATTTGGTGAATATTTCAACTCCACTGCGTTTTGAATGTTTTGTTGAATTTACGATACCTTCTTCTTTTTTTACATTCACCGCCCGCAACTCCTTGTAAAATTGACGCTGTATGCATCCGACAGTCTTTATGAAAGCCCTCCTGTAATTTCCACAGATTCGGCTGATGATATTGGAATATTAGTACCTGAAGACCAAAGTGCCATTCTTCGGCGATGTTTGTAATTCGTGCAATTCCAGCAAGCGTTGCATTAGGCTGGTTCCACGGCTAAATTGAAAATTCTTATATCTTACGTATTATTTTTTATTATTGGCCATGGGGCCAATAGTCGCAAAGATTTGAGATTTTAGCAGCCACGTCAATGTAATTTATCGCCAATAACTCGCTTAATTTCAGCTTT
Organism: Podabrus alpinus; assembly: GCA_932274525.1. NCBI lineage: Eukaryota > Metazoa > Arthropoda > Insecta > Coleoptera > Cantharidae > Podabrus > Podabrus alpinus. The sequence continues at coordinate 2,818,253 of OW026451.1, read as the reverse complement.
ATAGAAAATTCTCATCAGATTAAAATTGAAGAGCATAAAATTTCTATACAAAACAGTTTTTCAAAATTTGTGAACGTCATACTCTTCCTGAAATAAAATTAAATTCTAGAAAGCCAAAATGCGTTTTATTCCAAAAAAATGAAATTGGAAAAGATTTTGAATAGTTCTTGTTTCGAATAGAATGTTCTTACATGTCATCTTCACTTTATAGAGAATTTTGTGCTCTTCATTTTTGGTCTGATGATAATTTTCCCTAAAAATCAAAATTACACGAGGTATCGACGAAAACTCACGTTGGAGTAACTAAAATTACAATTGGGGATGTTAATCCGACAGGGGGAGGGGTCATTCGGACACTCAAATACACATGTCTGCCAAATATAAGCTTGCCCGGATTTTTTGCTAGTTAAAAGTGTTCATTGTCTAGAGGTCTAGACCAACGGTGGGCAACCTCCGGCCCGCGGGCCAACTCCGGTCCGCGTAAAGTTCTAATCCGGCCCGCGAGATCTTTAGAAGAAATAATAAATAAATATTTCCAAAACAAAAATTTTAAATAAAAGGATTAGGTTAGTACTCGTACCTAACATAAGGAAAAAGGAGAGATCTACAGTTTAATTTTCACATATAATATATTAAGTGCATTTTTGATTATCGGTAACAATTTGACTACGTTGCTATGAAAACTTTGTTGTCAAGTAAATGTCCGAATGCGAAGCATGAGGACATTTACTAATGACAACAAGGTTTGAATATAGCAAAGTAGTTAAATTGGACGATAATCAATATAATGCACGTAATAAATTCGGTAAGACTATTGCACACATTAGAATTTGGAGGTTAAATATAATTGAAGTAGTGTTTCTATGGTTATTGTGTAGCATATTTGACAATTTAAAGCATTACTTTGTATGTCACCCGCTGTGGCGAAATGGTGATAGTACATGAGTACATGATTAGCAATGAGAATATCCGAGGTTCGAATCTTGCCGACGGCGAATTTTTATTTCATATAAAAAATGTATCACATGATATAAAGTAAACGTACACAATTATCAAAAAGAAGCATATGTGCAATTATCAAAGCAACTTGAACAATTATCGCGTAATTCTAACTCCATTGGTTAGAATTGATCGGATCCCTAAATATCATTGGTTGATGTTAGTCATGTGACACATGTGTGCAATAGTCGATATAATTCGTCTTATTTAAATTAAATTAAAAAGTATTGTAAAAAGTAAATTGAAAAGTACACTAACCCTCCATGTACGCGAGTTCGATGTACGCGAATTCAGAATAACGCGAATTAGATTTTGATACCTGAATTTTTTATACGCGAAGCAAAATTCCCTTTAACGCGAATTAAGTTTTCGCGTATTATTAAAATAACTTTTAGCCATCTAGACCGTGTCGGATGTGGTTGTTCGGCCTCACTACAAGGTTCTAAAGTAGCCTATGTTTTTCGTAGCGTTGTAAATATCGTAACTTCTACACCAAATTTAGTTAAGATTGGTCAAATAGAAACGTAAAGCACGTGCACGCGTATTTGCATTGTCGATCGGTTGACAGTTTGACAGCATTCATTATTGTTTTTTAAGTTGATTTTGAGTAGCCTGCCTTCCTTTAAGGAATCTCGATAATCCATTCATGCGCGTCCCTATGGTACGCGCATGAATGGATTATCGAGATTCCTTAAAGGAAGGCAGGCTACTCAAAATCAACTTTCCTTTCCTTTGCGAATTTTTTTCTTTGTAATTTGTTATAAATGATAAGAGAAATAAATATAGTACTTAACAATTAACTTTGTTATAAATATTATTGTTTTTATATTTTCAGAAAAAAATACAAGTATATAACAAAAATGTGTCCATTAACTATACTAAGGCCCGCGGACGAAACGTAAATATTATTCTGGCCCCTGTTATACAAAAGGTTGCCCACCCCTGGTCTAGACTAATAAGAATGTGAAAAAATTGGATTTTAAAAATAGTGAGCAGAAATGACTATTTTTTAAAAATATTTTTAACCTAAGGAGAGATTTTACAAAACTTTCAGTGTTATGGCGAAAAGTTTAACTTAACGTAATTATTACAGATGGTGGCAAGTTTCTTGCTTGATAAAGGACCAAAAATTGGTAAAATAAAACCTTTGCAAATTTATTATCTGTAAAAAATTTAGGTACTGTAAGCATTACGTTGGCACACTAAAGAGTTCTGCATTAAATTACCATTAATATTTATTAATCACCAAAGTCCCCAAGCAATAAACAGGATGTCACGTAAAATTCATTTCCTATTATCGGTTCTTCGAAAATCTAAGCACTGTTAATTAATTAGTTAGTTTTAAGTTCCGTGGTACGCAATTTAAAAAAATTATTTTAGTTTGTGTTGAAAATGAATTTAGAATTCAACAAATTAGGTAGGTGCTACTTGAAAATGTCCAAATAACGCAGACAAAGTTCGTTTCTAAAATCTAGTGAAATCTGTTCAGCCCACGAAAACGAAACAGGGAAATCCGTCAGCCTGAAAATAATTAAAAACGGCAGCAAAACAAAATACTCATATTATGTTATTTCGACTAGATTTTATAACCGGAAATAGTCCGTATTTTTAAATGTTTGACTGGTTTAGGACCTTGAAGGTCCTACGCTGTCTTTGCTACAAATTTATGTTAAAATCCATTCAGGGGCGTCATTTTTAATTCAATTATCCAATTCGTGGCGCTTCACTAAATTAACAACCTTAATTAGGGTGGGCGCTAAAACCTGGATACATAATTACCAAGTATTATCTATTAAACGAACGAATCGTTTTTTTTATGCGAAGCGGTACCTTAAAAATGATGATCCTTGTTATTTAATTTGCAAATAGAAATGTTTAACTAAGAAATATCACATTGTATTTAATAACCACACAGAGAGTGTTAATTGCCATAATTAAGGTACAATTAGATTATTTAAGCGAACGTCGGTAATAATAAATTAGATCTTTCGCAAATCTGTTACGCTCAAATAATTAATTTCGCCATCGCTCACTTTATTTCTTTAATAGCAAACCATCCTTGACGGGGGCTCAGGAAAAAACTTGACAGGGACTGAAATTTCACAAATTAATTCAAATGTTTTTCTCAAAACTTAGTTGTAATTTTTGCAACGTTTAAAATTTGTAGTTTATTATATATAAATTATACTTTCAATTAAATATCTTTATGCTTATTTACAACTGCAAAGAATGCTTGCATATATACTAAAAATCATATTTACACTTTGATAGCGAGTTTATTACATTATAAACTAGATCACTGCAGAGATGCAAAAGCTTTTTCTTTATTTAGAGTTTCAAACTTTATCTTTGTCAAAAAAATAAAATTAAAAAAAAGGGGTTACTACCAGGTTCACCAAAAATTAATTAACTTAAAGCTAAAAGACCCAGTTTTCTTTTGAACCACCCCTGTTTTGTTCCAAAAATGTCAGTATCAGAGTTTTTTTGCAGAAGCACTCAAGAGTGACGAATATCGGCAACTATTAGAAAAAACAATTAAAAAAAAGAAATCGGGACACCAAATGTACAGGTAAGTAAATAAATTGATTAAAATTTTTAAAACCACTTTCTAAGTAGGTATTATATAGTATGTACCTACAAGATTTTTAATTACCATAAAAATGCTTAGTGGCTTACGTCAAAGGATTATCAAATATGAAATGGCCTAAAGGAATAAATAATTAATTTTTTATACAAAATCTTTCCACGAAGGTCCATAGGTAAAATATATTTAAACATTTATCTTTATCTAGGCAAGGTCGAAACACGTCAGTTTACAGGTTGTAATTGCGATTACGATGACGACAAATGTAATAGAAGCCCCGTGATCTTCCAGTAGAAAAGAGCGTCTTCTGACTGAGAAAGTGTTGGGTTGGGCTGCTTTCTTTTTCGATTAATTGAACATTTTTCTACGACACATCAAGTATTATCAAGTTAGTACGAGATTAAATTCCATGTGATCGATCACAAGCAAAAATATTCGGAAATGCCTCCCGAATCTTTAACGTTGGCTGTCACCTCCGGATTTGGCGTCGGTATAATCGCGGGGATTGTTTCGGGAGTGTGTTACGTTATATTCCATGGATTTTATGAAAAAAGGTAAATACTAATTAGTTAATTCCAAGTCGAAAACGGGATTAAATTGATTTTTGAAACCCTTCGAAGGCGATCGCGTTCCTATAATGTTTTGATTTAAGGGAAAACGTAATTTTAGCCACGACCGATTTGCTTTCAAAATTTAACTTTTACATAAATTTCATCAGCAATGTTTGGCAAAAAATGTGACCTTAAATTTGAAAAATGTATGCAATTCGTATAAATTATACAGGGCGAGGAAATTTTCGGTGGAGCCGAAATTACCACGTATAACAGTTTTTCTCGATTTTAAGTTGAAAACGTAAACAACTCGATGTAAATTGGGTCTTGTTTGCCAGAATGAAGAAATCTGACGTAAAAGTAAATATTGATTAGCAAACATAGAAACCTACTTCGCAATTTATTGTGTTAAAAACTTCCAGTAAAACTCGTATGGCTTTCTCCTAATCGCACGACACCCTTCGATATACTCGAGAGTAACATTTTCATCACGGAATGACCTATTGTATGAAAACACCATACCATCACGTCGTTAATGACCAACTGATTCTCGTCAATTTAAACGGTTTGATACCACACATGGAAGTTCCGGATGAACGACTTAATTGGTCTGCATAGTTCCGGTTTTAAAATTGAGCGCATAACTTTAGAAATTATTCAAATGGCATTGTGATTTTTTTCCTACGCGATCAATGTTGTTGTTGCAGTGAAAAGAATCCGCCCAAAAAAATTCATGATCTGGTAAGAGTTAACAAATCTTTATTGAAGGGTTCACATTTTGTGATTTTCCAAAAATTACAAAAATTCACAAAGCACTTAAGAATCTGAAAACATCATACTAGACGGGTACGGCCTGCTTCTTTGCTGGCTTTCTTCCAGCGTAAAAATTTTGATCAACACTACTTCGATTGTGCACATCATGAACAACGCCATAAATATGACGAAATGCGAATCCGGGCTAATTTTGATTGTTCCCGGGGGATAGTCATTTTTTAAACCCAAATTATCCACTTCGCACAACACAAACCACATAATCATGATAACTTTACGTTTGATATCTCATTTTAGATAAAACTTTATAATAAGCGACCAGAGCGCAACAAAGCAAGTCAACTGTGTTCGATAACTAACAAGTCCATCTTACAGAAAGTAAAAGTTAACTTATGTAATTTTAATAAACCTACACTTTCTATGGCCGAGAATCTAGGGCAAGCTTAACATTTTTAACAACTTTATGTAATAGGTGCTTCCATTCGTGACATACTTTTCCTCTCTCTTTTTAAGTTTTATCTCTTTTTTGATCATTATTGGAATTGTCGGATTCCAATGTCAAAAAGAAATAATTTCTAATAAATAATAATTTTAACGTGGGTGTTTTAGGGCACGAAACACATCAGATGATTCAGTTTGCAACGTCTGCGGTAAAACGTTCTACTCCACGGAAGTGATTTTAGGAACCAAAGAAGTCGTAACTTGCGAAAAATGCAAACGAAAAATTTGCAAGTTGCGATGTTCGAGTCAAAATGTGCAAAAATTATGGATATGCGAAACGTGCCGAAACTCGGAGTCGTGGTTCAAGGGAATACTTAAGACAATCGGTACAAAAACTGAAAACCCCGCTCCGATTTTGGGTAATAAAATCAAAAATTCTTTTTCAAGTTTTACAAAACTAGATACTGTTTTAGATAAAAAAGCCAAGACCGTAATGAATCAAGGTCCCTATGCCAAAAGAGACGAAAAGGAGCAAGTGCGCGATTTTATCGAAAGATTAGTGGAATCGATGCTGGGCAATAATGTGGACGACGTCAGTGTAACTCGAATTTACAATGAGGAGAAATGTAAGTATTGGGTTTCAGTAAGATTCATCCATCTTTTGGGTCAAAAATGTTCGCATCATCATTCTACCAACTTGACTAACGTCGACTTACAGATGACCATATCATGTTCAAATACCATATGGATCTCAGCAATACCATCACAGAATTAGGTTCGGCTCTTCATATGACTTTTGCTAGTGAGTAGTACTAACATTCAAAGTGCACTGTATTTTTTTAAAAGGGATTTTGAAACCTCACTTCTAAATACCCACGATGTTCACTTTAAATACCGTGGAAGGTTTTAACAAAATTATACGTCTGACTGTTAGGTAACACTCAATTAGTTTTTCTATAAAAAGTCAAGTGCAAACTTTTTAACTTCAAGGTCTAATATGCCACAAAGGCATTTTTAATGTTGAAAGAACGTCTTTTTAGAGAGGATGAAATGAAAGCAATCGGGACCTTACCTTACGGTGTCCATCCAATACTGTAATTCTTCCAATATTTACTTATGCATCAATTCTCTTGTGATTCCTCTGATTACTTTCAGAACTTCTATTCTAGAATATCAATTTTGATCTATAGATATGTGGTTAGAAGCGCATCACGCAATGACTTGCTCATTGAATCTTATAGGCACGCTAGCATCAGGCTTCTAAGTAATCTTTCAGAAATTCAGATCATACAGAACCTTTTTAATAGCATAAAGCTATAACTAATATCCAGAACACTCGAGTTTAAATTATTAGGCCAATATTTTGACTTTCGATAGCTATAATTTTAGAGACTGAGACGGTCAATGTCCGGTGGGTTAAGTACGTTGACTGCTAACGCTAAGTTCCCGGTTCGACTCCGAGCAAAATAAGAACTTTATTATGACCGTCTCCCCTAGGAAGGCAAATCACCGAGGTGTAATCTATCAAGAAACCTCTTAAAAATGGGCCACAACGCGATTATTTTGTGCGATTGATAAAATTCGATTTTTGGAATTAAACTGATTTTGTTGAGTACCTAAACAATTTAATGAAATAACCATACTTAAAGTGAACATCTCCTCGTTTTAGATTAGATATAGCTGACAGAATTTCACAAATTATTTCGTGAGAGTGGGATCATTATAATCGTAATTTTAAAAACATGCAAGCAATATGGTGTAGATGATAAACTGGATTACCAACGTCGATTTTCAATTTTTGATCCTACCGGATCTGATTTCAAAAAATCTGTTTGTACTGACCGTGTCCCTTAATAAAAGTTCATACAATTTCCAGTTTTTCGGTATTCGAGATGCCGATTTGATTTGATATCCGTAAAAGTTGAAACTACAATTAAAATTTGTATTGTGACGCTGTAGTATAATAATAATTATTATTAATTTAATATTCGTCCCCTCTACGCGTTCCAAGTAGAAATAATTAATATTCACACACTTAAAACCTAACAAAAAACCTTGACCAGCAGGTATAAACAACGTACTTTAAACCCATGTTTATCGTCTACAGGCCATTAGCTAATTGCAATAAACTAAAAAAATATATAAGTAATATTTATATAATATCAACGTAAATAAAACGTTAATTTATTACGAGATTGCATTATAAAAATTTAACTAGCACTTAAAAATTCATCAGTAAATAAACACAATAAATGGGGGTTCCTAATCCACGATTTCCCCTTTACCTCCCGAGTGTTCAATTTTTCAGAAAATTTAATTAATAAAACCTTGAAATTGATAAATATAATATCGTTGCCTGATAGCCGAATATTTGGCTATTCTATAGCCAAATTATATGGTTTAAAATAGAGCAGACCGATAACAATGATAACAATCAAAGTTATCGTTATGAAAACTAGAAATATTAAAAAATTTATAGTATGTACATACATACATATAGAGACGATTGCGTAACGAAAACTTAAGTTAGGTAGCCAATAAATACTTATCTGAAAGAATTTTATTGTTTTATCACAATTTTCAAGTTGCGATAACATTCAGATAACAATAACTTATTGCAAATAGAAGTTTTCTTAAACAGAAAATTATAAGCTCCTTGAGAAGTTTTTTTAACGTGTCTTAGTAAAATGTCATTTTGTATAAGTGTTGTGTTAGCTTCGGCCTGGGTTGTATTTTCTACGGTTTTATATGCATGGCATTATTTTGTAGAAGTCGTATTGGGTAAGGATTTTCATTTTTCCAAACATTTACTACGTCACGCACATATTTCATCCCCGATTTGATGTTGCAGATCTTCCCATAATTGGCCAATCGCCGTGCTCAGCTCATTCAAACTTCAAGCAGTTGATTCAAAAAATCGTTCAAGATGCTATCGGCTTGCCCAAACTCAAAAAAATGAAAGATGATCCGAGTTCCTCGGAAGACAAGTCTTACGAAAATCTTCTAGCAACCGCCATAATCAATAAGGTAAGCTACTCTCTCTAAATTTTTTTCCTAGTTGCCAGGTACTACACCGCAATGGTCTTATCGTTACAGAGTTGCCTGCAAACGCTACCCACATTTTATATTCAACAATTGAAGGCTCGCAATTATTAAATTGTAATAATTATAATATGCAAAATTTCAAAATTAAAAAAAATAACAAATTAAGTTGTATTATTCACAAATTCCTCCGATTGTCTCCACACCCAAACATGATAACACCTGATAAAACTTTAAGCGAACGATAAAAAACTGAATTTTTAATTTTTGTTTTATTTAAATGAAAGGTCGTCACAAATTACCAACAAGAGTTGGATTCGCTGAAGAAAACTAAGTCCGAAGACAACAAAGAGTACTTTTTTGGTGGAGAAACTTTGGACAACAAATGGAAAAAAGCGGACATTGACAGCACTTCCGCTTCCAGTTTAGAAGAGTGGATGCGAAGCGACGATTCGAGTGGGGTGTCGTCCAAAAACGTTGATTCTACATCCGTAACGGTAAGACCAAATTTTTCCATTATAATAAGATCTTAAACTTATTTCGGAAGGTGGACGATAACGAAGGCGAGATAAAATCTCCCGAGACGAAAAACGAAAATTGGAAAAATAATTGGTTAATGCAAGAGAATAAATTGAAATTAAGTAGGACGTCTTCGCCAGTTCCGGTACCCATGTTGGTTCCTAATCCTACGGTAGTGGCCAAAGTGTTAATTGGCGATAGAGAAGCGGACGACACTACAGATTTGTCGGATGCGGGTTCCGACGTAGAAGATACCGAATCGGTATCGAGTTTCGAAAATATTAAAACGAAAGAGGAAATGCCGCTTATAGATCTACTAAATGAAGATGAGGATGCTATAACCAAAACGCAAGGTTAGTAAAATATCGTAGTTAAATTAATATAAATATTTCTTTAAAAATGGTACATTTTCAGAAGTAGACGAAGCGACGTTAAGCTCCATAGAAAGTGGAATGGAGCAAGATTCAGAATATACGGAAAAGTATGCAACTTTGCCTAAGACGATCATGAAGAGTCCTCCTCCAGTTGATAGGTAAGTTCAAATCTTATTTTATTATGCAAGCCGTCAATTAAAATCTTTTAGCCCTTCTTCCACAGAAGAAGATTTGCCAAAATCAGAAAAACAACCGGAAGAGGTTGAAGAAAAGAGAAATTTTGTTTCGGAAAAATTCAAAGGCAAGTAATAAACTAGGAGGTTAGAGAAACACATTTTAATGCCTTTTTCAGGAGGTTACAGTGAAAGGGAAAAACAAAAATGGAACAACGCCGTCGAAATGAAAAATAATCCTTACAGTGCAGAAAATCTAAAACAAAGATTAAGCAATCCCATCATTAGGTAATAAAAGTTTGATTTTGCTGCTAAGATCGTGTTAATTTATTAATAATTGTTACAGATATGGTAGGGATTACTACGTGAAAGATGCGACAAGAGCGGCAGGCACGAGAAAAAAAACTTTAAGCGATTATAAAGACGATGCGGTAAGTCCAGACGATTCTCTTGCACAATTAGAAAGTGACTATGTTCGAGCCAATATTAATAGGAGATTATTTAAAACAAAAAATGATTCCACCATAAATTTTGTGAAAAATCCGTTGCTAAATTTTCCCGACGAATATAACATTCTGTAAAAAAATTGTTAAGTATGTATTTTATTAGTCAGTAGAACCACGAGTAAATAAAATAGAATGGTAGGTGACATAAAATGAGTCTGAATAATCTAATTCAAAAATGTATTTTGATGAGTTACAAATGCAGTGGCCGCCTGACTTTTAACATTTCATATCAATGATCACAAAATGACTTTCAAGTCTATAAAATTTGATGTCGGAATGGCTGCAACACACCTGGTGCTTGAAGAATTAATTTTTAGTAATTAGGTTTTGATAAAATCTCCTCCAAATCCAGTGCCAGGCTTAAAACAATTAAATTTTGGACTTTAAATTAAATAGAATCATATTTATAATTCTCAAACCTGCAATTTAAGAACTTTATAAGAAGGAAAATTTAAAAAATTAATTTGACAACAAAAATCGATTTGGTAGTTTTATTAAACCCAACAGGGTGGTTATGGCACTGAATTTTGAACGAACTTTACATTTTTTGTATTATTTTAAAAATTGTAAATTTTATAGTTAAGCCAGTATTGTTAAAATTGCTGTTATTAAATTTAAAAAAAGGTTAGTCTTTGTTTTTTCAAAAAAATGCAACAGAAATTTAAAAATGCACAAGGTAAGTTACAATTTTTTTTGGTGACTTGTAACTAATTTCTTGAAGTATTAGGTGCAATACTAACAATACTGTGCTTTTGTAGCTCGCACATTAGTGAATATTCATAAAAAAAAAAATTATTTTCACTTTAGATGACCGACCCTGTGTACAAAGCCATCCCGGTTTATGTCACCTCATCACCGATGGAAGAAGATTCTTCAATAGAAACTTCCTCTTCGGTTAAATCAATCATGGAATTATCTAGCGATTCAGACAAGAGCATCGAAAGAACATACAACCTCAGGAGTGGTAAAGTTTACGAAAAACAAAGCAGTGAGGAGATCATCCTTGGATCGAAAAATCCACTAGGAGTGAAAACCGAAATCAAAAGTAACAAATTGGATTTGTTGTTTGACGAAAATCACAATTCTTCCGAATCTTTAACGAAAACCCTCGACATGGATCCAGAAATAAAACTTTTAAAAGATAATCAGTTGGTTAAAAGTCGTCTGGGGCAATTTTCAAAATCCACTCCCACCCTGAACGACTCTTTCGTCAACAAAGAAACCCCAAAAGTTACAAACACTTCAATTTGCGATTTAAAATTAAAATTCAACTGTCAACAAGTAAGTAAATTTATTGCTATCTGCAAAAATAGAAAGTATTTCCATTTTTTATTGTTTAATCATCTGGTTAACTCTTAAAGTTTATTTTAATAGTAAGCACATTTTTATTGCTTATTTTTACATTAATGAAAAATTATTTTATATGACATACCATTCCTAAAATAACTTACCAAAAAGACGCAATATTGATTCATTGCAATTTTAGTGCATTGCAAAAAATAAATAAACTTTATTCAACTAAAGGTTGATTTTTTTCAAAATTCGTCCATGTTTAGTTCAGGCAAGGAAGGCGAAAAATTAGCAAGAGCTTACAAGAGGGACGCGCATGAATGGATTATCGAGATTCCTTAAAGGAAGGCAAGAAATCCGAGCAAGCTGAAATTCGGCAGACATGCATATAGGAGTGACCTAGTGAACACCCCCCAAAAGTTGCCTGAAATCCCATGCCGGGTCTACCACAAGGTGATTTTTCAAGGTGACCAAAATCCCATTTTAACATTTATTTCAGAAACGGTCCATGTTATCAAAAAATATTTCAAATAAAAATAATTGTTAATAATATTATCTACATCTTTTGTTCTTAACAGTTTTGTTATAAAACTTACCATTAAGCCATAAATTGAGCAAAAAAATAAGTCAACACTATACCTAGACATTTTATGTAAAATTGCTATGAAACCTTGAAAAAATTTTAAGTAAAGCTGAATTTTTGCTTATGGACTCGATTGGTCTCATGGAAAGATAATTTATATTAAAATTCTTGGATATTCTCGTGTCGGCGACAGTTTTTTTGTTCGCCATTTTAAAAAATGGAGACTAAAATCCTATTCTTTACATTTATTTTGAGAAGTATCTACGTTATCAAAAAATATTTCAAACAAAAAATGTTTTACATAATAAATAATATCTAGGTACCGACATCTCTCGTCGTTTTGATTTTTCATCAAAGCTTGTATTTATGATATTCGGACAGATGCACATGGTGTAATCTCATTTTTCAATACTAGTAGCAAATTAAATTTATGGATTAATTGTGTTATTCAAAAATGCTAAGAAGAAAAGATGTAGATAACATCATGTAAAGCGTTTTTTGGTAGAAACATTTTTTGATAACATGGATAGTTACCGAAATAAAAAAATGTGTAAGTGCGATTTTGGTTGCCATTTTTCAATATGACAGCAAAGCTTATTTCAGGAATAGTATGCAATAGACAAATTTATTTTATAGAGAATTTCATGCTCTTCAATTTTGTTTAATGATGAATTTTCATGAAAGTGAGAATCAGCAAACTATAGTCGAAAAATCCTCTTGGGGCAGGCTTAGGCATCCAATTGGGGAACATGCCGGTATGGGATTTTAGACGACTTTTGGGGGGGTTCATTAAAATAATCCTATGTATATACACGTCTGCCAAATTTAAACTTATCCGGTTTTCTTGTAAGTTCAAACCAATTTTTCGGCTTCGTTACCTGAACATTTAAGGTGACCAAATTTTTTAAACGCGAAAGCAGTACATTCAGATTTTTTAAACGCGAAAGCAGTACTACATTGGACGAATATTTTTCATTTGAATGCATTTTTTTTTAATCATCATCATTATCAACTGCAAGGATTAAGCCAAGGGGTTGTTCACTTCAATAATCTTGTGTACAAAATATCAATAATTTATTACTAATCTCAAATAATCTAAATCTCCCATAATATTTAATAAACATTAGTAATCTAAATAATCATTAGTAATCTAAATAATCTCAAGTAATCTTAAGTAATCTCAAATAATTTCAAATAATCTCAAAATAATCTCAAATAATCTTAAATAATCTCAAATAATTTCAAATAATCTCAAATAATTTCAAATAATTTTTAACAATATTTGATAATTCTAGGGTCTACGAGTTTATAACGGTTTATAAGTTTCAAACAAACAAATATTCATTTTTTTATAAGAGATACACAATATGATAAAATATAACAAATAATAATACATGGAATAAGTTGAGTCAAGTTAAATTTTTGTAGCGTATCTATATAGTGGGCAATATCACAATAAACACCAATGTCCGCTGGAGATAAATCACCGTCTTCTAGTACTCGGTACCCCAGTTGCCAGCCGTTTCAACTCCTCTCTTCTGTTCAAAACTGGGGTTTGTTGGAGCAGTTAGGGCTGAGAATTGCTTTTGCTTTCCCTTGCCAGTTTTGTAACCAAAAGCCAGGATTCTTCCAACCGGTCTAGTAAAATTGAGCGCGATCGATTGGACGCGGTGACAATTGCCCGCGACGACTATTGGGCGCGAATGCAATTGGGCGTGAGGGAAGATTTATCCATTAATAATTATTAATAACGAGAGGTTGAACGTTTTCCGTTATTTTGGGGAAGGGGTTTATCCCGGTTTCTACGAGGGGCAGGCACGTCCCTGGAATAGAAGGAGGGCTTGCCTCATCCGCTATTTCAGGGGGGATCTTTCCTATCTACTGATTGGCCCTCTGGCTCGTTTGGGTTAGTTGACTTCATGTCATTGGGGGGGGGGGGTCTCCCTTATTCAAGATTGGCTCCCGGATGGTTGTCGTTACTTTGGGAGTTTTTACTATAACTAGTGTACTGTTTGCCCTCTGGCTCTTTTGGGTTGGTTGAGGTCACGTTTCTGTTGTTGGGCTTTCCCTTTTCCAAAACGGGCTCCTGAGTGGTGACCGATATTTTTGAGGGAAACCTGAACTGAAACTTGGCTTTAAATCCCATTACTTGCCTTATCATAATCTTTGCATACCATCTGGATCTTTCGTTAAAGCCTTTGGGGGTAAGGTAGTAGAGTGGATTCACTGTAGATAGGAAAGACCCTCCCCTGAAATAGCGGACGAGGCTAGCCCTCCTTCTATTCCAGGGACGACCTGCTCCTCGTAGAAACCGTGATAAACCCCTTCCCCAAAATAACGGAAGAGGTCCAACCTCTCGTTATTAATAATTAATAATGGATAAATCTTCTTTTGCGCCCAATTGTATTCGCACCTAATAGTCGTCGCGTCCAATTGTCACCGCACCGAATTGTCACCGCACCGAATTGTCATCGCGCCCGATTGTCACCGCGTCCAATCGATCGCGCCTAATTGTCGGTTACCGTCTTCCAACAATGGGCCCATCTCGATTTTTAAAAACCCACCAATCCCAAATAGACACATTTTCTTATTTTCGAGATTTTTCTCGAAAACAGCTTTTATGGGTGGAAGGCGTGCTACGAGGTCCACGGTCGAAGTCATGTACCCTGAGAAGTCTATCACTGGATTGTCTGCTCTCTGCAGAAGACCCTGCAGTAAAAGAACGCAATAGCGCCATCTGTTGTTAAAATTTTTTATTCTTAAAATGATTATATAATCATAAATAATACTGATAATACCTAGTAATCAATAATAATCAAGTATAATCATGAATATAATCATGAATAATCACCGATAATCTCAGGTAATCCTAAATAATCATTAATAATCACAATAATCAGTATTAATCTTAAGTACCTAATCACGATAATTTATTAATAATCTCAATAATTTTTTACATAATATAATCTGTGTACATAAAAAATCTAAGTGAACAACCCCTTGGATTAAGCCATAGGTGACTTGTTCCGACTTCATACTTCAAAATTGGTCGCTCCACCACTTCTTCGGCGGTGTATGTATCATTTTCTTTTAATACATTACAAAATTCTTGACAGTACAGACTATCTCAAAGAAGTACTGTACTGCTTTAAGCAGTACGTCTGGTCACGTTAGTTTATTTACTTTAAATGCAATTCGCCTTTTTTAAAACATTTCTCTCCTTGCAACAAATCCAAGTTTTTTGAATGCTCAAGCCAATTTTTCGGCTTTATTGCCTGGACTAAAATGTTGCACATAAATCTATAATTTAAATTTCAGGATTTGCGCAACGACAAGTTAGATCAAATTTACAGTCTAACAGCTCGCAGCATTCCTAGTCAAGTTCGAAAAGAACTTCAAGAAACGCAATCGGAGAAAGTTGAAATTCATTTGGGTATAATTCATACAACTACACCAATTTTTTATTTTTAATACAAGCAATTTTTTTAGATGCACCCAAGCCTGAAGAGCTTGTAATCGATGAAGAATTTCCAGCTGCTAAAAGCAGGATACAGTTTTTCGAAAACTTAAAACATTAATGGCATACAAAAATTGGTTACCTCGCAAGAAAACGTCAGAAGTTTGTTGTTAAAGAAAAATTAATAAATTTGTTCATAAATAATCCAAAGATATTGTGATATTTATAGGTTGGGTGTTACTTTTTTGTATATACAGATATATCCCCATTGTACAAAATAACATTTATTATATAACAAAGCTTACAAAAGAGTCGAAGAATTATAATTTATTTTTTACCTTCAACCATTATAATGTGATAGCCAAATTTAGTTTTGACCGGAGGATCTGTATAAATGGGATTATTTACGTTCGAAGTTGCCAAAGCAAATGCAGCATCTTGAAATGGGCCCACCATCGAACCCCTAGTCATCCAGCCTAAATCGCCACCTTGTCGTGCTTTGTCTTCGCTGTATGCAGCCGCAACTTCGGGGAACTTTTGTCCGGCTTTTAATTTTTCCAAAGCTTCAAGGCACTTTCCTTGCTTTTCGCATAAAATGTGGCGTACTTTAACTGCAGTTCCACCTTTCTTTTCTTTGCCAGCACCTAAAAGTTGGTAACGAAAGTTGAAATATTAAATCATTTATTTAGCTAACAAAATAGCGGTTACCTTTGTCGGCGTCTTCGGTTTTGCTTGCTTTTCCAGATTTTGAACCCGAAGCTGCTTTTTTTGGTGGCATTGTGTGTATTTAAAACGATTTCGAAGAAAGTAAATCTTAGGTTATGTGTATTCTGTGGTTATGTGCGGTTACAATCTGACATTTGCAGGAAACTGCATGATTTTATATACACTGTGCGGCAAATAGTTAGTGAGTACCTTATTAATGCGCAAGCTGAAGACAAATAACTTGAAGACAAATTATTACCTTGTAATAATAATGCAATGCTGGACACTGTAAACTAAATAATAGTATGCATTTCCGATTTAAACTGCAATTTGTAATCATTTCATGCTGTAATTTCAATATAACCTTAAAGCAATTTAAGTCCTGGAATTGCATAAGTACTTAAAAACACTTAGGATTGTGGATGCTATAAAACAGTGGAGAATGTGTGAGGCGCGGTCATCTAATGTCTCATTTCTGAGGGGGGTTTTAAAGAGGGTTAGGTCCCCCCCCCTTCCAAAACATGTGCTTTGTTATTGCACGACTGTAGAATCAATAAGAATAACCATATGCGGTATCATAACTTGCTAATTGATCGGAGAGAACATTTGAAGCTTTTCCAAAATTGTAGTCACAAGCAGTAGAAATTGTAACTCGTTGTGTCTGCAAACACTCTTTGAGGAAATTGAAGCCTAAATTAAAAATATCAGACACGGGTGTCTGTTCTAGGAAAACTCGATTTATGGCCAAGTTAAACAAAAAATTGAAAAACCACAAAACTCCATGGCTTCAAAACATCGATTTCTAGCTTAAAAAGAAAATCATCATTTTTGGCAAATTTTGTGTTTTTCACCTTGGCAGTCAACCTGTACTAATAAATTCACATTTTCCTAAAGTCACAAGACGATAAGATTCTAAAAGGGGCGATAAGATACGCAAACGACTGCCGTTGTTATTATTATCATTGTTATTATTTAATATTTTCGTTTTAGTTAAAAACATTTTAATTTTGTATTAAAAATATTGATAAAAAGTTCAATGAATCGAAAGTTTGATTTATAAAATAGCAATTCTAACGAAAAAGCCATTAGTTTCTTACGTTATTATGTAATTACACTGTCACGTGACGCCACGCTTCACGAATCTGATTGGCTGAACGGAGTTTCTCTTTCGTATTAGACCAATCAAAGTTACGGAATGTAGCTTTACGTCACATTGCGATGTGTGCATAAGCTCAGCTTTAAGGGTCATTCACATCCACGTAACGTACGTTCCGGACATACAATACGTAACGTAAGGAAAGTTGAAATGCATTGTTTCAAATGGCACCATTCACATTCGAAAAAACATGGGAGACGTAACGTAACGTAACAAAAAGTTCGTTCAATTTCAACTTGTACGTTATGTTTTCTGTGTTTGACCAATGGAGATGCTTCCATTTTATTAGGCAGCACCCCTTTTACTGTATTTTCAATTTTAAGGTTAAGTCACAAAAATTAATGCTGTCAAACTGTCAACCGATAGCCAATGCAAATACAGGTGCCCGTGCTTTTCGTTTCTATGGAAACATAGTATAAACATAGTAAACTAAGTGGATGTGAATGGCAAATAAAAAACTACGTTTTCTACGTTACGTATTGTATGTCCGGTACGTACGTTACGTGGATGTGAATGACCCTTAAGTCTTAGTTTTCTAGGAGAGCCCAAGGCAAAGATGTAAAAGAAATAAAATTAAATAGAGACACCTTAGCGAAATAAGAACTTTGCACAGATGAGCGGGTGAATTTTCTCTGCCATGATTTGGAATCCACGTAAAACTGTAGGTCCCGTGCAATGTTGCTCTACCGTGAAGGGCGGGGGGGGGGGGAATTGGTGGTCAATTGCAATTAGCAATGCCTGTTTTACAAGGGTAACTCCCGAGATATTTTTTAGCAATTGTAATCATATGGAACGTATTAGTGACACTTGCCCGACTTGAGGGAGTCCGACAAGAGACAGATTCGTTTGTTTTTTGTTAGACACCTACAGTAGTGTCCTATAGATCAACGGTGGACAACCTCCGGCCCGCGGGCCAACTCCGGTCCGCGTAAAGTTCTAATTCGGCCCGCGAGATCTTTAGAAGAAATAATAAATAAATATTTTCAAAAACAAAAATTTTAAAGAAAAGGATTAGGTTAGTACCTAACATAAGGAAAAAGGAGATCTCCAGTTTAATTTTCGATATAATTCGTCTTATTTAAATTAAATTAAAAAGTATTGTAAAAAGTAAATTGAAAAGTACACTAGACCCTCCATGTACGCGAGTTCGATGTACGCGAATTCAGAATAACGCGAATTAGATTTTGATACCTGAATTTTTTATACGCGAAGCAAAATTCCCTTTAACGCGAATTAAGTTTGTAATATTGCAATTCAATTTTTAGCGCGTGTTGTTTTTTTAAGCGGGGTTTTATTTTAAATTCAAATATAAACCGGAAAAAGAGAGAGAAAGACCGAAGGTCGAGCTTTTAAATCTAGAGGGAGCGGTTTAGCATAAAATTTAAGAAGGGACGCCGTCATCTTAAAAATCAAGGGCAGAAGGGTTTTGTTGGTGAGTCGGATAACACCTGTGCCTTGTGATAAAGAAGTTTATTCTGATTTTCATTTTTGTAACATCCTAATCGAAAGGGGCGATTATAGTGAAATATTTGACTATACCGGAGATCTGAGAGTAAGTTACAATTTAAATATAAATTTGTTTGATATATTTATGTTTTGTAAAACATCATACCACGTGATTTCACCTGTTTGGGTTTTTCGGTGATTTTGCAAGAAAAGGTTATAAATATTGTTTTATTCCATGAGATATGTAAAATACCGGGATAGATTTTTAATAAATAAATCATTATAATACAGGATGACCGGTATTTAACACGATATCTGTAAAATCCAGTCACGTGTCACGTGGTAAATTAATCTTGATTTTATGATTTTATATACAGTAGCTCAAAGAAATTCGATTTGTTTATTCTATTAATAAATTAATAATCACATTTTGCAGATTACATAAAAATATCGTCAATTATATTCAATAACGTAGTATACGGGTGTTTCCGAAAGGTTTGGCATTGCTTCTCATATTATAACGTAGTTGTAAGTTGTTCTGATATTTATTGGTGGTAAATTTTAAATTAACGATGATAAAGGAAGGTGGTTAAATGAGGTTATGATTTAAGAAGGTAAATGTTGAGGTGGTCAGTATGTGGTTACATGTGTTCTACACATATTTTATAATTGATATTTTTATGTCTATATTAAAGGTTTGGTAATTTATATACGAGACGAGCGTCGTCTCAGCGAGGTATTGAAGGTATGTCGGTATAACAGGGTCCTTTCTTTGAGGTATGGTGATACTTACAAGCTCATTGTATGAGTGTAAAGTAATTAATCCATGTAGCAAATCACCCCGCGAAAATTTCCTCGACAAGCCAGAGGCCGGCTCGTGATTTGTGTAAATTCTGACCCGGAGGCAGAACATGGACGTAGTCAGGAATTGTATGGTTGTATAACGTGTTCACATTTCCCCCCCCCCCCCCCCCGAACATTGTGTGGAGCTTGGAGGTATTGCTCTATTCGATAAGGGAGACCTTTGTTATACTGAGGTGTAATTTTATAGGTATTATAAACAAATATTATGGTTTATTTATAGGTATAAAAGTTGTGGGTCTAGGTCAATTAGGCGCGGCCGATTAGGCGCGGCCGATTAGGCGCGGACTCAATTAGGCGCGGACCCAATTAGGCGCCGTGCCAATTAGGCGCGGATACAATTAGGCGCAGACCGTTTAGGCGCGGGCCCATTTAGGCGCGGGCCCAATTAGGCGCCGCCCATTTAGGCGCCGGCCATAAACAAATTAAATTGTTAATCTGTTATAAGTCTGTATTGTATTTATTTTTAAAAAAAATCACAAAAGTCCATTAATAACTTATGGGTTTTCCATGAATTACTACCGAATTCAAATTATTTTTGAAAAAATTTTTTTTTATTAATAATAAAATACTTAATATGTTGCAATAAATTACATGACATAATTATGCGAGACCCCACGAAGAAATTCTACGATATTACGATTGTCGTAGTCCATTACGAGGGTCTTGATGCGTTCATCGGCCACAACATATTTTCGTTTTTTCTGCGGAGGTGGAGCTCCCGAAATTAATTGTTCTAAAAAAACATCCCTACCACGTTGAATTTGTTTTAAAGAATCCAGAAGCTTCCAAATCGTGGGATGGTCCATTGACAGCTCACTTTGCAAACGTCGGTGAGCTGCTTCAGCGTGGTTGTTTGTTCGATCTGTGTCTGTTAAAACTCTTTCGTGAACAGACCATATTTCAGGAGGAAACATAGGGCGACTTCTTCCATTAGCTCTACGATTTGGTCGCCCTAAATAAGTGTCCTCAAACCATTGTAATAATGGTTGCAACTCAAGGCAAAGTTCATTGGATAATGCATCAAGAGCAGTGTCCAAGTCCGCAATCCGTACAAATGCCAATGACGTCACCATTCGCGCTTCTAAAGCAAAATCGCCTTCGTTATTGTAGCGGCTTAGTAGGTGAAGATCACCTAAATGCTTTCTCATATTTTTCACAAGATGAAAAAAGCATCCCAAAATTTCAGAATTTGGAAATGCTTCCCTAAACGCATTAATTGCTGCCAACTCAAAATCGCACGAAATTCTTAGAAGGTTTAAATTTGGCTCCACTTGTGTTAGAAGTTCTATCATCTTTCTATAAGTACTACTTTGTTTATTTGGTACGAACCAATGCTCCGATTCACGTAAAATTCCATGTACATGGCTTTCTCGTCCAAAAAGTAAAATTCTTTCCGCTCCTGGTCCACTGTCGGCCACTAAAAAGTTTTCTACCAATCCGTTCCCTTCAAAAATTCTATACTCTTCCGGAACGACCATATCTTCCAACCTTAATGGTGCAGGAGGTGCAGCATTAATTTGATTTCTTTTCCTGCGAATTGTTTTCTTTAACGCCCTATCATTCGGTAATTGTGCTTGTGCTGCCCGTGACATTTGACTATTGAGGCAAGCATTGACAATTTGGGCGGTTGATTCAACAGTAGTTGCAGCACGATTCTTCATACGATTAACCAAAATGCCAGCTTCAATTTTGGCCGGGTTACTGTCGTGGGAGTGTCGATTCATTTGCTTCACTATGGCACCATTTACTGTATGAACTCTCATTTTGCAACCGTTGTTTTTTTGATCACATCGCCAAAACCTTTTGGAACCACATACACTGAGCTTATCAAAAACGAAGCAATGCCCGTCAATATGAAGTTTTTCATTTCCTCTTTCCGAAACCACTTCCATTTTGTAATAAATTGTACTTTTGGTTATTTTAATATGTTATTCTCGATTAATTAATTTTGGTTTTTATTTTTGTTTATTAGTTTTCATACTCTTTATATATAAAATTTTATTTACCACACTAAAAATAAAAATAGTTATTTAAATCATTATAGCTTGGTTTTTTACCTACCCTGTGGCTTTTCTTCTGGTTATTGGGCAAGGGGGTAGTTTATTTCGTTTATTTATTTACCACCCTAAAAATAGTTATAAAAACGAAATAAACTATCCCCTTGCACAAGCACAATTACCGAATGATAGGGCGTTAAAGAAAACAATTCGCAGAAAAAGAAATCAAGTTAATGTTGTACCTCCTGCACCATTAATGTTAGAAGATACTTATGGTCATTCCGGAAGTATATAGAATTTTTGAAACGTATCAAGACCCTCGTAATGGACTACGACAATCGTAATATCGCAGAATTTCTTCGTGGGGTCTCGCATAATTATGTCATGTAAATTATTGCAACATATTATGTATTTCTATATTTCCTTATATTGTGGAAATAAGTAAAAAAAATTTTTTTTAAATAATTTGAATTCGGTAGTAATTCATGGAAAACCCATAAGTTATTAATGGACTTTTGTGATTTTTTCTTAAAATAAATACAATACAGACTTATAACAGATTAACAATTTAATTTGTTTATGGCCGGCGCCTAAATGGGCGGCGCCTAAATGGCCGGTGCCTAATTGGGCCCGCGCCTAAATGGGCCCGCGCCTAAACGGTCTGCGCCTAATTGGGTCCGCGCCTAATTGAGTCCGCGCCTAATCGGCCGCGCCTAGTCGGTCGCGCCTAATCGGCCGCGCCTAATTGTCCGGATCCCAAAAGTTGTAGACGTATTTTGTCCAACTTTCTTGCATTGAAGTTGAAGGCGTAAATTAGCCCGACTTGCAAGCCAGCTGAACCCAGTCGTATTTTGACTGATGACAAACAAACATTCTCAATACAAATGATTATAAATAATGTTAAATAATATTTTACTGATCTCAAATGTGGATCGAAGGTATGATTTTAGTTCGCAGTCACAATTTTGGCTGTAGAATATTCTCTAAGAGAAATTTAGGTGTTTTATGAATTACCACTGACCTTATTATCAGAAATGATGAATGAATTACCAATAAATATGAACAAATTATTACAAATATCAAAATCCACTCAATAATGAGTTGTGTTCACTTGGTTTAATATCAATAAGAGATAATTTTCATTACTATTTTGGCTTGTTGATCCATTCCCGTGATTTTTTTTCTTTTTTTTTTTTAAATAAATAATAAATGAAATCTGAGTACAAAATTGGGTGTTTTAATGTTTTATTTAGTTAATTGGGGTTGAGAATGTGAACTTTGTTCACATTCTGCATCGAACAACTGGACATCTTTCTTTGAATCACTGTGTATGAAGTAGGTAGGCTAATTATGTTTTAGAGGTAATGCAATCTTCACGAACCGGGCTTTCCCGTTCAATAAAAGAACTGAGGTGTACTACGGTAGGGTATTTACAACGTGTGGGTTTTCTAGACAGATCACAGGCTTAGAACGATGGTATTTGAATTTCAGGATGTTGAGATTTTTTAGATGACGGCGGGAGATTCAACTTCAAAGTTCAACATTACAAGTTTTCGTGTATTATTAAAATAACTAGGTAGTACAGTCGGCCTGCCGGCCGCCTTTAACTATCTAGACCGTGTCGGATGTGGTTGTTCGGCCTTCGGCCTCACTACAAGGTTCTAAAGTAGCCTATGTTTTTCGTAGCGTTGTAAATATCGTAACTTCTACACCAAATTTGGTTAAGATTGGTCAAATAGAAACGTAAAGCACGTGCACGCGTATTTGCATTGTCGATCGGTTGACAGCTTGACAGCATTCATTATTGTTTTTTAAGTTGATTTTGAGTAGCCTGCCTTCCTTTAAGGAATCTCGATAATCCATTCATGCGCGTCCCATAGGGACGCGCATGAATGGATTATCGAGATTCCTTAAAGGAAGGCAGGCTACTCAAAATCAACTTTCCTTTCCTTTGCGAATTTTTGCACTATTTCAATAGAAAAACATGCGCAGGGACCTACATAATAACTGTGCCAAATTTGGTTGCGATCGGTCAAACGGTTTAGGAGTCTATAGGGAACATATTTTCAGAAAAAAATACAAGTAACAAAAATGTGTCCATTAACTATACCTACTAATGCCCGCGGACGAAACGTAAATATTATTCTGGCCCCTGTTATACAAAAGGTTGCCCACCCCTGCTATAGATGAACCTAATTTTTGATAACCCCCCGTATTTTGTAATGAATCAATTAAATTTTGATTTATTGATTTATTACAGTACCTATCATAAATAAATTTGCTAGTTATAAGCATTATATTTGGTTGCACGCGAGTAAATACGAGACAAAAGAAATCTTTTACAAAGTTTGGATAAATAATTATTGTTTATATCATTATATCACATGATTCGTCATTCGAATGCAACAAGTGTACATTTTTAGTGTCAGGCCTTGTATTACGTCGTGATTTTAATTTAGTTTATGGAAATTAGCATCAATTAATTTAAAATCTCACAAAAACATAACAATTTAATGTCTAAACAACTCGATATTTTTAGGTTACGTTCGCCTCCAAAACGTGATGATGTAATAATTATTTTAAATTCGTCTCGCGAGGCGGAGGATCGTGCGTTAATAAAAAACATTCGATTGTTATTATTTGTATTACAAATAAATACCTAGGTCATGTTGTTGCATAATTATGTCTCGATCTAACCTTCAATTTAATGTACGACTACCGTAATTGATAACATGGAAAGAGAACGCACGAGTATTCCTGTAATGTGACGATTTTTAAACTCCAGATTACATTTAAGTATTGTAATGCTTACGGTCAAGTGTCAAGGTAAACTTTTAGTTACTTAATAATTTGGGTGCTAATTAACAGCTGAAACTGTCTCAACAATGAAGGACTGGTTGAGGATTTCGATTTTTTTGTGTGTGTTTGGATTTTTAAAAGAAATTCGACCATCCGAACCGTTTGTGTACCAGTATCTTGTGGGCCCCTGGTTCAACAATACCGAAGAAGTGGTGGCTCAGCAAGTCTTTCCTATTGGAACTTATTCGTACTTAGTTTTGTTGGTGGTGGTGTTTTTGATCACAGATTTATGTCGTTACAAGCCACTGATCATAGTGTTGGGGCTTTCCGGGATTGTGGTATGGAGCATGTTAATATGGTCCAAAACATTGCTGGAGTTGCAAATTATTCAGGTAAGAGAAATCAAGTGTTGGAACCCCAAAATCCATAATTTTAACCCTCTCCCTTAGTAGATAACACTCTTTAAAACTCGATATCATAAATACGTACTAACCATGAGAGACCCCACATGACTTTGACCAATTTTGAAGGAAAAAGGATGCTTGAAAATTTCATTTGAAATAATGTGCCCAGCTTTCGCGTTTTTTGTTTGATTAATACGCAATTAGAAAAAATGTAAACTTGGTGCACGTGAACTCTTGTAAGTACAAAACTAATTGCAAGTGGGAAGCTGATAATCAGTTACCTTGTAGGAATTTATACATCGAATTTTAGAATACTACTTGGTTTGAGGAACATGGGTAACAATGAGACGCTTGTTTTCTCTAAGGCTCTAAACTAGGGTATCATTCAGCGATAATTAAAATTCCAATTTTTAGTTATACATTGCAACATCATAAATGTTTGTTAATTTTCACTGGTCAATTTGGTAATGAGTGGAATACTTGCAAATACAGACAATCTTAAATGTATGAGGGGAGATCAAAAAGTTCGGTAAAATCGGTGTAAGAAAAGGGGTTATAAAGAAATTCCAAAAGTGATTTGTAACGAAATCAAATAGGCCAGTTTTCAAAAATTAAATCGATCCAAGCAACCCTTGGAATTTTATTCAATTTTTAATAGTAATCAGTTTTGACATTTCAATCGCAATAGATGCAAAACCCGACAAGTCCAGATAAATTAAAAACCTAGTTAATGCAGAAAAACTCATAAAAACTTGATGCGACTGAATTAAGTAACGATGTTTTCAATTGATTTCTGTAGTTTACTATATGAGTAGTAAGATATGCCAAAAAAAATCGTTACTTAATTCGGCCACATAAAGATTTTATGAGTTTCTCTGCACTATCTAGTTTTATATTTCTATCGACTTGTCGGGTTTTGCATCTAAGCGACTGATTTGTAAAAATAGAGAAACACAACATAACATTTTTAACCAAAAGGGTAAAAGTGCTAGAGAAATACAAAATGTTCTGCTTGAAGTTTACAAGGAATCTTCACCTTCACTAAAAATAATAAGTAGGGACGGATTTTCAAGGCAGGACAGGAGTTCTTAGAAGATGTTCATCGCGCGGTTGTCCTGCGGATGCAGTTAGTCACGAAAATTTGTTAATGGATGATTAACGTCTATCTATTTTAAAAATATCTCAAGATATCAATTTATCATTTGGTACTATCTATAAAATTCTACATGATCATTTTCATGTATGAAAAGTAAGTGTGAGATGGGTTCCACGTTTGCTGTCTCCTGAATAAAAGCAATTTCGAACCGAAAGTTTTGGAATGTGCGAGTAAAATTTTAAATAACAAAACAGGTGGTAACACATGGCTTCATTATTATGACCCCAAATCCAAACAAGAATCCATGCAGTGGATAGAAAAGGGAAAACCGCCAACTAAGAAGTTCAAAACTCAAGATTATGGCCACAATTTTTTGGGATGCCGAGGGAATTCTGTTAATTAATTACCTGTGTCGTAAAGAGAGTGAAACAGGCATTTATTATGCAAGATAATTACAGAAATTAAAGAAAGCTATTCAAGAAAAAATAATAGGCAAAGCGAAACAAACAATTTTGCTTCTTCACGACAATGCTTCACATGCTGATATTAAAAAGTGTGGCTTCGAAGAGATAAATCATCAACTTACAGTCCAGACCTGACTCCTAGCGATTACTTTCTGTTCCCAAATTTGAAAGAATTACGAGGGGTGAACTTTAATACCGATGAAGGGCCGATGTATGCTGTGGAAAGATATTTTGCAAGGCAATCGAAACAATTTTTTTTCGGTGGTTTAGAAAACTTAATTTAAAGAAGTATTAAGTGCCTTGAGCTTCAAAGAGATTATGTCGAAAATTAAAATTTATTTCATTAAAAAATATTGATTCCTTATACCGTTTTACCGAAATTATTGATTTCTCCTCGTACATGTGGCATATTTTCATATACGTCACGCACATTTATTTTTGGAATCAATAAAATATTTTTTCCTAGTTATTTACGAAAACATAGAGATACAATATTACGCTTAGAAACTATGTTCTACTAAAGTGCCATTTGTGTGAGCGGATTAGAATAGACAATATTTCAAATGTCTCACTGTTACCCATGCTCCCCTATATTTAACGTATAATTAAAAATAATCTCGGTAATCTTTTCGGTTTTTTAGTGGTATCACGTTAACTCCGTTGCTACTTCCTGAGGAAACCAATAAATTATAACTAAACCACACAGGTGGTACATAATACAATAGTATGTTAAATTTAAGAGATTAAGTGGCGCTTTAGTCTCGAGTGATTTATACTATTTTATGCAATCCTAATAACAACCGACAAAAAAATAGTCGAAAAGAAAAATTGAAATAAACAGGTACCTACAAATTAAAGTATATAAATTGAAGTGGCTGTTAAAAAACGCATTGCAAAAGATAACATGATTTCTTTTAATCATACAACCACTGTTATCATTTGTACTGGGATACGTTAATAGACAATTTTATAAATTGCATAATTACAAAGTATATTTACATACACTGTTATCTTTTGCAATGCTTTTTTTAACAGCCACTTCAATTTATATACTTTAATTTGTACCTGTTTATTTCAATTTTTCCTTTTGACTATTTGTTTGTCGGTTGTTATTAGGATTGCATAAAATAGTATAAATCACTCGAGACTAAAGCGCCACTTAATCTCGTGTTCCAAGGGGATTGGATTCCCGTAATAGCGCCAAGTTGGCGCTTGGCGCTATTTAAAAACCCTTTACGTTTTTAAGGGTTTAAAAACCCTTTACACAAAATCAAGTCATTACAAATTGACAAAATTACAATTCTGTATCAACACTCATGTTTGACTATGGTAATTTCAACAAAAAAAAATCGAAAAATTCGCATTAGCCAAGTTCGCCAAAGTTGACACCTGTGAAATGTGAAAAAGATGAAAAGGTACACGAAGGAGAAACAATGAAGTAGCTCTGGCCATTCAGAATTTTGAATGAAAACAACAAATTAGTATTAGGCCTCCTTACAGATAAGAGCTGCACAGAAATGATGCATAATACATAGTTTACACGCAGCTTAGTAGCTAATGCTTAGTACTTGTCACTAACACCTGCGTGTAAACTAGCTGAATAGTGCTTAGTATTAGTGAAAATGCCAGTGCGAGTGATTAGGAGCTGATCCTATTTACTAAGTGACAAGTGGACTCCCCCACCTAATTTAACTAAGCACTTGTCGCTTGCGGAGTAGTGTGAACAGTCATGACAAGCGTTTAGTGACAAGTTGGAACGGCAAGTGAAAAGTCGTAGATTGGTTTTTGAATAATTAAAATATTTCCTAAGTTTCTTTTGGCGTTATGGCAGCGGAAAGGTGGAATTCCGAAATCACTATAAAATTCACACAAGAATTTAATGCATATGAATGTTTATGGAACCAAAAATCGTTAGTCTTTTAATAACTCTCTTTCAAGTTCTTATATTATCATTGTTAAAATAATGTTGGAATAGTGTTTGAACACATGTTTTTTCAAAATAAAACGGCTGCGTTGTTCCATCTCGAACAGATATCTTGCCACTAATACCTGTTTTATAAAACAACGTGTAAACATTACTTGTCACTAAGCAGTGACAAGAGTACTAAGTACTTAGTTACTTCTTAATCGTATTGTTCGTTTCCGAACGTCGTGACCCATCTCTTTCTATGCATGTGATGTGCGTTCCAAGTGTTTTCACATACATAGAGGACCTACTTGTTTAACGTGGGCTCCGAACCACGGGAAGTGTAACACACTTCATGTTGAGATGGGCGCTCTTGGCAAATTACCTCGGTAGTTTGCCATTGCCTTCCGAGGAGAGACGGCCAGAATAAAGTTCTTACCCTGCCCGGATTCGATCCGAGCGTTTCGCATTAGCAGTAGACGCACTTAACTGCCAAAGCTATGACCATCTCTTAGTTACTTAGTTACTAAGCTCCTGTAAACTAGGCATAACTAAATTTAGATGAAGATAATTGTAATCGCCCCAAAGTCGCAAATTCTCAAGGTCCCTTTAAAGCACAATACATTCACTGTCGGAGCTAACTACAAAAATAGTTCATATTTTTTAAATATGAAACATCTCAAAATCATCAATAAAAAGGAGCAAATTATAATGTTGTAAAATGATTAACATTAATTATTACAACAGAAACAAAATAGGTCCCAAGTGTTATCCCTGTTCCATTTCAGATGCCTCTCTAAGCTCGAAAGCATTTTGATTCAAAATCATTAAGCAAATAATCCCTCTGGTTGAGTACTTCATCAATAGTCTCTACTTTCTCAAGTGCAGATTTGATAAATGCTGCAAAAAGCGGCTGTTAGTATTCGTTATCAACTACTGTATTTTCAGTATATATGCAGAGCAAGAGCATCAGTCACAATAAATTTGAATATTTTAACAAACAGAAGAAATATTAAACAAACTTTGTTTTAGCTTTATATTTCTTTTCTTCATTTTATAATTACCATTGATTATTTAAATTCCAAACATTATTAATCTGTAGTTAAAACGATCGGTTAATTAGCCTAATCACAGATTTAATTGTGTATCGAAAAAAACTGCTCTTAAATTAAGTATTTAATAATCATTGGAATTTTTTTTCAGTCGATTAAGGTTATTGATCCAAAGAATCTAGTACCACTTTACTTCAACGCAAAATTGTAGCTTGTAATTAATTCAATGAGGAGAGGCAGAACGAATTCAGGGCCAATTGGTAACATTATATTTATGGCTTATTTGATATTTAAAATTGGCATATTCCATTTCTTTTTTTATAAATAAAAAAAAATTATTTATTCGCAGCCGTGCAGTGGCTTGGTGTGATCGCTGGTTGAATTACAGTGCGGAAATTGTGGGTTCGAATTGCGGACATCATAAAATTTCTGAACACTGCCATCCGGTGAATCAAAACTCTGTGGTTGAGTTGTAAAGTAAAATAATAGGATTGATCCACCTTACAAAATGGATCGTGAAAACTTTGCAGAAGCAAAGTAGCAATATTCCAAATAGAATGGAAAAACTTCAAATTAAGCTAATTTAAATGATATTATGTAGGTGCAGTCATCCCTGAAGCGTAAAATTTTTTTTCCAAATTGGTTCTGCTTCGTTAAACACACCGGGCAAGTATAGTCAAGTTAGGTCAAGAGGTTAGCTTGTTATTCTTAAGTTTGAAATCCATAATACGTAAAAACCTTTTTTCAACAGCACCTCCTCTGACTCAAAACAATTATTTTTCTAGGGCAGCGTTTCCCAACTTTTTTTGGTCACGGAAAACCCTTTAATATTATTGAAAATTTAGCGAAAACCCTTAGGACAAAAAAATATATAAAACAAATTACAGAGGGTTAGATTCATTTTTTATGATATTTATTTTTAAATTTACATTATTTTTAATACGATAAATGAAATAATTTTTTTTGCATTTCCTTGTATTATTAGACGTAATTTGCCCTCATAGCCCGAGTGAGGTAGCAATATTTTGAGATTTTTGAAATATAAGTCTTAAGAGGTCTAACCAATCTGGAAGTTTTCAAAAATTGTTCTTTTTAATTTCACAGTTATAAACTTGCCAGTTTTGCGAACAATTTAAGACGTATTTGGCATTAAAAATTCAATAAAGTAATGGAGTTACAAGTGTTTCTAGGTAGAAGTTACCAGTAGGTATACACTGAGACAAAATTGAAGTAGGAATTCGTCTCGCAACTATTTCAAATAAATATTACTTTAATTGTGGTTAAATTTACTTCATTTGTTGTAAAATGGACATAAAATTGATGCGAGACAAATTTGCACTTCAATTTGAAGTAAAAAATACTTAGAACCAAAAGAATTTTTTCTCTGGGTACATAGAAGTTGATATCGACTTTCTTTTGCGATTATCTCAATACTACATTTTTCTCTCTGGCTGCAACTAGTATATCTCGAAACTACCAAATTGATTACTTGAAATTTACACACAATAGGTACTCATGTTATACAATCAAAATTCTGTTTGTGTTCTTACTCGTATATTTCCAAATATTATATATTGGATTCTCATGTTTGGAACTACGTCAAGTCGATTTTAGTGTTTTATTTTTGAATATATTCTGCCCTACTTAGGTATAATACCGTATGTGCAAAACAACGATTCTGAGATCTCAATAAACATGTTTTTCGTTTATTCTGTTCCTCTTGGTCTCAATTTTTACAAGATACAGGGCTCCCACTCTTCCTAAAATTCCTAAAATTTTAAAATCTTTCCTAAATTCCTAAAATTATTGCAAAAAGTACTAAATTCCTAAAATTATTTAAATATTTCAATGTTTTTTCATAATTTAAATGAAAGAAAATTAATTTAAAACATTATAGTATTTTATGTAATAAGTACGCAAAATATGGTTTTAGCGGACGAATCGTAATGTTACGGACGAGGCGCCAGCCGAGTCCGTAACATGAAGATGAGTCTGCTAAAACTATTTGCGTACGTATTGCATACAACGTTTTATTGTATTAGTTTCACAAAAAATATTTTCTTGAATTAAAATATTCATTTTAAATAGACATCAATAACATAATATGTATGTATATTAGAAGGCTGTGCGAAAATGTTTATAGCAACCGGTTGCCAGATTTTGGAATAAACAAATTTGAATCCGCTAAAGTGCTGTCAAGACGACTTTAAGTACTAGGCCGCTAAAATAGAATTTTGCGGACCCGAAACAGCTTCAAAAGTAACCATTTTGCGTAGCTAATACAATAAAAATTTTTTTTTTAAGTTTGGTAAAGGAATTTTTACACTAAAATTTTAGGAATTTTAGGAATTAAAGTGGGTTTACCCACACACTCATTGTGTGGGTTTGTTAACTAGTGATTCTTAAATATTAATTTACATTGGTAAACTGTTTGGTAAAAGCTTCACTCGCAAAATAGTCAAAAATCAAAATAAATACAATTAAGTTTAAAAATGCCACCTGCAGCTACCAAGTATTGTAAACAGTGGGAAAGTAATTATAAATGGTTAAAATGTGTCGCACAAAATGAATATTCTGCGTTTTGCACATTATGTAATGTTGAATTTCGGATTGATGGAAGTGGTGTGGGCCAAGTGAAATCTCATGGTAATTCCAAAAAACACAAGCAATCAGAAAATGTACGTGAAAGCAAATCGAATCAATCAACGTTGTCGTTCTCTTCTGACAAAGGTCTGCAGTTAACAAAAAGTAAATTGGTTTTAACTTCTGAAGAACAGGTTATGAAGGCTGAAATATTGTGGGCGTTACATTGTGTTTCGAATAATCTACCATTCTCAAGTCGCTCTGAATCGAATCATTTATTCGAATTAATGTTTTCCGATTCCAATATCGCAAAAAGTTTTTGGTTTACTGTGTAACATCATATTCAAGACTTGGAAAGCCTCCTGAAAGATTTTTAAAACTCTGAAAGTCTTTTCGAAGGATTTTCAAAGTCTTCGAAAGCTATTTGAAGACTTCGAAATTCCTAAAATTCCTAAAATTTTAGCATAAAAATTCCTAAAATTTTAGTATAAAAATTCCTAAATTCCTAACTAAAATTGTTAAAATTTGTAGTGGGAGCCCTGAAGATAGAAATATAATTTCATGTACTATTCTCTTCTCAGTTTATATTTCAGTCGCTTAGATGCAAAACCCGACAAGTCCAGAGAAATAAAAAACCAAGTTAATGCAGAAACACTCATAACATTTTTATGCGACTGAATTAAGTAACAATTTTTTCAATTGATTTTTTCTATAGACTTGTCGGGTTTTGTATCTAAGTGACTGATTTTAGCAACTTGCATAATTAAGATAATTGCATAGATAAGTGCGTTTTCCTGCGTCTTGATTTGACCCATTTGAAGATACGGTATTCTAACTAAGTACAATGGAAAGCTGAGAAATAATTAGTCAAGGTAATGTATCTCAAAAATGGAAATACGGTGTTAATTCTTATTGGGACAGTATTGAAAATCTAATCTCACACAAGTACGTTTTGAGGAATGGTAACAAAATACGGATTGCACGTCTGAACAACTCGAGATATTCTTTGTGAAATTCACTCTAAAAAAATAATTTTTAAATTTTTGATTTGTTTCGCTATCTCAACTCATTTCTGTTAAATTTTCGAAATCTACTGGTTTATCTAGAATTAATTGATTTTACATTTATTTTTGACGGAACCCACTTTGGAAACCGTTGCTCTAATGTTCTCTAACTTTGCACGACTGTAGTGACTAAAACTTGATTTCCCGCCTTCCTACTTCAAGAAAATTGTTGGGGTGAACTCTCTGTCATTGCAATATTTGTTTAGAAGTTGAAAATTATGAAAGGAAAGTTGAAGAAAATTAAGAGGTCAAAATAATTATACTGGTGCGTCAATGAAATCTTTATTTGACCAATTTAAATTAAAGGTCAAATTGCGATATGATATGCCCAAGAATAACATTTAATTTATTTTATCATTTGGAATGTAAAACAAATATAACATTTCCGTGAGCGTCCAGAAAAAACAATATGCTAAATAAGTTCTCAAAAATTTTTCCTGCCCTTGTAAGATCCATTGTTGTAATAAAAACCTGATCAGATTTTGTAATTTAAAGTGGACTGTTACTAAGAAATGTTAGTAATAATTTATATATAAATTCAATCTTCAAATCTCAATAAATTGACACTCGAATTAGCAGTAACGTAGCACACTGTAAATACTTGTTTAAACTTTAAATAATGTCGACTTATAAAAAATGTCCTGTTTATAAATTAAATTATACGACAAGCAGGGACTCTCAACATCTCGCCCTTTGTTAAAGTTTACTTAAACTTAAATAAGCTCGTCTTGTCGCTGTCCTCTAAAATAAAATTTACTAAAAGCCTCCGATGGCTTAACGTCACTAGACATTTAGCAAATTATAGATGTGATTAGCATTAAATTGTTTCCAAAACTTTTGACCATAAAAGTAATAAACTCTCTTGTAAGATAATAGTATATTATACAATTACCGCCCGAGTTTTAGTAAGATATTCTGTTTGCTACTACTTGAGTAAATTAACAATAAAAATAAAAACTCAAATTTGGCGTAATTACATTTAAAAATAGACATAATTAAAATGTTTCAACTTTCATATTATAACAAATAAAAATCTACACAGTTCTTTTATCTTGCAAGGTGATACCCTGGTTATTACGTGATTAATATGCTGCCTAGTATACGGTCGAGTTATGACTACTACTACTACTCGGGTAGTAGCAAACAGAGTAGCCTTCCATTCCTGTATCCAAATTATCTTACAATTTTCAAATAAAATTTATTTTGTGTAGGCATTTTATGGTACATTCATGGCAGCTGAAGTCGCTTACTATACTTACATTTATGCCAAAGTTCCTAAAGATTATTATCCACAAGTAACGGCACACACGAGAGCAGCAATTTTAGCAGGCCGTTGCCTATCCGGGATTCTCGGACAGCTTTTAATTGAATTTTATGTGCTCGATTATAAAGGTCTAAATTACATCACTTTTTCCGGTAAGTAGCCATTTTCAAATCGCAACAACAGAATACCGAAACAATTTTTTTTAGCTATGATTGCGGCAACCATCTGGAGCCTATTTTTACCGGCGGTGGAAAGGAGTATCTACTTTCATCGAGAATCCGCGCGTAATAAAATGTGCTTGCGAGCGTTTGTTCTTATGAAGGAGCATTTTATCGAGTCTTTTTCTATACGTTACGTAACCAAGTGGTCCGTTTGGTGGGCACTTGCTACTTGTGGCTTTTTACAAGTGCAAACGTACGCCCAGCGTCTATGGTCCGTCGTAAACGATGATCTTTCCCAATCGTTGTATAATGGAGCAGTCGAAGCTATCTTAACGTTGGTGGGTTGTTTTGGAGCCTTGTCCATCAGTTGTTTGAAAAGTGACTGGAAACAAAGGGGCGAATTGGTTTTATCGTTGTGTTCAATTTTAAGTGGCGCTCTCTTAATCATCAGCTCTCAAACCCCCTATATTTTTGTGTGTTATGCATGTTACATCGCTTACGGAGGACTGTACCATTTTGTAATAACGATAGCCACTTCGGAAGTAGCCAAGTACATAGTCGAAGACAGTTACGGGTTAGTTTTTGGATTTAATACGTTGTTAGCTTTAACTTTACAAACTTTAGCCACACTTTGTTTGGTTACTGGTGATCTAGGATGGGCGTTATCGGCCCGAAACCAATTTTTAGCGTACGGGATTTACCACATGGGAATCGCATCCATTTTTATTATTATCGGTGTGTATGATTGGTTAAAAAATCACGCTGATTTAACCAAGACTTATTAAATTTTTTGTTATTTTTGTCTTATCAATGACAATAATCGAGTATTAAAACTTACATTAAGTATTAAACATTTCTGCCCTAATATTTTGTAAATAAGCGTACTTACAACCAACGTTCCTTTTTAAGATATAAGTACTCATAAATGCACACATTATTCTTAGTCGTAGTCATTTTAGGAATTTTATTTCCAAAAATTAGTTTCTTTTTCTAATACAGTCATGCTCAAATGTAGTTATGCCACCTGTAGATTTTTAAGTTTTAGGAATTTTGTAGGATTTTAACTAAAACAAATTACAAATCTAGATGAAAACTATGCTTTTAATAACTATTTTTAAATATATTGTAGCACCCCTTTTTGCTCTAAGGACGCTTTTAATGCAGTTAGGCATTCAAACGGCATCTAACGGTTTGTGAAGATACTTGGACCCCACGTAGTGCTTGTAAATCCCTTTTTTGAAGGACGTGTGTCCAATTTTTCAGCCACATCCTTTTCAAAACCGATCTTGTCACAGGTTTTCTTCCACGTTTTAGCTCATTTGCTGAAGAGTGAGTATCAACCATTCGCTTATGGTGGTCGGAACCACCATCCAAAAACACTTTAATTTTTTGGCAATTATTCTTGTGACATACCTTCTGAATCTAAAGACTTCTGGGGTGCCACACTTTTGGCAAAATCAAGGGGTGGCTTACTACATTTGAGTAAGGCTGTATGTCATGTTTTTATATTTAGTAACTAGAAATAATATATCAAAGTTCTGAGCAATTTAACTGGGGGCTTGATATACAAAAACTATTTCGAAAAATTAGGTTTTTGTAATTACCTTTGTTACGATATAAAATAAAGGTAATAAAATTGTTCCCAAACAACAGTTTCTCTACACCCTTTAGGGTTGAGCACAAAAAGTGCATTTTATTTTTGTACATGTAGTATCCCTGTTTACACGACCAAAATATACATATTATATTGGAAGGTTTGTAGACTAATATTGAATTCGCCTTAATATACGTCCAATTCAACTGATAAGATCTCAACCAAATCATTGCTATAAATAATATCACCTGCTTTGATTACATTTTTCTATGGATCTGACATGTCTTTATTAGGTGTTATATTAAGACCAGATGGCCATGTCATTGATCACAAACTAATGAGCAGTGCAGACTCAACAGTTACTGAAAATGTTTAGTAAAGCAACCCAAACAGGAAATTTTGAATTTCATATTGGTTCAATCTTCAGGATCAAGCTCAAGTCAATTTTTTGAATAATCATGTTCATTATTATCATCTCTCTAACATGAGAATACCTTCTAATAGCTTTAATATATTATTTGTAATGACTAAGGGCCAATTGTACTAACATCATTCGAGAATTTTAAATCCGATTTCATAAACAAATTTAATTTAGCTTTAAAACGTAATGGGAAAATTATAACAAATATGAATTTCGCAAACATTTTTAAATTGACTAGTTTATGAAATATATTTATTCAGCCTTTTAATCTCCCATTATACTAACCGACCAATTAATTAACGTTACTGTTATGAAATCGGGCTTAACAGGCATTTAAAATAAATGGAGATTAAATCTAAAAATACAATGCTGCAATTAAATTATTTACTAATAGTTTTTAAAGTCCCATTTATTTTAAGTGATGTTGGTGCAATCGTAGAAACTAATTTTCGAGAAGTTTCCACTATAATTCAGCTAAAATGACTTGGATTATTTAGTGTATAGCGGCTTTTTTAAGCAAAATTGTTGTGATCCAGCTAGTTGGAGGGAAGGTTGCCTACAGCATGACTATTTAATAAATTCAAGTTGAAGTATCTTGTGACGCACATTCCTGCGAATTGTTAGTTACCACGTAAATTTTTACTGTTAAATTTTTGTTATGTTCGACTTGAAAAATATATTTTAAAAAAAATTACATGTCTTTTATACCAAGCAACCCATAATTTTAAGACCTAATTATGATTAACATGGAAATTATAATTTCACTAGCATTTCTAAGTTTTTTTCAAAAAACCAATGCTTCTGAAATATCTGACGAGGAAAGGAGTAGATGCCAGAGTAATGCTGATACGAACGGGAGCAAAAATTTTATGAATTGCATATGCAGTTACAAATGTACTGGCATTAGCAGCAATGGTTCCATCAAATCCAATAGGAATCAAAATTTTACTCATATCGATACCACTAAAATTTAAGAAACATCACGGCCTATTTACTAGGAGTAAAAATAAACAAACCTGGAAACCAAAAGATAAAATCCACCCAGTGAAACTAGCGATATCCCGACATGGAAAACAATCACGGTGCTTCCGTACTCGGCAACTGCACGTTTCAATTTTTCTCTTCGACTCAAGTTTTTTACATCTTTTGAAGTTTTAGTAGTCTTCGGTCGTATCCAATTGTTACTAGTCAAGCTTGTGGTTGCTAAAACTGGATGAAATTTATTTTGAAATAATCCAGGTCCACATACTAAAAATCAAAAATTTCAAGTTGCGAATCTGTTCAGCTTCGGGTCTAAATTACAGAATTTTCTATCTGCAATCCTAAAAACACTCCTGCACACCGCTAGACTCATCATTTTATATCAGAAAAAAAAAATCGACAATAAATCGTCAAGTCATGAATCGTTTAATTACATTTTTAGGTTATAAAAGGTTATATATTTACTAAACAAAGTTGACTTTTTGAAAATTATGCAATAATTTATTTTGGAAATAATTTGCTAGCCAATTAAATTAGGGTTGTAATCAGTTGTAATGGTTTTTCTCTTCCAATAATATTTTTGTAAATCAGTGGTCGTGAAAATGTTTTAATGGGTGGGGTGAAAATTTTTCGTTTTTTTTTGGCTTCGGGCGATTCTGGTTTCCTTAAATTTTAGTCCTTTTCGATGTTTCTGGATCTTATTATATTTTCACTGCGGTTTAAAGACGTTTAAGACTTAAAGAAGAGGATCACAAATTATGGTGTTGGATAATACTCTGGGACTCCACCCATTGTTATGCAAATAATTCAAGTACTAATTGGGTTGCCAAAAACAAAAGTAAGCA
Source organism: Podabrus alpinus (assembly GCA_932274525.1). Classification (NCBI taxonomy): domain Eukaryota; kingdom Metazoa; phylum Arthropoda; class Insecta; order Coleoptera; family Cantharidae; genus Podabrus; species Podabrus alpinus. The sequence goes on along the minus strand of OW026451.1, from coordinate 2,780,161 downwards.
AAACCGGAAACTTTCATAGAAACGTAGAAATTTCTCCAGCACAGAGGAGGTCGTTCCCGGAAAATTTATTTCAAATTAATAGTTATTTATGTATCAAGGGCACAATCAATAGATTATAGCACCGAGGGTAATTTAAAGCCCGACGCGTTAGCGGAGGGCTTTAAATTGCCCTCGGTGCTATAATCTATTGATTGTGCCCGTGGTACATACAACGTTTTATTTCATTTTGGTCCTTGGTACTTGAATTGTCAAAATTGAAGAATTAAGTATTTTGAGAAAAAATATCATGTAATTTTGTTTGTGCTATGAATATTTGGTGTGCCATGGTTCCTATGGCGAGAAACTTGGAGGGGCGAGAATTAATTTTTTTATTTAGCAATAACTCGAAAACGGCACTAGATATCGAAAAACTGAGCAAAAAATTCTCCCCCCCTCGCAAGGTACTTCCTCCCGTGAATTGTCGGTAGGAAGGCATATTTATGCAAAATTTCAGATCGATCGCGCAAAAAAAACAGAGTCTGGACTAACTCTTTTGTTTTGATATTGTTGTCATTGCTTAGCAACTTTATAGGCCCTCGGGCTATAAAAGCCATATTATGCCCCCATTTCTGTGCTAAAAAACAAGGTTATGATACCAAAATGAAATAAAAGCTTTTTACGGGTTAAAAATGACCATATATATATTTGTTATAACGTTGTTTTCATTATAAAATAGTTTTCTACGTCCTGTAATGTATGGTTAGCTATAGTTAATAGACAGTCCACAGTAGTGGCTTGGTGTGATCGCTGACTGAGTTACGATGCGGAATTGTGGGTTCTAATAGAGAACTTCACAAAATTTCTTCGCATGGCCCTCTGATGGTGAACATCAACACTCTGTGGATGAGTAAGAGCGAATAACGTGATATCAGATAACACGGCCTTGTCTTCATAGCGTTGAGATGTAAGTAAGAGAGAGAGGATGAAGGAAGAAGCATTGGGCCTGCACGGCCTGTTGAGCTAGATTGTAAATTGTATAGACGGTCATAGATTTAGCAGTTAAGTGCGTCTACTGCTATTCCGAAATGCTCGGTTCAAATTCGGGCGGGTGTGAGAAATTTATTATGACCGTCTCTCCTCGGCAGGCAATGACAAACCACCGAGGTAATCTGTACCTAATCTGCCAAGAAAGTCCACTTCCCGTGGTTCGGAGCCCACATTAAACAAGTAAGTCCTAAGTCCTTTATGTATAGTATGTGAAAATAATTCAAACACACATCACATGCATAGAAAGAAATGGGTCACCAAACCCTCATTTAGTGTAATAGGATCGAGAAGGAAAGAATATACTATATGGTTATATCAAATATTTCTAAAATGAAATTAAAACGGGGTTAATTTGTTAAGTTAGGACGTTTTAACTAAGAATGGTAGAAATATTCTACTTGATGGCTCATAAAACGCGGAAGCTTTTTCTACATTATACAACCTATAATTTTTAGGGTTAAAACTATGTTTGTTTATATCTAGTTTTGGAAACACCTGGTGTAGTTCAAAGGGCTGTCAACATATGGCGCTACTGAATTGGAAAGCGGAATAAGCGGTTTGAGCTGCAATCACGAACCTCTTAATGATCCGTGGCACCAATAAAAATGAAGAATGACAATAATAAGGCTTTATTACAACTTCAAATTAAATAGCGCCATATTTTATGTTAATTGCTTATCTAATACTAAATAATGTAATCAAAGTTTATATGCTATGTTGTGCTTACAAAATATTGATTTAAATTTATTATAATATTAATTGAGATGAAATTAACGTAAATAATATTATTTATGAACAAATAGAAATAATCTCGAGTTCTTAAGTCAACCTTAGTTTTCAGCCAATGAGATGCTCTCATTTTGTTCTGGGTCTGTTAATTTTTATCGGGCTACCATGTAACCATCTTCAGATTGATTTTTAATTTTTTAAATTAAAGACGATAAACGGAAACATTAATTCTTGACATGGAAATTATTTAAATAAATGTGGGTCGAACGTGCATTTATTTTAAACCGCAATAATTTCGATTTTCGGTTTCCGAAGGGCATCTTCAGACTTTGATTAACCTTCCGCATTGCCGCAGGATTTTTTAAAATTTATTAGGTTTATTTGTTTAACACTTTCCTTTTAAGTTGAAAGAAAGTTGGAAAATGTATGTGCATAAAAGTCAATAATGTCGTAAATTTTAAGAATAGATAATGAGTGAAAGCAAACCCACATGATTCAGTACGACAAACACGACGACACGTCGAGCCCTTTGGGTTGTTTACAATTGTTAATGCGTAAAGTAAAATTAAACACCACTTTCACTCGTGGAATTCTAATAGAAGGTAATCAGAGGTCAAGGTAAGATATGTGTTCAATTATTTTGTTTGTCTTTTTATTTTGCTTAACCTACTAACTGCGATGCAATTTCTATAAAATAGGGGAAACGTTCGGCTTCGTTTAGTCGTAGTTTTATTGGTGAACTTGACGAAGCTTGCGGGTGGTAATTTTTTTAGTGGCGTACCAAAATGAATTTGTTAATAGTTTTTGCGATACTTGTGTGCGCCGTGTCCGCTCAATTTCCTAGATTATTGGAATCGCCAGTTCCTGAACTTTGTTCCCAAAGAGTTATTCACGAGAGAACATTCGATGGTGAGCACTTCAAAATCTGGTAGTCGCTCTCGTTTTATTTTATTTTTTAGGCAAAGGATATTTATTTAGTTGGAGAGAGCCTTCGTTGTCGGGGGTGGAAGAAGATTGGTTAGGCGCCAGAAATTACTGCAGGAAACGTTGCATGGATCTTATTTCTTTAGAAACAAGCCTCGAAAATGAATGGATCAAGCAGAAACTTTTACAAGAACACGTAAATATTTTTAACATTTTTTTTACCATACTTTTTAACCAAATTTGATAAAAAATTGAACTTCTTTGAGATAAGGGGCGGACCGGCTATCTGAAGAATACGGACAATTTCCTATCGGCCGGTTCTTTGGAGGGTCGTTTTATGTTTTTTAATAATATAAACTTTTGTCTATGGAGTCTTTTTTTTTCTATTAAAATTTTTTTATTTGAAGGGGTGTTGTTATGTACAGTCCGCCCCACTTGATATTTAATCCCCCCCCTTTCAAAAATTTATTTTTTGTTGTGTTTTTAATTTTTTCTCCATTAAATATTTTTTAGGTCAAATACATTTGGACTTCCGGACGTATATGCGATTTCAAAGGCTGCGACAGACCCGATTTGCAACCACTTCCAATTAATGGATGGTTTTGGACAGCGGTTTTGCAAAAATTAGCTCCCACAACGCAGAGAAATCAAAACGATTGGTCCGAAACTGGAGGTATAGGAAAACCTCAACCGGATAATCGTGAAGCGCAACAAGGGGGTGCAACGGAAAATTGCTTGGCAGTTTTAAATAATTTTTATCAGGATGGAGTGAACTGGCACGACGTTGCTTGCCACCATCGCAAACCGTTTGTCTGCGAAGAAAACCAAGATTTGCTAGCTTACGTTCGATTCAACAATCAAAATTTAAAACTTTAATATTATTATTACAAAATAAGGACGGTGAATGGAATGGTGGATGGGAGACCACGGTAGGATAATAAATTAAATTTTAAAAAATGCACCAATCGCTCGATTTTAGTATCACAATTTTAATTACAGATTATATAACATTATAGTCATATAACTTAAGTAATTTATTAATTTATTAAAATATATCTTAGAATTTATGACCAAAATAATTCTTTTAAATACGAAGTGTTTACAATAAAATTTTATTTTTAGTTGATATTTAAAAATTATAATTAAAAAAGTATATAAATAAATGAAATTTAAAAATTTTTTTAATACGTGTTTAATAATAATAATAAACACTATTATTGAGTAAAATTAAGAAAATAGTTACATAAATTTAGTAAATTTACACAATTTTATGTAAATGTGTAAAATTACCAAAATGTGTTTAATTTTACTTGGCAGTTTGTGTAATATTACTAATTTACAAACGTTACACGTTATTTTTGTGTAAATATTATACCAAGAATTTTGTGCCATTTTTCGTACATTTTTACAGTGTCCGGATGCACTGCCATGTCATTGGCCAAATTATACATTTAATATCTTTATTTTTAATTAAAATGTGCATTTTGAACCAATTATTGTTCTGATCACGATTGGTGTTATTAGGGGGGTGTAAGGGTTGGGATTGGCTTGGATGGACGGCGAAGGAATCTTATCTTTAACCGCAGTACTTACCTTGATTTTTCCAACCACTTCAGCAAATGCTTTTCGCCAGCCTTCCGATTTGCGTACTTCTTCGGTAATTCGAAGTGGTACTCTAAGGTAGAAGGCGAGCAGCAGCTCGTATATAGGAACCCAATCAGCTAGGTCCAAAAAATCTGGGTAAACTGAAATTTGACAGAGATGTAAGTATATTGGAGTGTTCTGACGAACCCCCCCCCCCCCCAAAGTTCCCTAAAATTCCATACCGGCGTCTCCCCCACTGCAATAGGGAGTTTTAGCTCCCCCAACGCGGTGTTTTGTCTTTAACTTGCTTATTTTCTCCGCTGCGCTACGCTCCACTCCGGGCGGTTTTGACAACGGTTTACTTAGCTAAAACAACCCTGAAGATTATCCATACACCCCACCGGGATCATAAAAAAAACGGGATATAGCATTTAAAATAATTGTAGAAAAGGTATAAAGCATTTTTTGCCATTCCGGGGGTAAAGTACTCACTTTTTACCCCGGTTTGCGGGCGTAAAGGGGCACTTTTTTACCCTGCGGGAGTAAAGTTCAAAAATAGGGGGGTGAGCGGGAGTAAAGTTAAAAAATAGGGGGGTGAGCGGTAAATAAAGTCACCAGATGACTGGTGACTTTTTAGTAGTAAAAATCTGTAAAAGTTAAATTTTTTAATTTATTATAAAATCATCATTTTTGTACATTTACATGAATGTGTATCTGGCTGTAATTAGCGATACCGAACATCTTACCAAAATCCGAGAAGTTTTCGGCAATTTCTACGTTCTCGCTCATGGTACGTGTTGCTCTTTCAAAGGCACAAATTTAAATGAAATGAAGCATTGGAATCAATGGCATTGGTAGAATCAGGGGTGCCAACTGCTATTTCTTAGTAATTTTTAGTAGTATAGTTGGTAATATTACTAGTGCTATTTTGCGATTTATCGACCACGTGTAGGTATTATAAAAAAAAAGCGTTAAATTTTTGCTTTAAGTTTCTAAACTGGCGAAGTTCCTACTTTACCTCTCGGAATGGCAAAAAACAGTATATGCACGACGGTAGTAAAGTGACTTTGCTACCTTGGTGCATAATGTACTATTTTGCCATTCCGGGGGTAAAGTACTCACTTTTTACCCCGGTTTGCGGGCGTAAAGGGGCACTTTTTTACCCTGCGGGAGTAAAGTTCAAAAATAGGGGGGTGAGCGGTAAATAAAGTCACCAGATGACTGGTGACTTTTTAGTAGTAAAAATCTGTAAAAGTTAAATTTTTTAATTTATTATAAAATCATCATTTTTGTACATTTACATGAATGTGTATCTGGCCGTAATTAGCGATACCGAACATCTTACCAAAATCCGAGAAGTTTTCGGCAATTTCTACGTTCTCGCTCATGGTACGTGTTGCTCTTTCAAAGGCACAAATTTAAATGAAATGAAGCATTGGAATCAATGGCATTGGTAGAATCAGGGGTGCCAACTGCTATTTCTTAGTAATTTTTAGTAGTATAGTTGGTAATATTACTAGTGCTATTTTGCGATTTATCGACCACGTGTAGGTATTATAAAAAAAAAGCGTTAAATTTTTGCTTTAAGTTTCTAAACTGGCGAAGTTCCTACTTTACCTCTCGGAATGGCAAAAAACAGTATATGCACGACGGTAGTAAAGTGACTTTTGGCCCACGGGTAATTGTTTCACTCGGCTGGCGCCTCGTGTAAACAATCCTTTACCCTCGGGCCAAAAAAGTGTCACTTTGCTACCTTGGTGCATAATGTACTATTATACACAAGAAAAAAATGTGCGAAAATCGCCAACACTTCATACATGTTACTAGTACGAGGGGTGAATCGAATCGTAAATTAAAAATTGGAGTACTCGGTCCAAGCCCGTATCTCCTTGAGAAAGCTGGTGCGCCACGGCACCTGAATTCAGCACCGTAGCAAGCTCTTCTGGCGCCTGAGGTAAATTTGAATATATGCGCCCCCCCCCCCCCTGTGCCAAAAGATTCTTATCATTTTGAAAATTTTAAACTATTATTTATTGGGTTTTGTCGAGGTTTAGCGCCCCCATTCCGATTACCCTTGCTACGACGCTGACTTAGAGTAATGAAAACAAATGGATACTTAATCAAGAACCCATTTAGGACTAGGGGGGTATGGAATAACCCCAGGTACATTTAATTTATTGCGAAAGAAAAACTTTCACTTTTACGTCCCTTGGTATTAAGAAGAACGGTACCTACTGGATAGTTATGAAAAATATCACCTGCTGCTCCCCCCTCCTGGATTACAAACGAAAATTGCAAAATATTCAACGAAATATAATAAATTTTTATGGTTCTGAATAATGGCAAGTGTACCTGGGGGGTATGGAATACCCCCCAGACCCCCCGGTCGTGTAATATCGATTTTTATCGTTGGGAACTTCTGAAGATCTTATATAAAATACACATAGGATGTCAGAATCGCCGTTTCCAATGCAATACCCCCCGAATATGAAGATTATTTTTATCCATATGAATTTTTTCTTTTCAATTTAAATATATTTGAATAATTTTCGCGATGATAAGATGATATTTTTACCGGTTCCCCAGTCAGTTAAAGGGAAATGAAGAAGTACGCAGGGGTTGGAATCAATTTTCCTAAAATCCCCTAGTCATTCGACCAAAATTGAAGAGGAGAAAATTTCCTACAAAACAATGTTTCAGGATTTACTTAAAAGCGCGCTGCGGAAAGAGAGAGAGGGAAGCAGTAGATATGATGTTGAAAGAAGCCTCTAATCTTTTGTAGAGATTTAAAAAATTTAAAAAAATTATTTGCGCCATATCTAAGGGACCCTTGAACCCTTTGTGCATTAAGTTTTCTATAATTGATGATGAAATCGCTTCAAAATCAGGTTTTGTCCTTATAATGATCTGCAGAAGGCAATAACGAAGTTTCATTAAGATCGGTTGTCATAAAAATTCAAAATTGTCTTTCTTCATAAATTAAATTAACCTATTTACTTTTAATTTAAAGCGCTCAAAATTGGTTATTGTCTTCAATAGTCTTTTCTTATTAATATAAAAAAAGAATTACATTGATACGACGTTTAGTATTTTAAATTTGTACAAAATATTAGAGGCTTCTTTCAACATCATTCCCTCTCTCTCTTTCCGCAGCGCGCTCTTAAGATCTGAAGTAAATCCTAAAACCCGCTTTGTTTTGTTCACCATCGATGGTGAAGTTTAAATGTACGAAATTTTTATTCAGAATAAGAATTATTCAAAACTTTTTTCAATTGTTTTCTCTGGATTTTCTTTTTATTTCACAAATACTTAGTATGATGTAGGCAAATTTTGTTAATCTGTTTTATAGAGAATTTTGTACTCTTCAATTTTGATTTGATGATAATTTTCATTAAAAATGAAAGTAAGCGAGTTATAGACGGAAGACTGCTGTAGAGGATTAAGATCCCCACTTGGGGAAAAGGCTAACAGGGAATTTTAGGCGATGTTGCAAATAAAATCGGGGTCAAATTTTCGAATTCAGTCAAATTTGAATATATGCGCCCCCCCCCCCAAAGATTCTTATCTTTATGAAAATTTTAAACTATTATTTATTTGGGGTTTGTCGCGCCCCCATTGCAATGGCACCTGAGGCAAAAGCCTCAGTCGCCTCACCCTTGCTACGGCTCTGCCTGAATTTGTATTTTGCAGGGTTGGTTTTGAGGCCCCTACCTGACTACGAGATCGTCGGAGTCCGGGGTGGGTTTTACCCCTCCCCCGTTCTTGACGACGATCGTGGCTTTGAAAAATAAAAATAAAGGCATTTGCGCAGATGCCTTTTTGAATAAAGCTGGTAATGCTCGAATTGACGTCACCACCTGATCCCCTTCGATGTCAGGGTCGGGTTGTGCCGCAGTGGCGTGTTCTCTATGGAAGCTAGGGAAGCTGCGCTTCCCTTATTTGCCTTGCCAAATTAAAAACAAAAATTACTTATTTATATAATTTAAAATTTACGATTTTTAAATTTTTTATCAATTTAAATTCCTTTCTTTATTTGAATAAAAATTTGAAATTTACTGAAATATGTAGATATTTAAAAAAAATAGTTACTAGTCACGACACGCCACTAGGTTGTGGTGATAAGAATGTGATAGAACACTGGACGTGAATGAAGTAGATGCAAAAGTGATCGGTATCGGGGTCTAACCTTCTTGTTTTCCGTATCGAGGGAGTGTCCGTCGCTCCGATGCTGCGGAAAACCATCTGGTTTTCTCATGATCCCTTTCAGGTTGGGTTTCTGCCCTTGGGGGGCGGGGGTTGCCCCCCCTCGAGTGGAGTCCGGTCCTGCGTGGCCGGAGTTCCTGAACTCTACCGGAGAAGAATACTCTGTCTTGAAACGGTGAAAAATTCCCCGAGTGCTTTTCCCCAGACTGCCCCTAGTACGATGGGCGTGGTGCATTTGTAAGAGTATATCTTTTCGCGCGTAGCGTCAACAGAATGGACTGCGAGATTCCTCGTGCGCGTCATTTACATTAGTCTTATGGGAAATTTTCAAACTTCAAAATCGATTTTTTCAAAAACCTATGAATATTCAATTTCAGGGTGGGCAATAACGTGCTTTAACCCTGGATTAAAGCGGTTATTCTGTAACTCGTCCTTTATTAAAGGATCCTTTAAAATTAGGTAAAGTTCGGTTTCCACTTAAAATATAATTTGTAATTCAGTTGTTTACATCGTAAACCGTACTTTACCTATTTTTAAAGGATCCATTAATGAAGGACATGGACTTAGTATAATAAGTCCTTCCATGATGAAGGACGAGTTACCCTACGACCCGCCGCCGCCGCTGATATAGAATCTTATAATTATTATAGGTATTTCCGTATTTCCTGATTTTTTTTTAAACTTTAAAATTATAATTTTTGTATACACAACATGTCTGCTAAATATCAGTTTTCCCGGATTTCTTGCAAAGCTAGAAGCACTTTTAATGTTTTGTCGTTTTGATTGTTTATGCTTGGAGTTTGATGTTTTCTGAAATTTCGGGTTCTTGCTTATAAAACAAATTTAAAAAAAAATTAAAATTTCACATTGCTGCCAACTAAAAACAGCCGGGTAAATGTTATAGTACCTAACTACATCGACCAATCACGAAATCAAGGTGGCTGGGTGACGCTTAGAACTGACGCCATTATCTAATTGTATAAACGTGAGTTTGGAATCGTGTGTTATTTTTCTTTCGCAAATCGAAACCTGATACAAATTTTAAAGTAAGTTGTGTAGCACATAATCGTCAAGTTGTCAAATTTGCGCCAACTTTAGTTGCAGAATATTTTGTAACTTCGTTTGGCGCGTCGTTGCCGGTAAAAATTTTGTGTTTGCTTATTTGATCGGGCGTTTTTTCTTTAGATAAATATGGGTGACGAAGCCGAAAATCCTATTGTTCCTACTACCACTGTTGTACAGAAGCCGAGGGGTCGCGGTGGTCCATTCCCCCCGAGAGGCGGAGGCCCGCCGGGCCGCGGCGGACCGAGAGGTCGTGGCGGATTTATAAGAGGACGGTAAGTCAAGATTTATGATCGTGAAAAATTTATTTTAAATCTTTTGTTGTGCTTTAGAGGTGGTATGGGTGGTCCTGGCGGCCCTCCCGGCCGTGGCGGTGGAGGATTTATGCGAGGTGGTCGTGGTGGTTTTCGAGGTGGCCCTCGGGGTGCTCCTAGAGGTGCTCCGCGAGGCGGTGGCGGAGGTCCAGGCAGATTTTCGTTAGGTAATTCTAATGTTTAGTATTTAAATTTTCAAGTTAATATTAAAAAAATAGTGCGGAAGCAATGATGATGGTCGTGGTTTTTAAAATGCTTCCCGTGTTCCTTCAGAGCACTGCCTACTTTTTAACTTTGTTGTTTTATTTGTAAACATTGTACTATTATTGAAAAGTAATTGAACAATATTTTTGTGTTCTGATTACGGAAGAGGGCTATTTTATTTTGTATTCATTCATGGGAAGGGTTACATTTATATTTACAGCTTGATTGAATGAATCGGGTATGAATTTTTTTAATAAAATCACTTCATGGTGTTTATAAATTTTCTTACTAATCATTCAATTGAAATCAATTTTGCATTCAATTCTGACTATTTTTTTTTTCTCATGTATTCTTGTTGACTGACGTAGTAGATACATAATAATGATGTCTTCAAAAATATTTTGTAATTCTAAAGGTGCTTTTAGACTACATGATTTTTGCTAGTAATTTTCATAGCAAAAATTGCAGCAAAATTAATAAGGTTCTGAAATCGCAGGTAAAATCAGTTTTGTGTTTACACTGTGTTTATTTTCCTATGATTTTTGATATTATTGTGAACGTCAAATAACAAAAATTTAACGTAAAAAATTCTGTAATTGTACAAAATATTATTGATTTCATGCTTCATTTACTAATTCCACATCTTCAATCCCTTCCAATTCTTTTGCGACATATTTTGCAAACTTTTCTTCTGGAGAACCGGTGTGCAGATTAATTTTTACTTCCAAGCCGGTGAAGGTATTGATGGCATTTTTATAATATTCATCATCGTCTTCTGCTTTCCTTTTCTTTGACGCACAAAGAGAAGTTTGCTTTGGCGGTGTAAAAAATTGAGAAGCAGGTGTAGAAAATGAAAAGCGGGTTTATTTAAGTTGTCAATGGGCACATTCTCATCATCTACATTGTCTTTATTTCCAGTATCGAGCTGAAATTGATTAAAACATATTTACGAGAATTATTTTTTTATACACATGTATAATTCAAAGTTAAATTAATTGAACAGAAGGCCAACCAAGTTTTTTCTATTTCACAATAAAAATATTGCTTTATAGGAGGAAACCCACCTGTAAGTGGTCCAGGGGGTGATGGTGCAGTAGATGGCGAAGTTTTACAAGAAGCACCCACTTCTGGAGGATTTGTTCCCAGAGGTGGTCGTGGTGGAGGTTTCAGAGGAAGCAGACCAGGAGGACCACCCGGAGGAAGGGGCGGACGTGGTCGACCGGGTGCTGGGGGCAGACCTAGCGGAGGCGCACCTCGTGGTGCACCCCGTGGCGGACCTCGCGGTGGATTTGGTGGTCAAAGATTTGGTCAAGGTGATAAAAGGCCGGGTGGTCCAGGAGGTCAAGGAGGACCAGGTGGTCCCAAGAGACCTAGATTTGATAATGGCTCGAATGGTTTTGCACAGTCTGAGTAAGAATTGAAGCTTTGTTTTGCCATTATTTACTCTCATTTCATATTCTAGTAGAGTACAATCATATCAAAGTGGTGGTAACGGTGGTGGGTATGGCGGTTCCTCTCAATCTTATGGCCAAGGTTATGGTGGTCAACAAGGTGGAGGTTATTCAAGTTATGGTAGTGGCCAAGGACAGTTTGACAATTCGAGTTACGGCGGTGGTTATCAAACTAACGATAGAGGTTCATACGGAGGTCAGCCTTCAGGTTACGGTCCAGATTCCTATTCATCTTATGGTCAAAATTCGGGAGCCCAAAATTACGGTAGCGGATATACGAGTGCAGCAGGTGGAGGCGGATTTGGCGGTCAATCGGGAGGATACGAACAAAGAGGAGGTGGAGGATATGGAGCTGGTGGAGGTGGCTATGGTAAGTTTCTGTTTTGAATAACAGATTCTTGCAGTTGTAAATAACTATTCAAGGAACCAAAATTTTTTTATTTAAAATTGGTCAAAGTAAATTTGCTAGATTTAGGGCAGATACGACAAAGAAATTATTTCTCCCTTGGTCAAATAAAATTTTAAGTAATATTTGTACATAAACAAGTTCAAATTTGTATTTTTTACATTTTCCATTGATAATTTTATATTTTTAAAATACTTGTTTTCGATTTTTTTAATTAAGATTAAATAATATTTATTTATTCGAATGTTTTAGTTTCTTTGCTTAAGCGACAAAAACTTCCCAAAATTTAAATATTTTGAAATAAACTACATCTTTTTAAAAGAGTTTACCAATTGCTGCAAGTTTTAACAATATTGAGCAGCTTAAAATCTAAAGTTGCAAAAAAAATAATACAAAAAGACAAATAATGTACTCGCAAAGTTAATCAAAAGTTTGCAAGTTTATTCTTGCATGGACATTTTTGGCTTTATAGACTTGAAGGTGACTTCATTTTAAAAATTAATGTTTCCACTATTGGAAAGGGGAGAATATTATGGTACTTCAAAGGGAATTTGCCTTCCATGTAAACTTTTGAACGTTTTCAACTTTTAAGCAAAGTCAGGAAAGGAATTTATGCAAACTCCCTTGGTTGAACATGCATTGTTTATATTCTTTCTTTCATCTAAAGTTAAAATTTCAGTACTCTGCAATAATTAAATTTGTTTTTAATGAAGTCTCAATTTTCAAGTAGTGGAAATCAAATTGCGAATTTGACGCTGTTTTACTGAAATTTTTGGGCTATTGGTTGTTTTGTCATTATAAATTAATTTAAGATAATTTCTGCAGTTCCTGCTGACTTCCTAGTTGAAGTTTATTATTAAGAGTCTTCACCTACTGTAAAAATTTAGGTGTAAACCGAGCTTTTTTAAAATGCCTACTTTCATACATTAGGTTTGTTTCATCAATGAGTTCTCGTTAGTTCTAGAGCTATGCGCATGCTCTTTAACTAAAATCTGTTTTATCAAACGTTAAAATATGAACTACTAGTTCTACGAACTGCTAGTCCGCTGTTTCATCAGCCTAATTGTAAGTTCTAGAACAGTTCAGAACGGTTCAAATCAGTACTTGTTCAGAAGCAAGAACCAGAAAGAACTAGTAGTTACTCGAAAAAGCGACCGCCCATAATATCCCGACCGAAGACGTACTCGTACGAATACGTGTATTTGCCGCCAATAGTGCATACAAAATTTGTTAACATGAGCTGACATAACCTTATGTGCGGTTAAATTAATATTCTTATAATAAAACCTACATAAATATTGTTAAATAATCTTATAAAGCCAAAATATTATTTTAAAATGGACGAAGTGCAAGGTAAGTTGGGTATTTTCATTAACTGTAATATAAATTAGGAATTTTGTTGCTTTCAGTTCTTAAAACTGTTTCATCAAACTTTTTTCTTACTACTAGTTCATACTAGTTCTAAAGTAGTTATTGCGAACGCATGCGTATTAGAACATTCTGAACTAAAATCGGTAGTTCTAGAACTGTTCAATTTGTTTGCGATGAAACAAACCTATTAATGAACCAATCAGAAGTTTCGGCTTTCAAGGTGGCCTAGAAGTGGCGAAACACTTGATTCTTTAAGACGACACTTTACCTAATGTTAAAATATACAATAGTGTGCAGGAGCTTCTGCACATAAACTTGAAAATCAAAAATTTGCATATTTTGTTAGTTTTTAAGTTATAGACCGAGAGCCAGCAAGAAAAACGACGTATGATTAGCGAAACGCTGAAACTTTTTGAGAAGTTAGCCAGTGTTATAAAGAACAGGGAAACGCAAGTATGGCGGCCCGTATGTGTCGGTGTTGCGCTGCGCAATTTTTTGAATGTGTCAAAAAAAACTATGCCCTTGGGGAATGAGCTAAAAGGTAATTCTGGTTTTATATCATATATTCGATAGCCAGAGTATGAAGGAGTCGTATGCCATACCGATGCGGCGTCTCAAACTGTCCGCCATACTGAATTAAACGTGTCATTTATTTTATGTTCTCTTGAAATACTAGCGAAAAGCTAATTTTTTATCCAACCATACAAAAAGATGTCTCATCACCGATTATGACCATGCCATACTGTTTCGGTGTCCCTAAGGGTCCGTTTTTATGACCCCCGTACTTTCACCTATGATACATGGACTGGTGAAAAATTCGACATCTTTGAATCAGTATGGCGTGTACTTAGGGACACCGAAACAGTATGGCATGGTCATAATCGGTGATGAGACATCTTTTTGTATGGTTGGATAAAAAATTAGCTTTTCGCTAGTATTTCAAGAGAACATAAAATAAATGACACGTTTAATTCAGTATGGCGGACAGTTTGAGACGCCGCATCGGTATGGCATACGACTCCTTCATACTCTGGCTATCGAATATATGATATAAAACCAGAATTACCTTTTAGCTCATTCCCCAAGGGCATAGTTTTTTTTGACACATTCAAAAAATTGCGCAGCGCAACACCGACACATACGGGCCGCCATACTTGCGTTTCCCTGTTCTTTATAACACTGGCTAACTTCTCAAAAAGTTTCAGCGTTTCGCTAATCATACGTCGTTTTTCTTGCTGGCTCTCGGTCTATTAAGGTAATTTTGGATTTAACATAAGTTACTTTGTAGAATGCAATGCTATATTGAAACACGTAGATTATATTATTAAATTATACATGACGATGCATTTGCAACTTGCAATAAAGTAAGTGCATAAAAATAGCAGTTACATTTTATTTTTTTTATTGTCAAGACATACACACAGCTAATTAATATTTAAAAGTCGAAACTTATAAATTTCTGAGTGGAGATTATTTATGAAAATAAAAAAATTTTGATACAAAAAAATGGGCTGAGAGAAACTAGACTTCATTTTAAACTTGCTTGACAAACGCGAATCTTATAATTCTATAGAAAGGCATTAGAATGTTCCTCAAAGATGATCTCCAATACGATAAAAATGGAAAAAAGACTGAAACAGCAGGAAGGCAAAGAAAAACTTGTTGCATTCAAAGAAAGGGCCATTCAGATCTAAACACAAATTCAGCAATCTTGCTATTTAGCAGTCTAATCTATCAACTAATTTGAAAAGCAAGCGTCCAAGAAAGTGCCACTGTTGAATGCAAAACAAATAAAGAAGCGGTTAATATTTGCATGGCCCTTTTCAAAATGGCGTAATATTTTATGGAGCTACGTTTCAGAAGTAGATGTCAGAATTATGCAGAATTTCTATTTTGGTTCACTTTTTGGATGCTTTTTTTGGTTCGGAAAAGTCGATGCAGATATCCTTGATAGCATAATGCTACGATTTGCTGAAGAAGAAATACTTTTGATGTGGATGTTTATGCAGGATAATGATTCCAAATGCACTTGAAGGAAGGCTTAAAAACGGTTTCAAGATAATCAAGTCAATGTTCTGGACTGGTCATCACATTTTCCCGACTTTCATCCAATTGCAAAATTTCTGAATGGATGTAAAAACGGTCGTTTTTCGAAAAAGCCACAAAATATTAATCAATTATGGATCACCGTTCAATCAGCATGGAAATTCATTCCAATTCACAGATGCCACCGATTAATCAAATCAATGACACAAAGATGCACTGCTGTAATTAAGAACAATCGTCATGCTACAAAATATTATTTTTGTATTCATGGACGAAGTATTACTTACACTTATAATTTTACTTGAAATATTAAACTTGGCTACTTCACTAATTTTTATCAGTGTATTTCGGGTTAATTTTTCTACGAAATTTCTGAATTTCCAAATATTTTTTCCTGAAAATACATCTAAGCAATGTAAATTTGATCCTTAAGTGTACATAATAACTATGAATTTGAGCGTTAAAAACAGTAATAATCAATAAAATAACAGTTTATTAATTTTCAACCACTGCTATTTTTCTGCACACCACACTGTAGATGTAAATTATGCTATAAAATGCCTAATTTTATGTTTCGTTTTATAATAAATTAACAATGGTTCTTTGCAGTATGACTTGGTAATGGATTCTGAATTCCAATGGGTTTTTATAATTGTGTTTATTAAAACATCAAATTTTATCTTTGACTCGAAACGGCAAGAGCCTATATAATACCTGTCAAGATTTCTGAGTTAAATCTTTTAGAAACTTGACTTATTAAAGAAAGCATTAAAAAATGCTTCCAAGGTACCGCTACAGCGCCCAAATCTTAAAATTTATCAACATTTTAAAATTATAGTACAAAATACTTAAAAAAAAAATATTAAAACGTATTTTATAATAACTATTAGGTAAACGATCCTCTTAAAGCTGTGCTATGATTTTCATTAATTTGTTAAAACTAAAGAACTAGATGAAAATTTAAGAAATAATTACCACACGATTTCTTATGAAGGGGATGTAGTTTGCATTTTAGTTTTATCCCATTTTTCATCATTACGTAGATGGTCACAATATGAGTATAGGTGAATGCGTGTTTACTATTGAAGATTTGTTGGCTAGAAAAAGAATTTATGGTATGGCAGAAACACAATTTTAATTTGAGTATTCAAACTAATGGTTAGAGATTTCCAGGTGTTTAACAACAAAGTTTATGAAAACCCAAGATTAATCCATAACAAACCATTATTTTAATTATTCCGTTATTTATCTGCAGACAGTGGTAGTTTCTAATTTTTAAACCATGTTGAATAATAAAAATAAAAACATTTTAATTCTGAATTTTTTTGAGGAACTTATTAATGTAGTTCCAGCACATAACAAGACTCGCCCAAATGTAGTGTCAAATGTTGTGCCTTATCCCGGCACATCTCAAAGTGTCTCCGGATATTGTTTTTTAAATAATATAGGTACCATTGTGAACTTATTAAAAAATAATTTAAGAGTACTAGGCAGTCAAATCGCTCGGTAATTAAAGATTGAAGGAAAATAACTACTTTTACTGAATGTTGATTACGATCATACAAAGTATAAAATTTTTTTGTTTTTAAATGTGTTCAAAAATGGGATTACATGTGGTTGGATATTTTGGCTACTTTTTGTCGTTTTGCAGTAATATCTAATCTCAAAAATAAGAAATTAAAACTATTTGAGTTCTATTCGCAAGACCTTTGGTATTGAACCAAATCTGAAAAAACGAAATTGAACCAAAATGGTAAAATGGCTGCTGAAAAATGTTAATTTTTGCAAAGAAACTTTTTCAACTTTTTGTGAAAAACGAACTTATTTTATTTTTTTTTGCTCAAAAACTGAAATTTAGGTGTGGATCGAAATTACAATTTTTTTTAATGTCAATAGGAACCTCCGTGTTTTCACAATCCTTGCAAAATGAAGATGAAATTAAATATCGAGAAAAACGCGTTGGAAATGAATTCTTTTGATGCGTCATAAATACATCAATTTTTTGAATTTCGACAAAATCGAAATCTTATTTTACTCAGATGGGTAACAGTTTTGAAAAATTAAAAAATTATTTTTTGATTATTTGATTGCCTAGTCAAATTTATCACCCACCATTTGCACTAGTGTTGCTTTAACCCACAGTGTTACATACTAGGGTTCAGTTATTTTTTCAGTAAGTGGTTGTTGCAAGTTTCACTTTTGCCTTATTAGAAATATTTTATTCGCCAGTAATGAGGTTAATTATATTTTATTGCAGTGAAATTTGTAAAACTCTTTTCAAATTCTATTTTATCTACTATTTTATTCCGTTTTATTCTTCTGTTACTCTCGACAGTTCTTACAAAATTTTATTTAAAAGGAAATTAAGCATTAGTTTTTATTTTTAAAATTACCAGCGTTTATTTGTTAATCTAAAAATTAATTCCAGTCAGAAGAAACTCAGAAATCAACAGTAAAAATGTCAGCTAAAAAGGAACTTTCAAAAATTTCTTTTATTCTACAGTAGAATCCGCTTATAATGACATCGAAGGGAAGTGACAAACACGTCATACTAACCGGACGTCATTCAAAGCAAAACTTTGTTATAAAGAATTTTACTATATGAAAACCAAACTTCGCACTGCAATTACGTCATATTAAGCGGTAGGTCACTATAGGCGGAGTCATAATAAACGGATTCCACTGTATTTTATAGCTACTTGATATAGAACTTCTAATTTGTTACTTAGCTTTTGCAAGACCACTTTATGATATGAAAAATATAATGAACATTCAAGGTAAGGCTATAAAAACTTAATAAAGATCCACAAATCTTCGAAAATAAACTTTACTTTCAACCTATAACTAAAGTTATTAAATAATATACTAACAATATATTTAATTTTAGTATATG
The DNA here is from genome assembly GCA_932274525.1 of Podabrus alpinus. Taxonomy (NCBI): domain Eukaryota; kingdom Metazoa; phylum Arthropoda; class Insecta; order Coleoptera; family Cantharidae; genus Podabrus; species Podabrus alpinus. The sequence goes on along the minus strand of OW026451.1, from coordinate 2,761,948 downwards.
GATTTTTTAAACTAATATTTGTTTTAGTTTTCAAATTCTAACTTAAAATTTACTTTCATACTTCAATCAATTGTGGTTGAAGCAAAATACTAAACCAACAACAAATGCCTAGCAAATTTTGGTTGGCTTCAACTTGAGCTCTCATTCTAATTTTTCCCTGCAAGTTTAATAAGTATTTGCTTCAATTAGAACAGGAGGTTCTTGAATAATTAAAAATGTACTAATATTGTTGTGACAAATATGCTTTTTCAAAAATATTTTAATTTAAGTCGTAAATGTCGGTCAAAAGAAATCAAAGAAATTTGGCAATTGACCAAAATCTCAAATAAAATGAATTTGTGAAGATCACGCCAGTGTATTATTATTATGTTAATAAAATGCCGGATGATTATAATTTAATTTTGAAAATTTCTGTTTCAGATGCTCAAGGTGGATACGGTGGTTCCGGCAATGGAGCATACAGTGGCAAAGATTTTGGTAAGTGAATTTAGTATTTTTTGTTGGGTATGTCACTCATTTCCAAAATAGAAACGTTTCCAGAAGTTGTTCTAGATTAATATACTATCAGTAGGAACAATTATTAAATTAATGCAGAAATTGAATTTCATCTTTTCCACTTATTTTTTGAAGAGGAAAACATTCCTCAGTATAAACCACGAATTTTTAATAATTCCAAGTTGTTGTGTCCCTATGAGAATTTAATTCTGGAATGTTTTAAATTTTTATGACTTTGCATGAGTAAGAAAAGTAAAAAATAAATTGAAGAAATATTCAAAATATTTTTAATATGAATTATTGAATGCAGTATATTTACAATTCCATAATGTGGAATGATGAATAAAGAAAACTAATAACTGAGATTTTGCATCCGTATTTCAGGTACACGATACTAATAATACTTCCAAGTCATCTTAGTGCTAATTGTTCCAACGTGATTTAAAAAAAAACGTTGGTCAAAAACGTCCCCATGGGCTGTAATATAAATTATCAATATCTCCATTATATTGAAAACCATTTTAGTGATTAACGATATAAACAATGTATTAATAATTATTATGTGTAGTGTTAACTTTATTTGAATTTTTCAAGACACTGAAATAGTTTCTGAAAATTGTTAGATGAAATTTTAGTACTGACTGTGTGTAACGAACGATTTTATTAATTAAAAAGGGAGACGATTAGTTTAGCTAGTTGATTATTATTTTAAAGGCATGCTTTATTAATTTTGTTTATATTATACAATAAAAAGGCGATATTATCTCACTGTAAATTAATTTAGTAACATTTTATACTGTAAAGACAAACTTAATTAAATAAGCTAAATTTAAATGTCATATAACATTTTTTTTTAAAGAAAAAAATTAATTTTTAAGCTGTGTATAATTTATTTTTTTTTCTGAAGAATGTAGTTAATTTTTTTTATACAATTAAAAGATTGTAACTTATTGGAAAACCTATAGGTGTAATTTTATGGCAAATAAAATTTCATTCAAATCACCGAGTTGTGGGTGAAAACTGCCAAGATTACAAAAAGTAAATGAATAAATTGATGATGAAAAATAAGCAAATGCAATTATTTATCTGACAACAACTTTGCTACTGAAATTTTGTTAATTAATTAGTAATTGGAGTGCATTAATTGTTTGGTGGATGATTTGGCAAAAGGGAATCTCCTATGCCTTTTTTTTCAATTTAATAATAGTATAACATAATATAAATAATATTTCACACCATGAAACTTGTAATTAAACCATTTCTTGATTAAATTTATCGTTTCACTGTTAGAAGATATTTAAAAAATAGATGAGGGTTAATTTAATATTCAATTTTTTTGAAATTAATTCTGTCTTTGAGAATTTCCCTGTGGAGCTTTTATATTTCAAAGCAAACCACCAAATTATCTTTCTATTTAAACGATGGTTGCAGTATGGAATCCACATTATACTATTTTGTACAAGAAATTTTTATTGTAATTTATACGTTGCTGCACATATAAAATTAGTTTTTAGTAGTACAGTACGGATCAAAACTGGAAAAATTAAAAATAAAGGGAGGGGGGCACAGAAATTGTAACCGTTTTGAAAACTTGTGCTTTATGAAGGGCTGATTTAATTTTCAAACTTGATTATCTGATAATTCCACTGTCAATGTGGAAATTAGTAACGCGCATTAGAAATTTATAATTAGTATTAATGTGTTACTAATCAAACAACTCAAAATATTTTATCAAAATTGCTAATTAAGGCGCTCGTTTTATTTTAGTTTTGTTATTAAAACTTTATGCAAAACATTTCTCAAAATATTAATTTAATATCTTGGCAGCAAAAAATGTCATTGAAATTTGTGAAATATTGTGCATTATACTTTTGAATAATGCTTTCGGTATTTTTGATGATTCTAAAAACCACAGATATAATTTTAAAATTCTCAGAGGTTTTTTCGTTTTTTTTTCAAATCAAATTAAAATAGATCAAGGATATGGTGTGGTTTGTATTCAATAAAGTTGCTTTATTGCGCACATATAATGGGATCTGAAAAATTTAATTTTGTTGAGTAAAATATATCCACCCACTTGCTCCAATTACAAGTTAATTAATAAAATAAATAAGCAAAAAATTGTACCACTGCTGAACAATCAAGTGGCAAAATTTCTTGATGTAAAACTGACAATTTTTATGTTATAATTTGGACAATTGACGTAATTATTTTAATCGATATAATATGATTATATTAGTGGTGCGCATAACTATGCAAACAAAAGTAAGCAAAAATAACAATGAAAGAGATGAAAATACAGAAATTAAATATGAAGAATACTTTTATCACCAAGCATGCCTCTCGCCAAAAATTTATTTTATGGCATAACGAGCAGGTTAATTAATTTTGAAAATTAAAATTATATAAATTTTGCAATTGTCACTTATAACATTTAAATTTCTTTTAGAAAAAAGAAGGCCGCCTTAATTTCAAGCCACGATTATTTGTTGTAAATATTATAAACCCTATATAACATTGAAGTAAATAAAATAATTATTTTGATAGTCTCCTTAAATTTGGAAACTTTTATTTATGCAGACTGAAAAATGTTATAAATAATAAAAATGTAACCATAATAAAACTTCAAAATAGTTTTGAAGAAATTGGCTTCTTGAGCTTAATTTAAAGCTAGTGGAAACAAATTTTTTTATAAAAAAAAAATTAGGAAACTGTGACGACACAAGTGATTTTGAAAAAGTATTGGGACACACAACTGCATTAATTAATTAAATTAAATTGGAAGTGATAAAATAATAGTGCAAATTATTATAAAACTGCATCATGCTGATAAAATTCAAGACAGTTATAAAAGAAGATATTCATTCAAATTAAAATGAAGGACCATAATAATTATTGTGGTCTGCTTGCTATTATCATAGCAAAAGTTATCCGAAGTAATTTTCGTAGGTAAAGTATTTCCCAATTTTTACTACTACTTTCTTTTTAACTGTCACTAATGTTTTAATAATTGTAATTTTAGTAGACTTTGTTATTAATAATTAACTTCAGAAGTGCATACATTTGATGCTCTATTTTATTTAAACTGATAATATTTTCAGCAAAGTCATAGCGCTTTATAAATCACAAAATTGTTTTTTTCAATTTCAATAGTTTAGAGTTAGTGACACCAGCATCGAGCTTGACACGCTTTATGATCTAATTTCAGGAACAAGAAAGGATATTAAAGGAGACCAGGAGTTAATTGTTCGGGGCGGTGGCATGTTGGGGAAAAATTAAGACGACAATATTTTATTGCGTCAAACAGCACCCAATGTATTGCAAGAAAATTGATCAAGCGTTCATGAATACTTTGAAAGGTTTCCTTTTTAGCACTAAGTGCAAACCTATAATTACACTAAAGACCTCCCGATCTTGTTTATAATAAAAAATACGATCCATTTTTGGTTTTCGTTAATCAAGATTAAATTTAACATTAAATTCATTACATCATCAAAAATTGCTGTTATGCAAGTAAAATTTTTTTTAAACCAAATGCTAATAAAGATAAATGCAGGATGCAAGTATTGAGGCAAAATTGCAATTTTTAAACCGTCACATGACGAAGATATCTTAAAATATTAATGCAATATAAATTAAAACAACATAAAGTTGTTGGGAATATTATTCTGGAATAAGAAAATGCCCAGCCTCAAGTGAGACCGGTACCACTTTGGGTAATCTCACGAAAAAAAGATGAAAAGAATTTAATGATCCTTGTAAACGTTTTCCAGTAGCGGATCCAGACCCAGTATTTAATAAAACGGGCGCTGGTGGTTTTTTACTTACAAAAATCATCCCATGCGATTTTTATCAATAAAATCAAGAATCGTTTTTCGATGAAATAATAACTACCGTCAAGTCAAAATTTTACATCTTCAAAGGGTAGCCACAGGGAATAACCGTATACTGGGTCCGCCACTGCCGTTAGATATTAAGCAAAATTATGAAAATCACTGGCTTATCCATTGTGGAACTTTTCTTCTATTTTTATTTTAATTTTTATTTGTTATTTAAAAATTAATTGTGCCTTTGTTTATAGGATGAAGGAAGGCGTAGACAGCAAGGAGATCTTCAAAAGGTATTAATTTAAAGTTTAATATATTTTTATTTTCCGAATCTAAGGTGAGTGACTATGGTTTTTACGAGACAAGCAATTTGTTTCTAAGTAGATTCAAGTAATGCACGAATACCTTCAATGGTATGTCATTAAATGACCACTTACACATGTTTCTTTGATTTTACTTTTAACTGAGGTGTAAATGGGTGTCAGTGTGGCCCCAACTACTCAGATTTTTTTTTTGCTTTCTGTGTTCCCTTTAGGTAAGTACCAATTGAAGTATGTAGTTGAAAATTGATAATGTTTTAGTTTCATTAGACAATTTTTAATTTGATAATAAAACAAGTTATTTGACTTTCTGAGTTTTATTTTCCAAATCTTAAATTTCAGTTCCCATATCACCATTTTGGCTGCTATAACCAACGCAAATACTTCAATAGTGAAATTAGAACTATAATATTAGTCCTAATTTTTTGGTAAAACCAAATAAAATGTTACAACTATTCTCAGAATTTTGCATAAATTTATGTTGCTGGTATAACCTACGCAAATACTTCAATATTGAAATTAAAACTATAAAATTAGTCTTAATTTTTGGTAAAACCAAATAAAATGTTACAACAATTCTCAGAATTTTGCATAAATTTAAAGTATAAAAAACCCATAATCCCAACTAATTCAAATTTTTAACTAGAAGTATTATTTTGTCCTAAGGGTTGAAGGGTCCCAATAATTCTTCACACCTGATTTCACCTTTTTGAATACCTTCCATGGTAACTAAAAGGTCGTAATTTATGTCTTCTGTTACTATGGAATCTTGCCTAAAAGGAACAGAATATTAAATCGGGCTGTACAAAAAAACTGACAAAAAATTACTGGTAACTTGGATGATTAACCACGAATGATCTGACCCAAGAGGCGGTGGTCAAAATTTTCCCCGAAGCTCTTTGTCCAATAAATTCTAGATAATTTTGTAGGCTGTCCAGCGTTTCCGGATCAACATCCACATCACGCAGGTATCGATGAACCAACGGTATCAAGCCAGGAAATTTTCCAATCTTAAAAAGAAAATTTTAGTCACGGACTAAACTGGAGCGAAGCAAGGTCTGTAACACTTACTTTACCATTGAAGATCTCATCCAAAGTCATCAATTCGAACTCTGCTTGAAGTGAGTTCTGATTTATATTTTTGCGAAACCAAAACTTTTCGTTTAGACATGCATCCCTCTTTTGGGCAGTCTGCATGTTTTCGTCCACCTGGTTCAAATGATCAATAAAAAAAAATGATACAAAAAATAAGTTACTACTTACTTTGGTGATTGGAATTAAAAAGTCAAGTCGGTATGATAAAATAATTCTAGTTAACAGTGCCACAAAGCACGAGAATGCAGCGTTTTCAAAATCTGTAATTTGGGCTTCGCAGGGTCGAAATTCCACACGCCATCCAATATCTGAATTTAGCGGAGGTGGTTTAAACCGCATCGTTTGCCAATTTGTACTTTGAATATTCTGTAGTGCAAAGTTAATTATGTTATTTATTTCTTGCATGAATTGAATTTATAACTTGTTGAAAATATAATTAAATTATTCTTTTAAAAAATACAACCAAGTTAATGAAAACCCTAATTGCAAAATACCAAATTTTCAAAAGAATAATTTTTGGAGAAACTAACAAATAATTTATTTCCTCCAAGTCGAATTTGAAAGTACTTTTACTAGGTCATAGAGTTTAAGATTAAGGTTCAGCAACTTACTTCAAAATACCCATTTTCGTTTTCGTCATCTGGATTTAAGCGTCCTTCGTATTCGCCTAAAGAGTCTCTGATGAAGAGATGCGCAATATGCTGGGCCATCAAATGATCAACACCATTTTTTCTTAACGTATCGTAACTTTCTTGATCGTAGACCAACTTTAAATCGTTGTATTGCTCTCCATTTGCAGACAAATAAGAATCGACAGAGTCGTACCTTGATTTACCTATTACATATTTATTTTCTTTCAACGGTTTCAACCCCCGTTCTTCTTGTGTTCTACAATCTACAGATCCGACGATTACGTTCCAGCGACAATCGACGTCTGCTATGAAACCTCTGTATAATGGTGAAGATGCCGTAAGTGCCAGCTAAAATAATTTGGTTGTTTTGTATCATAGAATGTGAAACAAGTTTCTTACCATGATGGGACAGAGAGGGACTAATTGATCGTACAAGTGTCTTGCTTCTTCCATATTATATGCTTGGAATGTTATTTGTAAGCAACAACAACCCATACCAAATCCCATTGCATCCATGTAAATATGATCCACCTTGGCAGTTTTACTATACAAGTGAGAATCGTCGATTGGAATAGCTGTGTTCCTATCTCTGAAAACTGTTGAAAGTTTTTGAAAAACATTTATAATTGTAAGCTATTCACCTGGAGTATTAATTGTAACTTTCTCTCCTCGGCGCATTCGTATGTTACGTGTTCCTGTTATGAAACGGGTATGACCCGAATATATTGTTTCGTCAGAAATGAACAGCGATCGAGTTATTCCTTCATCAGGCGTTGGTTGCGACGGAGGGTAAGTGAAATCTGGACACCCTAGTCTGTCGAAATCCCATAACGTTAATCAAGTTATATTAAAAAATAACCAACTCACCTAGGAAAGGTGGTGAGCGAAATAATAGTTTCGTCATTGGAGAGCCATCGATAGACTTCTTCTCGTCGTTTCAGCATATTTTCTTCTACGGTATTATATTGTGGCATGTCGGCTTCGTACGGTTTACCTGGAGTTCCTTCGATCATGAAAGAAGCATATTCGGGTCTCCATAGTGCATCGACCCCATTCGGATTATTTATCTCATTTTCGCTTAATTTGCTATACAATTCAAAAGCTTTCAGACTTACTTTTGCCGATTTTCTTTTGTGATTAAATTTAACGACTATGTATTCAACTTCGTCTCCCCATTTAAAAACGTCCCCCTTTCTATTTTTGAATCTTTTGTGCAAGGAGATAAATTGGGCTACTCCATGCCTTCGTGACTTGTTGGCAAGTTTTTTGGTTTCTTCAAACGATAAACTTTTCAGTTGTGCGTCTATTACTGGCCCCATGGCGCTAAAATTTTAAAATTGGAAAAATTGTTACAGAACTGCAGGAAAGTTATACAAACTGAAATCTATTAATATTACATCAGCCCAGTTCGTTATATTTATACAAAAATTAAGAAACTCGTGATTACTGACAATATAAAAATTAATTACCTGTTGTTTTTCAATATAAAATTGATGTATTGGGTCGTATATAACACGTCACAAACTAATAATTATTAATGAAACCTGTTCTGAATGGCAGTCTATAGCCGTTTGTAAGTTTCTATTTATTGTTATAAAATGCGAGCTAATCTTATCGCTTGTTAACCTTATTTAAAAGTTTCTAGTACCAAGCAATAGAATATAATATATGTAAATTGTTTGTTGAATTTAACTAATTATATTATTTATTATCAGCAGACTAAATTATTATTTGTTGTATGATAATTATACAGGATGGTGGTCAAGAAGTAATAAAATATTTTTGGTCACTAATTTTTCCTATTTAAAAATGTTTAAAAGTTATGAATTACATTTAAAACAAATTTTTTTTGTCGTGGAGCGAATTGGTCCTTTCAGTTTAAGAAGAACATGGAATCAAAATATAGCCAGGTGTTGCGTAGGTACGCACTAATAGTCACGTGAGAGAAAACAAAAAAAATTGGGATTAGACTTTTATTTAAAACTTAATTTACAAATAAAACTTAGATTACTAATGCTTTTGTACTATGAAATGTGGTATATTTTCTATACATACATACCAAGTTAATTAGTTTTAAAATATCGTCGGTGATCTGACAATAACTGCTAACTGCAAAATCTCCTTTTTTACAGGAGAACAAAAAAACTGAATAAATTTACTGGATGGGAATTTTGGAAGTTATAATTTGTTAGTTTAATGCTAGTTATTCAATCGAAACAAATTATAACTTCCAAAATTCCCATCCAGTAAGTTTATTCTGTTTCTTTGTTCTCCTGTAAAAAGGGGATTTTGCAGTTAGCAGTTATTGTCAGATCACCGACGATATGCTGATGCAATAATATCGCAATTGGTAGGATTAAATAATTTGTAAAATGATTCAATTATAGTAGTTACATTAGGTATATTACTACCAACCATGTACATAATCGTTTAGCTGCTTATTTTCACTATAGGTCAACTATATTTACCATTTTTATCATTTCTCTTATATTGTGAATTACATTAATTTCATCGCAATCAATCCTGGTCAATGTTTCTCCATTATTTAATTATGATTCTAATCGCTGAACTTTGGTTGCAGTAACGATTAGCTTCAATTATAAAAATAGGTAGGTATACATCGAAAATACCAGGAGTAATTTCTGAGACTGTAAGATAGTTGTCGCAAGTCTTTGTTAAAAATTTGTTTGTCGCAAATATATTTTGACTCGTTTGAAATTTTTTTTTCTTTTTACCAAGATCCTAGACCAATCTTACTTTTAGTTACGGCGATGGTTGGCTATTGTTTTCCGGCACGTTGCCGTCGATTAGAAATCTTATCGAACCGTTTAAATCGTCACTCGTTATTCTTTTCTTTCCTGCGGGTTCGATTAACACCTCTGTTTCACGTTTTCGTTACACTTCTTTTTGGCACGTTTTCGTCGCGCATTTTTTCCTCTTTACTACGTGTGCGATCGGTGTTGCGCAGTCTCGCACCATTGTAGATTGTTGTAGATCAACAACCTTCACACTCGTGTGTGTGCTAATCAAATTAAAATTCCCAGATTCTTTGTACGATTACGTTGTAGACTTCCTGTACAATCAATAAAAAAATTAGCATAATGAACTATTGATTTCCTCGAGTCTCATTGTAATAAATTACATAAAAAAATAAAGAAACTAATACGATGTATCCAAAATCAACTGGCTGGAAAATTTAACGACAATGTCAAGTATTTACATAGGTACTCGAAATTTCCAAAATACTATGCAATAATTCCTAAATTCCAGTTATATTGATAACTAGAGGTTATATAGCTTATCAGTTACACATTTGGTATTAAACAAATATGAACATTTTATAGGAAAAACCAGTATTTTGTACTCGAAATTCTAAATATATTACATAATATTTATAAAATCGGAACGGCAAATTAAAATAAAAATTAAAAGATAGAAGGGGCGAGGGGTAAGAATTTTATGCAGTAGCATTCGGATATAACGAATGGGATATGAAAATCCGGAGTAGGTCAACTCGGCAAAAGGTACAAGGGATAGGTTAATCCTACCGGTCAACTGGGCAAATGAAAACCAGAGGCCGTTTTAATTATGGGTCAGCTCGGCAAACGCGCTGAATAATGCTATTTCGAGGGTCTCTCACATCCCGGTTGCATTTATCCCGGTTTCCTTGATCTGTCGCGCCTCTCGTATGTTTAGCGCCCGCCGCGTAGCGGCTCGGAGCACGAAAAACCGCCCGGAGATGCGGAGCATCGGAGGGTAGGTTTTTTGATGCTCACAGTTCTGGCCAAGCCAAAATTTATTACTTTGTTTACTACTACCAAATCACGGCCACGTTGACTTTGAATAACTTCCATAGCCTTCAAGTTCTTCAACTGATTTTAAAATTAGCATAATATGCAGCAGGTAATCTAAAGGTACTTTGCCGAGTTGGGCTATGTATTTCAGGTAGAAAATTTGGACCCGGATTAAATATCTGACCATTTGCCGAGCTGACCTACGTCCTGAAAATCCGTTATAAGAGAAAAGCAAAATTTATGATCAAAAATGAAAAATAATGTAATTTTAACCGCAAACATTTGTCATTTCAAGTTGCACGAATGAATTATAAAAACTATAATTTATTGTATTATAATTCCACATAATTTTTAATTTATTTGACATTTATAAAAGATTGCCGAATTATACTTTCCACTTGCATAATTACTAAAGCAAACTAAATTAAACAAATTACAAACTGCATACAAAAATAGTACTTATATAATTATTTGGAATTTTCGACAACTCCGAGCAAGTTATACTTGATAAACGATGAACTTGAACTTAAGACATGGTTACTACTGTTTAAGGACGAAAACAGATTTTCAACATATTTCAAAAATAATTTGTTTGATAATAAATTATCGGTGGTTTCATTTTTAAGGTCAAACCAAGCACTGCATAAATATCTAATAATAACAAGCAAAAACAAAACTTTTAATTAGCATTATTTTGCTATATTTTAAACGGTTACTAATATAGGGTATTCATATCAAATTATGGGCCTCGGTTCCAAGTTTACCAACGGGTACCCTATTCACTGTTGATAAAATACATATGGTGTATAATATATTTCAAAAGTTCCCCCTCAAAATATCTCTTAAACCAAAAATGATGTCCTTATAAAGAAATATCTAGAATTTGATTTATGGAAGGCAAAAATAATACACGATTTTCTCATTTTTAAATCTTAAATAGGATCATACTCGAAAGGTATACAAACACTATAATTTATTTTTTGCCATTCCGGGGGTAAAGTACTCACTTTTTACCCCGGTTTGCGGGTGTAAAGGGGCACTTTTTTACCCTGCGGTAAAAAAATTGCCAACTGCTATTTCTTAGTAATTTTTAGTAGTATAGTTGGTAATATTACTAGTGCTATTTTGCGATTTATCGACCACGTGTAGGTATTATAAAAAAAAGCGTTAAATTTTTGCTTTAAGTTTCTAAATAGGCGAAGTTCCTACTTTACCTCTCGGAATTTGCCAAGTCATGGCAAAAAACAGTATATGCACGACGGTAGTAAAGTGACTTTTGGCCCATGGGTAATTGTTTCACTCGGCTGGCGCCTCGTGTAAACAATCCTTTACCCTCGGGCCAAAAAAGTGTCACTTTGCTACCTTGGTGCATAATGTACTATTTTCCACTACTAGTCATATAGGCTATCATTTTTACTTAGGTTAGTCGATCAAGAAGTGACACGTTTTCAACTAGTGGTGAATAAATTTTCCATTATTAACCTAGGTTAATAATGAACAAAATGACATTTTTTGATAACTTGGCGACTATTTTAAAGAAAAATGTTGTTATTAAATGATTTAGAATAACCAAGAAATGCTAATTAATTGTATTTAAACTATTTAAAACGCTTTTTTAATACATTAATTTAATTTTAAAAATGTAAAAAAATCGAATTAAATGTGACAGCAAGTGACAGCGCCATCCATTGTTAATTTGACGAACCGCGATTTATTTTATTTAATAACCTAAATTTGTCAACAACTGTCAAATCAACAAAACAAAACTGTCATTTGAAATAAATATTTTAAATTTGAAAATTTTTTTGTTAAAAAGAATTTTAAAAAATGGTAATAAATCTAGTAGTGGAAAAAATCGTTTATAAACCACGGTTGTGAAGACCATTATTGCCTCCGCGCCTTATATTCCTCGGTGCAAAGCACCTCGGAATATAATCTTGGCGCTAGGGCAATAATGACGGCCTTCACAACCTTGATATATAATTATGGTGACCATATGTACTTATTTTAGTAGGACAGTACTCTTTTTTAGAACGATGTCCTATGTACTAAAAAACTTCTCCAAGTACTTACAAATGTACTTATTTGTTCATTTTATATTCAATCACAATGAATTGTATAACCCGTCTGGGGGTTGCCACCCGACTCTGACCCCCATGCCTCATGGTTGTTTCGTTGAGTGCAACCCCCCCCCCCAAAAAAAGGTCATAATCGTAATCGTCGTAATTTTAGGTACGCCGTTGACCTTTTTTTTAGGTATTTACCTTGTTTCGCCGAAATGTACTTTTTTTTCATAAAAATAATATGGTCACCATATATATAATATACTATTAAATCAAACGAAAAATTTAAATTAGTAGGTTTATTTTCGAGTTCAAATTTGACCTGAATTTTTGGCCTTGACTTGGGCTTATCAGGATATTCTTGTAATACAGGGAAGAGCAACAATTTGACAGTTGCACTCCGTAATTTGGAACAGATATACTACAAACGCAGTTAAAAGAAGTATTGCTATATATGAGGCGGAGGTTTGGGAAATATCTGAGAGAAATAAGAAAAAATTAAAGGCGATGGAGATGAACTTCTGGAGACGCAGCTGTGGACTGACATTGATGGACAAAGTGAAAAATGACATCATTAGAGAAAAAGTGGGAATATCAATAGATATAATGGACTCAATTGAAGGAAGAAGACTGAGGTAGTATGGACATATGAGATAAATCGAGAAAGAGAGATGGCCATATAAAGTATGGCATTGGTTACCAGCTCAGAGAAGAAAGAGGGGAAGACCTAAACGCACATGGAGGGATGACGTGGAACAGACGATGAGAAAAACAGGACTCCAAGAGGAGGATTGGGAAGACCGCCATAGGTGGAAAATAGGATGCAAGAAACGCCATGAGGTGTAACCCCACTCGCAATATACGTATTATGTAAGTATAATATATACGTATGTTCTACCCTAGTAACACAAACCAAAAATAGACGCAAAAAAACCTAATATTCTACCATAAATAGACGATTTATACCAGATATAAACGACAAATAAACTATAGTGTGTTACTTGGGTAAGAATTAATTTTAAAAAATTAGTAAAACATCAGCTTCTAAACTTAACGTAAGAAGAACGTTTGCCCTATAAGATTCCATTTTGTACAAAAAAAAATTGGTGTTGGAGCAAGTGAACCCAAATGTATATAGCGTGTCTCTTAATAAACCTGGAACCACCTGCACCACCCCAAGTTATCAAAACAATAAAATAATGTGTTGAACGCTGTACATTTAATAGAATTTTTAACGTAAGGAACCTTTTTTGTTGGAATCAAATTAAACACTAGATTTTGGTCATAAAGTAGTGAGTAAAGTAATGCATAATTAGATCGCTTTTGTTTTATCGATGAAATTTGCAATCGTTGCTTGGCCAAAAATATATATGAGTTTTGCTGATTACATAGAAGCTATCGGAAGCTATATTCTTCTATGGATAAATTAATTTTAATTCAAGTAAATTACGCGAGTGGGGTGCAAAATCCACAGAATACTGACAAGTTTTTTCAATAATTACAATTTTGTCTGTCATTGATTATTTCTTTGCACGTTATTGCGGATTTAGAATTTAAATTGTTGGCTTGTAAATATTTATTTTCTTCAGTGTTTGTTTTTAATAATTATGTAGTTCATAAATGATAAAGAAAAAGTACATTTAAAAGTAACGAAAAATATTTAAATTAAATTCAAAATAGGGGTTGTTTTAGTTTTCCTGAACATTATATTGACATAGCGGTCATTCTTTCTAATTTTCTAATAACAAGTGATGTGCTAAAATTAGGTAATTTATGTGTTTTGGATTATCGATTTTCGTACAGAAAGCTGAAGATTGAATTTTATGGCGTAGCAACCGCATCTTGTCCGCTTTTCCTCAGTTGTTACTAAGGTGACACTGGATCAACATCACACATAAGAGAAGGAACTTTTAGAAAATTAACAGTTTTGTAAATTAAAATGGAACAAGACGGCAAAACATTATCGAATTTTTCGAAATATAAAAATTATTTTGATGAAATAGTTAGAAAAATGTACGAACCAAAACATTCAAGTAGTTTGGCTGTAACACGTATACTTTTTGGTGAGCATAAAATAAATGTTTTTGACGTGCTTTGAATTTATTGAAAAATTAAATAATATTTTAAGAACATAAATTGATAACTGCTGTCAATTTGAACCTCTGGCGCTTGTTGCTTTTAACAATATCCTACCAAGTTACGTCAGCCGAATGAAATTTCATTAATACCTGAAATTTTTCCTTAAAACATGGTACCTAATATTTTTTGTATTTTTATAAATAGGGATTATGATGCTTACTGACATACTGAACGAGCGTGGTGGATTTCATATCTTGTCAAAATGGGGCAATTCCGAGACTTGCCATTTTCCACTCTTCCATCTCATTCGTTCACCAAACATTTTTGTCATGTGTTCTCTGTACTGCATCATGTGGATAGGTAAATAAAAATTCTTGCTCTGGGACTACGCAATGCGTTTTAGCGAGAACTGTTTCCGGAAACCCGTTCAGCAAAACGAGAATAAGATATTGTTTTCAATCTAGCCGTCTTCCGGGTTCTTCCGCAGGTACCGGATGCAACGAAGACCGAATAGCATCAAGAATATTCATTTAAATCAATGCGGTTGTGTCGAAAAGTTTTCTCTTTATATTTTATGTTCGACAAAAAAAACTGAATTTTTCCCGTTTACCGTTTGATATGTTTACTATCCGATCAAAATCTTCGTTCCTGTTAAAATGCACTGTATAGTCCCAGCTTTATTGGGCATCTTAAAACTACTAACTGTTTTGCAGGTGCTTTGGGCATTACTTTAGGCTACAAGTTTAAACTTAGCGCCGTAGCTTTTACTCTTCCTTATTGGTTTATTTTACTCCTGGATAAATCTTACTGGAATAATCACAGTTACCTATTTGGGGTTGTCTCGATACTCTTCATGGGATCTTCCGCACAATACAAATAGTAAGCTCAAATTAGTCGAAAATTTGTTTTCAAGTTTTTTTCTTTTAGCTCTATCGACAGTTATTACAAAAAAGGGATAAAGAAACAGTACGTTCCGTTTTGGAATTACTTCATTTTGAGATATCAATTTTTTATGCTTTACTTTTTGGCCGGACTAAAAAAAATGAACAACGAGTGGCTTAGCGGATATTCGATGAGGAATTTGAGTCGCCATTGGGTGTTTGATTTATTTAAGTAGGAAAATCCGAGTTTTTTTTACCAAACAAATAAGTTTTTGATTAATTTTAGGTGGATTTTGACTAACGAACAGATCGACTTCCTCGTAGTTCATTGGTGTGGTTTCTTATTAGACTTAACTTTAGGATTTTGTTTACTCAACAGGACAGTGCGAGCATACGGAATGATTTTTGGATCGGCATTTCACTTCATGAATTCCCGACTATTTAGTATTGGTAATTTTTATAGGAAGACCCTTGATATGATCATATATTTTTGCTTACATTTTTAGGAGTTTTTCCTTATGTTTGCCTTGTAACAATGCCAATATTTTGCGATTATGACTGGCCAGAAAAATTGGCAACTTCGTTGTTCACTTCAAATTATGTAAAGAACGAAAAATCTGCTGTTAAAAATGTAAAGGAAAATCGAAAAATTGGTGGAAAAAATCGCGTTGTGGTCGTTTTGTTGTTGATCCATTGCCTTCTGCAAATTTTTCTTCCATATTCACATTTTATCACTAAGGCAAGATTTCTAGTTGTTTTTTTTTGAAAATCGGTCGTTCACAATCTTTTTAAAGGGTTATAACAATTGGACCAACGGATTGTACGGATACTCTTGGGATATGATGGTTCATTCTTGGAATTCGGCTTTGGTTGTCGTTCAGGTTAAGGACAATACGTTTAACGAGGAATATTTTATCAGTCCCGATTATTTAACTAATAACGATCGTTGGAATAAGCATGGAGACATGTGCTTGCAATACGCACATTGCCTAAAAGAAAATTTAGTCGAGTTAAATGGTAAGTGACGATATATTGACTTTGTAGCCTTTCTTATGTTGGTCAAAATTTAGGTACAATTTTGGACAACGATTCCAAATCTATTCGATTGTCCAACAATTTTTCAATTTATATCGACGTGTGGTGTTCCTTAAATGGGCGCTTTCAACAGAGAATGTTTAATCCTAATTATGATTTATTAAGTGCTAATTGGTCACCATTCAAACCAGTCGAGTGGCTTTTACCTTTATTGTTCGCTAAAGACGAATTTAGAAATATCTTGAAGAACATTCAATTAGACGTATATTCTTGGTCAAATTACAGCGACGTTTTATTTATTGCCGATTTCCCTGGTAATTTATGGTAATCGATACGACAATTTAAATGTAATAATAAATTTATTCCAGGTATGCACTTGGAAAATTACCTCTCGAGCGATTTAATCAACGTATCTTTATCTGTTTTACGAGGGGACATAGTCTACGAAGTTGATTTAATTCACAAAAAACAATCGATTGGGGTTAAACTATCTCCAGGTTCGCAGTTCAAAGTTAACACTGGAATTTTTCATAAAATTCATACAATTGGATCACAACCGTCTCTGTATATGTACACTTACGTTAATCAAACTTTGAAAAATAAAGAAACTTTGTAAGGTCTTTATTTAATTTACAACCCGTTCGCTGCCACCAACTCGAAAATGCGCGGGTATATACTGGGAACAACCACCCCACCTCGAAATGGTTGTCGAGCGACCTGGTGGCAGCGGGTGGGTTAATTAAAAAATTAAGTGTAATTTCTTTTATGAACTTATAATTTGACGAATTAGAGATGATAACGCTGCAAGAATACTTTTTATAAATTTTAACTATCGCATTGAAATGTATATTTAAATTAGGTGGGTCAATAAATGTAACGTACTGGAAGATTTTTTTTTAACATTCACTAGTTGTCATCGTTAATAGTTGCATTGAGGTGTATTTCTTCCCACTAGTTTTATTAGCATTTAGAAGTTTTCTATTCGTAACGAAACAAAGTTTAAACGTCGTCTTTAAAATGAATCGGTCGGCAACATTATAATTTGCACTTATGGATGATATGCGAGGGTTAAAAATTGTTAAATTTGATGGTTTAACGTAATTTAAATGAAGATCGCGATAGGATTGGTAAGTTTTCGACTGGTTCATATTTACTTGTTTAACTGTTAGTTTTTGTGCAGGTATTATTAGTTTTATGTAGAGTTGAAAATTCGTGCGGTGTCTGTTCTTCAGCAGAATATGGGGATAATTTGTGCACTTACACGCCTGCTCCTCCGGGACGAGCTCCTCTCTGTGCCAAATCAGGACTCACCTATTGCGAACATCCGGTGCGTTATCCAAGGTTAGAAATTTTTTTCAGTTACTTTAATTTATACAAAAAAAATTTTATTGGTAAAATGTAAGTCATGTAGACTTGTACTTTCACTTCATCCAATACAAGCGGTGTATGAATTATAATCTTGAATTCTGAGAATTTTGATGCTAATAAAAATTTGAGTGAAAGTTATTTATTAAATTAAATGCGGATACATATTTGTATTGTTTAGATTAGACGATGTACGGGATAATTCAAAAGTTGTTGAGGTTCGGTCTGAAAATTATCCTTTTCATCTTAATTTTGCATGCTTCTCATTTTTTCATTACTACCTAAGATTGCGAGATGGGAGCATCAGGTTTACATTATTCATTATTTGTTTAGTTTATTTTTACAGTCGGATTATTTTGTTTGCATACGTATTTATATTTAGTATGTTTTTACATAATCGGCGTTGACACTTTCAACCCCATTTTATTATCTAAAAATCGATTAATTTCGTTTAAATTAAAAAATTAATATTCATCTTCGGAAACCCAACATCGAAAAATTTGAAAAATTATATACCTACGAGGGGAAATCAATATGTTCTATTCTAAACTTCGTTTTTAGGAGCTAAAGTGTCACTTTACCTTAGCTACCTGAAAAGTTTGCAAAATATTATTTATTAAATCGAAGCTACTTATTTATAAATTATATTATTATGCATTTAAAATTCATGATCGGGAGTGCAAAAAATAGTGTAGATAACACCGGACTAAAGTGCTTATTAATTTCCCAATTTCGGCTCAAGCAATAAACTTCACCCTCGGGATTAAAATATGTACTTTAGTCATTTGCTATTATTATAATCCTATAACGGCGGTCATGGCATGATAAAGGGTTTCCCAATTAGGACGATATGTTTTTAAAATGAAATAAAATACAAAATAATTATTTGAGATAAAAGTTAAGGTACAACTTATGACAATTATGTTTTGAATAACACATAATTCAAATGTCCACCTTGGCTTCGTTTGCAAGATCGAATTCGATGAACTCAATTTTCGGTGACTTTTGCAATAAATCAGGTGTAATTTCATTAATCCAGCGTTCGATGTTCAATTTCAAAGCGTCTGTAGTTTGAGATTTGTTGGCATAGACCAACGACTTAAAAAAATATCCACACAAAAAGAAATCCAAAGGTGTTAAATCACAACTTCTTGGAGGCCAATTAATTGTTCCATTTCTGGAGATTACAGACTCACTAAACTTTTCACCCAAAATGTGGTGTTGCACCATCTTGTTGGAAATACATGTCTTGCAAATCAATTTCATCCAATTTTGACAATAAAAAGATCTGTTAACATTGATCGTTAACGCTCACCATTCACTGTTACTGCAGCTCCATTTGCATTTTCAAAATAATAAGGTCCCTTAATGGGACCATGCCATAAACCACACCAAACAGTAACTTTTTGTGGATGAAATGGCTTCCCATGAATCTGTTGTGGATTATTTACACACCAAAAACTACAATTTTGTTTATCAACAAAGCCGTTTAACCAGAACCAGAAATGAGCTTCGCCTGAAAAGATTATTTTTTTGAAACAATCTGGATCAATTTCAAGTTGCGCTTAGAGCCCAATCAGCAAACACACAACGCTTATGATGGTCAAGTGGCTTCAGTTTTGGACAGTTGTGAAGTCACACAATCTTATACGGATGTAAACCCAAATCTTTTCTCAAAATACGCCAAGTTGTCATTCTTGAGAAATTGCATCTTCTGTAACACTGGCACTTACAGAGTCAATATTATCTTGTTTTTTTGCGTTTAGTTGTCTTATTGGTGTTCTGGTATTGTGTAAAGTGAAATTTGTTTCGACGAATAGCAAGCACAGAAGGACGATTATGTGGACCCATTAATCTTCACGAAGGTCACATTGAGTTTGAACAAAAGAACGATTATTTTTATGAAATTTTTGGATAATAACCGAACGTTGTTGAAGCGTGTATTTTGTCATGATGAATTGTCAAACTATATTAAACACAAATGACAGCTAGTGACATTTCTACTATTTTAAATATGGTTGCTATGACGTTTTAATAACATATCGTCCCTATGGGAAACCCTTTCGACTCCGCCTCCGTTCCTCGGAGAGCACGTAAAGCCGTCGATCCCCCTGTGCTAATGATTTGGCTGCATAACAATAAAAAATCATAAGGATTCTTGTTATATTTTGTATAGAAGCCTAAAAGGGTAACAGGCACATCGAGGACCAGCTTAGCAAGCTACCTAAGATGTAAACACCTAGTATACTCACAGAGCTAATTTGAAAAAATTGATAAAAACAGATTAACGGATCTCAATTAAGTTAAAGAATAAGAAGATAATCCTGTAATGCAGACTAAAAACTCTTAATGGTTAAGATATCATTAAAATCTAAAGGTTTCAAAATCGGTACTAACGATTTATTGTGAAATCACTGCAAGTGGCTAAATATATCACGTATTCATGGAAGAAAGGGCAAAATCAACCAAGAAGGTTATCTGTACCCAAAATACATAGTTCTAAAAAAATATTGTTCTAGTCCCTATAGTTTCCCAGATACAGTCTTCCATTATAGAATTTCGTTATTTTTCAATTTTTACCTTAAAAACGAAATTTCTACAAAAAGTTAAAAAACCATAAATTTTGAAAGCTTACAGCTAAGGCCAAATTAAAGCTAGAAAGTTGTTCTTTGCAGAGAATAGTAGAGAATTTGTCTCACTCGTGTGTGGACTATTTTTGCGTCGGAAATCATCAAAAACGTCAAAATTTAAAAAATACCTTTTCTTTGGGAAAAATCGAAAAAACGGAACCCGATGGAGTAATATCTAATATGGTCTTGGATACTATAAGTACTTGTATAGCAATTGCAGCAATCTTCTTTTTAGTTTTAAGCATAATATTATTTAGTTAAATTTTGGCAATAGGTACAACCTATTTTGGGCATAGGATACATAAGAAACGGTCATTCCATGCCTTTGTGAAAAACATCAACATTTAGCAATTAAATAAGAATGTTGTACAAAATATTCATATACGATGCAGAATTTTGTCCATAAGCGCCTTTTTTGGGTCATGCCTAGGACTTAAATACGTGTTAATACGCTACTGCTTACCGTAAAAACAATGTTAAATAGGTTTATAGCCTCACAACTTTCTTAAAATCCTTTCCTCTTATTTGTTCTTCCAATTTCATTTTATTGTACTACTAAAACCTGAGCGGAAACATAAAATTGTATGTACTAAAATTAAAATTTACGGGAAAAATGGTAATCGTGTTGGGTGGAATCATTACCACAATTTGTACAATTAAAAGAACTAAAATTCTGAGAATATTTCTTAAGAGTAATTAAATTATAACGATCGGTGTTAATTGCAACATCATATTATTGTAACAACCTGTAATGATAATTAAAGTTTAATGATGAAATTGACTAATAATACGTCGGCCGTGTTTTGTGTTCGTTTAAAAATTCCCAAATTAAACTTAAAAAACTTATTTGGTAATAATGATACTCTTCAGCAAGGTTCGGGGGTTTTCAATTATTTTATCATGGCCGCATGTAGGAAAATTAATTTTATCTTAATGATTGTAATTTGTTTTTAGGCAACTGATTCACTTTTTAATCGATAAATGGCAGTTCAATTTCACTACTTTGCTGACCAACGAGTCACCCGACGAGTTCCATTCCTACTTTATCCCATCAAAACACAATTACGACTACGGAACTTCAAATTCGTTACATCACAATAATAATTATTTGCCACCGAAATACTCACTCCCGGACACATACCTCGTCTCGTCCAGAGGAATCCATCGGAACAAAACCGATTTTGCTGGTTATGGCTATAATAAGTCACCGTCGCAGGGACACAGCTTCCACAATCGCAATAGTTACTATAAACAGAGTTACCACCCCTTGGAACAAAGCTACAGTCGAATTGTAGGAAATAATTTCAAGCCGTCGCAATACATTGCTAATAATAGAAGAAAGAGGTAAGATATTCAAATTGTAAAATCA
Organism: Podabrus alpinus; assembly: GCA_932274525.1. Lineage (NCBI taxonomy): Eukaryota > Metazoa > Arthropoda > Insecta > Coleoptera > Cantharidae > Podabrus > Podabrus alpinus. The sequence continues at coordinate 2,740,363 of OW026451.1, read as the reverse complement.
TTTCCAAAACTAACTCGTTCAATTATAGGCAACTTGAGCAACTAACAAATTTGGAAAAGAAGAGAAAAAAGCGTCGCGTTGTTAGAACTTTGCTCAACACAAATTCGCATGGGAAGTGGCATATGCGAAAAAAAAGGCAGAGCGCACTCACGGGGCAACCATTGTGCGATACTCGAACTCGATACATTATGCCGCGTGCAGCTGTTAATCAAAGGGGTAATTGGATGTACATCGTTAATATGCCCGAGGTCGATAATAAATACATGCAGCTTGTGAAAAGCGAAATTTGTGTGTAAGTATTTTGCGTTAGTTCTACCGAGAAAGTTTAATTAAAGAATTTGGTCCCCCGCTGATGTGCATACATTGATTGCAGATCTCAACAATGCAATGGGTTGTGTCAACTACCTTTGGGTTACTCTTCACGCTGCGAACAAAAATATCTTCAGAGACGTTTAATTGCTCTGGAAGAATCCGGAAGTCAGCTGTACACTGACATTTTTTGGTTACCTACTTGTTGCGTGTGCACCGTCGCCAATTAGAAATACTTTTTGAATAATTTTTTTTAAATAAAAAATAAAATTATTGTTGAACTTGAAACTGTTTAGTTTGTTTTTGTCCAATTTTTACCACATAACTTGTCTAAAAGGGATAAGTAAGATAGTAACATTTTTAGAATTTCTAATCATCTTTATTCTTCCTTATACTTAACTAACACGGAATTTTTTGCCACATTATCTCCAACCTGATACAAAATGTTTGAAATTTCTACATCTTTAGTTGCTTTCACGATATATTCCATTTTCATTGCAATCAAAACCACCAACGGATCGCCCACTTTTACAACGTCTCCAATTTTGATTAAAATTTTATCAATAACTCCGGGCATTGGAGCTACAGCTACATTTTTGGACGCAACCGATGACTCGTCGTTCTCGGACAAAAACTTTGGGTGTTTAATCTGAAATTCACGTTTTCCATCCTAAAACAAGAAATTAATATTTTTGGAAATCATTTTAGTTTGAAAATGTTTACTTCATCAAACAGCACAACCATTTCGTTGTCTTTGTACACCGTTAGAGAACTCGCAAAATCGCCGATCTTGTAGTTCAATATGTGCTTATTATTGATAAAATTGATTTCGCCTTCCACGGTGCACCAACTTATTCCGCCATCCAAAGATAACTCCAAAGTTTTGGCATCGATCCATTTCAGCATAGCGCTAACGTCTGAAAGGTTAACTTTAAATTTCAGATGAAAAGTTCAGATGAAAAAACACTTACCGGTATCTTTAAATTTTAAATTAACTTTTTGGACGTGTTTGGAATTTATTCTAAAATTTTGTTCGTATCTAAATGGATTCAAATCCAATTTTTCGTTTTTACTGTCCATTAATGCCGCCGCCAAGGCTACTTGAATTTGAATTTCTCGCGTTAATTCTTGTTTTTTAAACAGGCTGCTGTGGTGGTCGTGAATGAAATTGGTGTACACATTTCCGGCGGAAAACTCTGGATGATTGCATAGATTTAGTAAAAAGTTGATGTTCGTGTCTAAACCTGCAATCTGAAAACCAAATTGAAAAGTTTTTATAAACTGTCATAAAAAATGGACTTGCATTGAAATCTGCTAGTTTTATTTTCATGTGATTCAATGCTTCTTCTCGATTGTGACCCCACACCACCAATTTGGCAATCATTGGATCATAATGAACGGAAACTTCATCTCCTTGTTGAACTCCTAATATTTGAATCAATATTTTTGTAGACAAGATTTTTTTGTTTATTATAATTTATCTCTTAGGATGCCCGTCTAATGGCTCCATAAGAGAGATCCAAACTATAATTTTTATGACATTATCAACGAGACCTGCAGAACTATTATATAAATGCGGAAGGGAATTCGTTGAAATCTTTTAGACTACAATTGGACAATTAAGAGGCAGCCAGTTAAAAATTATTGTTTGGACAACTAACGATTTTTTTTATCATCACTTACCGGTTTCCAATCTATAATTTTCATTGGCCAGAGGAGGTGCAAAGTACATTAAGTTGCCCGCGCCAGGAAGAAAATTGTTTTCTGGATTTTCGGCATATATTCTGGATTCAAACGCGTGACCATTTAACTTAATTTGATCTTGATGTAACGGTAGTTCTTCTCCCGACGCTATTTTTATTTGCCATTCCACCAAGTCGGTCCCTATTTTTAATTGAAAACTTAAATTTAATAGTATTTCAATCACGGATTAGCGAAAGTGAAGTCGACGAGGAAAGTTTACCTGTAATCATCTCGGTGATTGGATGTTCTACTTGTAACCTGGTGTTCATTTCCATAAAGAAAAATTTATGCGAATTCCGATCTAAAATGAATTCCACCGTTCCAGCTCCTACATATCCAACAGCTTTTGCAGCTCTTACAGCTGTTAAACCTAATTCAGACCTTGTTTCTGGAGATATATGGGGCTGAAAAAGTAAAAACAATAATTTCTAAATTGCACATTTCGAAAACATACAGCTGGAGCTTCTTCTATAATTTTTTGATGTCTTCTCTGAACCGAACAATCTCTTTCGAACAAATAAACCGTGTTTCCAAAAACGTCTGCAAATACTTGAACTTCAACGTGTCGAGGCTCTTCCACAAAACGTTCCAACAGAACAACAGAATCTTTAAACGACTTTTGAGCTTCGCTACGGGCCGACTCCAAAGCTTCATCAAAATCGTTCTCGCTGAGAGCGATTCTCATCCCTTTACCACCTCCCCCTCTCACAGCTTTAATCATAATTGGATACCCAATTTTGGCAGCTTCCTGTTTAAGACGTTCATTACTTTGATCGTTACCGTGATACCCTTCAATTATTGGAACTCCAGCTTTAGACATGATGAATTTGGACGTACTAAAACCCAGACTTGAAGCAACCGCACAGCATAAATTTAGATTTACCTTTTGATTCCCATGTTTCTTATCGCGGATGCCGGAGGACCGATAAATATTTTATTGTGCTTTTTGCATTCTTCGGCAAATTCGGCGTTTTCGGAGAGAAATCCATAACCAGGATGGATTGCTTGACACTCGAATCTTTTGGCCGCATCTATTATCTTATCACCACGCAAATAACTTTGTTGCGAACTAGCCGGTCCTATACAGTAAGATTCGTCTGCCATAGAAACATGCATAGAGTTAACATCAGCCTCGCTGTAAACCGCAACCGTTTTAACACCCAAGCGACGAGCTGTTTTTATAACACGACATGCGATTTCACCTCGGTTTGCGATGAGAATTTTGCCAATTTTATTGTACGTGCTACTCCATCTTCGAAACACATTTCGGTTTCGCCTAAATAAGTGCGTATTATAGTTAATTTATCGAGTAATTGATATATTTTGTCAACTTACAGAATTAAATTATTTCGTATCATGCACAGAGTCATTGCGAATTATTTATAGAAATTTATTTAATGAAGGCAAGACTTGATTAAGTAAAATTTAAAAGTTTAATAGACCACGTTTTACTATCCCTACCATTTTAACATAACTACGTGCGTATAATCGTGTATAATCAAATAATTATAATAACAGTTCTTATCATTTTTTAAACAGAGATAAAACAAAATCTATTTTAATTTTTGTCAAATAACAAATTAACTGAAACAATTTTTTTAATTGCTGACTAATAAGCCTAGAAACTAGAATTCGGATTGAAGTCCGACAAATGCAAAAATCGCACAGATGGGATTTTTTAATTATTTAATTAATCAAGGGGGGGGGGCCAGCTCAGAAATTGGAGAAGCTAATTAACTTGATTACTTATAGGTACCATTGGCACTTGTAGAAATAAAGGTTCATTTTGTACGTCCCCCTCCCCCAGATAAAAAACTGTGATGTGGCCATCGACATGACTCCGAACAAAAATAAATTTTTGTTAATTATATTTTTTTATTTTGTTACATAATTTCCACATTAATTAATGTTTAGCCAAATATTTTTAAGAAGTTCACAGTACGGTTTTTGGTATTGACCCACTGTTGAAATTATACAAAACTCAGGTGCCATAATTTTATTATTGCTTATAAATAAGGGTGATGTGACCATCATCAAAGCTTGGGAAGAAAAAATTTTTGGAATGCCCATATCTTGCAAACGAATAACTTCCGGACACATGCTATGAGGAACTTGTCATTTTATTTGCAGGTTTATCTCAACCATAAATTTGAAAAAAAACTTATACAACAAAAAATGTAGGAAAAAATGTTATAGCGATAATTTTTGGTCCTTAATATCGTTACATTTCAAATTTTGTTTCGAAATTATGATGGCTTCAAGTACCCCCCCCCCCCGCCACTCCCTTCCTTTCAGCCGATTTTATTTATTTTCATCTGGTTTCCTACCACGGTAGACAAAACCCCCAAAACACTAAAACCCCCTACCCGATGACAGCGGATTCACATCTCGGTATTTCTTCAGCTGTCAACCTGTGATGTTGCTGTGTGATATCCTTATTATTCCGCTTTGTTGTCAATAAGGGTGTTTCTTAGTCTTCGTGATCTGAACCCAGAGCTGCTTTGATGACCTTATCATCGTCCAGCTTGGTACGGATGATCTCAGTTAAGGCATCGGCAACTCTGTCCCAATCATCATTTGACGATAGCGTTTCTGTTACTAGGGTGTCGGGACTCGGGTCTTCGATGCTGTATTTATTTCTTACTTCAGACCAGTTCGAGCAGTCGAAGATGGTGTGGTATGTGTCGTCTTCCTCCTCATCGCAGTAGAAGCACTCCGGCGATTCTAGTCGTTTGGAGCGGTAGAAATAGGAGTTGAAGCACCCGTATCCCGTCAGGGCTTAGGTGACTTTGTAGCTCACTTCACCGTGGCTTCTCTCGACCCATGGTTTGACGTCTGATATAAGGAGTCTCGTCCAGGCTCCTTTCTCCTCATGGGACCATCGTTGTTGCCACCCTTCGAGGAGGATGCTTCTGCTTTCTCTACTGCTCGCTGGTCTTTTATATGGGTTACAGTGGTTTCGAACTCTTTTCTCCGCCATGAGATCGATCGGCGGAGTACTCGCAATAACCTATATGGCCTCAGTGGACGCATTTTCGGATCATATAAGCAAAATCTCTAGCACATGTTTTCTTAAACTAAAATCTGTTTATAGATTTAATCACTGTTTACCATGGGTTCCTCACTAAACAGTGGAAGAACAGGATACAGATTATTCAAAATGCATGTTTTCGATTTACCCATGATATCGATTATAGGCAACACGTGACACCCTACCATAACTCACTGGGGGTGTTAAAGATGGAAGTACGGTTTGAATTGTAGTTTGTCTTGCTGCTGTTCTCAATCTACTGGACCACACTCCCTGGTTACCCGAATGGCGTAACAGCAACACGGGGTGATTGCCACAACCGGGATTTGAGAAGCAACATGAGTATGTCTGTCTCAATCCACAGGACATCAATATTTGAGGAATCGTTCCAATATATGGCGCGTACAATCTTCATTAGACACCTAGACTTATTCCTAAAGTCAAAAACCAAGGCCACTTTCAAGAGGAAATTAGTGAAACTTCTGTAGAGGGGCTACTGATCTTTCATCTGGGCCCCGGGGTATTTGTCAAAAAACAGCGCTGCTGAACATCTACCCTTATCATTAATGATCAGCATTATCATGCACATGGGGGACTTACTGTTTACCGCGGGAAGTGTATACACTTCATCTCCAGGGAGTCTGTACCAGGCAGATTACACCTCGGTGCTTTGCCATTGCCTTCCGAAGGGAAACGGTCGGAATCAAGTTTTACTAGCCCGGAGTCAAACCAGGTATTCAAAATTACCAGCAACGCACTTAACCGCCGACCGTCTCAAGAAGAAGAAATCATAGTCCAAAGCATCAGAAGCAATGGTAAATGTTTGCAGAGCTGCGACTCTTCATCATAGTTTATGTCCTTCTAGAAAACGATATAAGGGTCCTGGGTACGACTTAAAACTGCATCCCTTGTTCTCCGCGAAAAGAACAAGCCCGTCAACAAATAGTAAGGCCATTCGTGACCATTACTATTATACGATAGCAAGTGATTATCGTGGGATATGATATGGTGATTCGGATTCTACTGTAGATGTGACCAATGTAATCCAATCTGCATTATGAATATTACAAGATGCCAAGATTGCCTACAACACAAGTAGACGGTCATGACGTCAATGTTTAACGAAATCAACTGCTAATACAAAGTTCCAGGTACAGTCCAAAATTTCTTGACCGTCTCCGTGCTTCGAAGGGCGTGTAAAGCCATCGGTCCTTCCGTGTTAATGATTTGTCATCATGACAATAAAGAACAGGGTGCATACACATGATCTAATTGAATAAATTAGTTAAAGTTAGACCTACATATAATAAGACGAAGAAGAACAAGTCACATAATTCAGATAAAAAGCAATTTATTGTTATAATATAATTATTATATAGGGCCAATACGAGAAAGCTCAGACCAGGAAAAACCACCGCAAATATCTATGACGAATGTTCTGGTGCCCACTTGGAATAGGAATGCAACTAAAAGGTAATTTTATTTAATTAAAATATTTTGCTATATTAATTTTAAAAATGAGTTCCAGGTGATAGAAGATTGTGAGAAACCCGATGCTACAAAGCAGATCTTGAAACAAGTTACAACAGCAGGAAAAATCCCACTTGTGTGCATTATATTCAAAGAGAAGGATGTAGTGCCACCTAAAATAGGAATTAAATAAAGGTAATTTTCCTTTATTCTTCTCCTTCTTTCCAACCGTTTTTATCCACTGCTGAATGTAGGCCTCTCTCCCCAACAAGGGGAAGGGTATGGGCAAACTCTACCACGCTGACCAAGTGCGGGTTGATATGGGAGCAGCGACCAGGGGCGTTATATTCAAATAGGTCACCACGCGGTCACCTATCCAAGTGCATACCGCTAGCAATCTTTCTTGACGTTCCGTAATCTAATGACCACATAAATTTGCATTGCGCTATGTCGCTGCTCCTTTATTACCAACGTCTAGAATCTAAATAACTTTACTATTATGCAAAATCCCTTGGGGCGGAGGCAAGCTGCCCCTTCTTCTTCATTTAATTTCAATATAGCATCTTATAGTAGTTCACGTGGAGCAGTACCATTTCCAATTACTTTGATCTAGGAACAACGACGATTTTCTAAATATGCCATCTTAGATAAATGCTATGTTAAATATCCCTAAACCGCCATAATAGATGAACATGATTATTTTTTGTAACATTCTGCAAGTAAATTGGATGAATGGATGGATTCTCAATGGGGTCAGGAATACAAAAAATCTAAGCAATTCTTTTTCACGATTCATATACACCAAGTTACAAATTTTAATTTTCATCACCATTTAGAGACCACCCTGTAGCATTTAGAATTTTTCTAATATTTTTCGTGGATTCCTGGGTTTAATGTTAGTGTATACACCAAGTTTCAAATTTTTTGAACAGAGTTTAATTTTCATCACCCTTTAGAGACCACCCTGTAGCATTTAGAATTTTTATAATATTTTTCGTGTATTTTTGAGTTTAATGTTAGTGTATACACCAAGTTTCAAGTTTTTTGAACAAAGTTCAATTTTCATTACCCTTTAGAGACCACCCTGTAGCATTTAGAATTTTTATAATATTTTTCGTGTATTTGCGAGTTTAATGTTAGTGTATACACCAAGTTTCCAATTTTTTTAACAAAGTTTAATTTTCATCACCCTTTAGAGACCACCCTGTAGCATTTAGAATTTTTATAACATTTTTCATGTATTTGCGAGTTTAATGTTAGTGTATACACCAAGTTTCAAATTTTTTGAACAAAGTTTAATTTTCATCACCCTTTAGAGACCACCCTGTAGCATTTAGAATTTTGATAATATTTTTCTTGTATTTGCGAGTTTAATGTTAGTGTATACACCAAGTTTGAAATTTTTTGAACAAAGTTTAATTTTCATCATCCTTTAGAGACCACCCTGTAGCATTTAGAATTTTTATAATATTTTTCGTGTATTTGCGAGTTTAATGTTAGTGTATACACCAAGTTTCAAATTTTTTGAACAAAGTTTAATTTTCATCACCCTTTAGAGACCACCCTGTAGCATTTAGAATTTTTATAATATTTTTCGTGTATTTGCGAGTTTAATGTTAGTGTATACACCAAGTTTCAAGTTTTTTGAACAAAGTTTAATTTTCATCACCCTTTAGAGACCACCCTGTAGCATTTAGAATTTTTATAATATTTTTCGTGTATTTACGAGTTTAATGTTAGTGTATACACCAAGTTTCCAATTTTTTTAACAAAGTTTAATTTTCATCACCCTTTAGAGACCACCCTGTAGCATTTAGAATTTTTATAACATTTTTCATGTATTTGCGAGTTTAATGTTAGTGTATACACCAAGTTTCAAATTTTTTGAACAAAGTTTAATTTTCATCACCCTTTAGAGACCACCCTGTAGCATTTAGAATTTTGATAATATTTTTCTTGTATTTGCGAGTTTAATGTTAGTGTATACACCAAGTTTAAAATTTTTTGAACAAAGTTTAATTTTCATCATCCTTTAGAGACCACCCTGTAGCATTTAGAATTTTGATAATATTTTTCTTGTATTTGCGAGTTTAATGTTAGTGTATACACCAAGTTTGAAATTTTTTGAACAAAGTTTAATTTTCATCATCCTTTAGAGACCACCCTGTAGCATTTAGAATTTTTATAATATTTTTTGTGTATTTGCGAGTTTAATGTTAGTGTATACACCAAGTTTCAAATTATTTGAACAAAGTTTAATTTTCATCACCCTTTAGAGACCACCCTGTAGCATTTAGAATTTTTTTAATATTTTTCGTGTATTTGCGAGTTCAACGTTAGTGTATACACCAAGTTTCAAATTTTTTGAACAAAGTTCAATTTTCATCACCCTTTAGAGACCACCCTGTAGCATTTAGAATTTTTATAATATTTTTCGTGTATTTGCGGGTTTAATGTTAGTGTATACACCAAGTTTCAAATTTTTTGAACAAAGTTTAACTTTCATCACCCTTTAGAGACCACCCTGTAGCATTTAGAATTTTTATAATATTTTTTGTGTATTTGCGGGTTTAATGTTAGTGTATACACCAAGTTTCAAATTTTTTGAACAAAGTTTAACTTTCATCACCCTTTAGAGACCACCCTGTAGCATTTAGAATTTTTATAATATTTTTCGTGTATTTGCGGGTTTAATGTTAGTGTATATGTTACCGATAATGTGGATAATGCAGTAAAAGTAAATAATTACTAGGGACTGCAGACATTTACTGGACTACTTAGGAAAAGTAGATAATTTACTTTTGATTCACAAAATAGATCAACTCTTACTAGTGAGAGTCTACAACACCTAGCGAATGTATACTATTCCTACAAGAGGTCAGGAATAGTAGATTTTAGGGGTTTTAGTAGAATTTTAGGGGTGTGCATTCGAAAAGGAGGGTAATCCATCGTCAAATCCTACTCCTACGGGGCGCCGCTGCGCTCCGCTCCGCTCTGCACCCCTACGGAGCGGATTTGACTCTGGTTACTAGGCTAAACATACGAGAAGGCGCCATCCATCAAGAACACCGGGATCTATGCAACCGGAATGCGAGAGACCCTCGAAATAGCATTAAAAAGTATAGTTGCGGTATGGGGCAGTAAAAATATCACATTATGGGATTAGGTTTACATATTATTCCACATTTCCTAAACGGTATCAGTGACTGTATACATTCGCTAGTGAAAGTGTTTTTTTATGTTATTGTAAACTTTCACTGCCCATATTAGTGAGAGTATACCTTCACTAGAAATTGTATATATTTCCTAACAATCCACATTATCGGTGACATATACACCAAGTTTCAAATTTTTTGAACAAAGTTTAACTTTCATCACCCTTTAGAGACCACCCTGTAGCATTTAGAATTTTTATAATATTTTTTGTGTATTTGCGGGTTTAAGGTTAGTGTATACACCAAGTTTCAAATTTTTTGAACAAAGTTTAACTTTCATCACCCTTTAGAGACCACCCTGTAGCATTTAGAATTTTTATAATATTTTTCGTGTATTTGCGGGTTTAATGTTAGTGTATACACCAAGTTTCAAATTTTTTGAACAAAGTTTAACTTTCATCACCCTTTAGAGACCACCCTGTAGCATTTAGAATTTTTATAATATTTTTCGTGTATTTGCGGGTTTAATGTTAGTGTATACACCAAGTTTCAAATTTTTTGAACAAAGTTTAACTTTCATCACCCTTTAGAGACCACCCTGTAGCATTTAGAATTTTTATAATATTTTTCGTGTATTTGCGGGTTTAATGTTAGTGTATACACCAAGTTTCAAATTTTTTGAACAAAGTTTAACTTTCATCACCCTTTAGAGACCACCCTGTAGCATTTAGAATTTTTATAATATTTTTCGTGTATTTGCGGGTTTAATGTTAGTGTATACACCAAGTTTCAAATTTTTTGAACAAAGTTTAACTTTCATCACCCTTTAGAGACCACCCTGTAGCATCTAGAATTTTTATAATATTTTTCGTGTATTTGCGGGTTTAATGTTAGTGTATACACCAAGTTTCAAATTTTTTGAACAAAGTTTAACTTTCATCACCCTTTAGAGACCACCCTGTAGCATTTAGAATTTTTATAATATTTTTCGTGTATTTGCGGGTTTAATGTTAGTGTATTCACCAAGTTTCAAATTTTTTGAACAAAGTTTAACTTTCATCACCCTTTAGAGACCACCCTGTAGCATTTAGAATTTTTATAATATTTTTCGTGTATTTGCGGGTTTAATGTTAGTGTATACACCAAGTTTCAAATTTTTTGAACAAAGTTTAACTTTCATCACCCTTTAGAGACCACCCTGTAGCATTTAGAATTTTTATAATATTTTTCGTGTATTTGCGGGTTTAATGTTAGTGTATACACCAAGTTTCAAATTTTTTGAACAAAGTTTAACTTTCATCACCCTTTAGAGACCACCCTGTAGCATTTAGAATTTTTATAATATTTTTTGTGTATTTGCGGGTTTAATGTTAGTGTATACACCAAGTTTCAAATTTTTTGAACAAAGTTTAACTTTCATCACCCTTTAGAGACCACCCTGTAGCATTTAGAATTTTTATAATATTTTTCGTGTATTTGCGGGTTTAATGTTAGTGTATACACCAAGTTTCAAATTTTTTGAACAAAGTTTAACTTTCATCACCCTTTAGAGACCACCCTGTAGCATTTAGAATTTTTATAATATTTTTTGTGTATTTGCGGGTTTAATGTTAGTGTATACACCAAGTTTCAAATTTTTTGAACAAAGTTTAACTTTCATCACCCTTTAGAGACCACCCTGTAGCATTTAGAATTTTTATAATATTTTTTGTGTATTTGCGGGTTTAATGTTAGTGTATACACCAAGTTTCAAATTTTTTGAACAAAGTTTAACTTTCATCACCCTTTAGAGACCACCCTGTAGCATTTAGAATTTTTATAATATTTTTCGTGTATTTGCGGGTTTAATGTTAGTGTATACACCAAGTTTGAAATTTTTTGAACAAAGTTTAATTTTCATCATCCTTTAGAGACCACCCTGTAGCATTTAGAATTTTTATAATATTTTTTGTGTATTTGCGAGTTTAATGTTAGTGTATACACCAAGTTTCAAATTATTTGAACAAAGTTTAATTTTCATCACCCTTTAGAGACCACCCTGTAGCATTTAGAATTTTTTTAATATTTTTCGTGTATTTGCGAGTTCAACGTTAGTGTATACACCAAGTTTCAAATTTTTTGAACAAAGTTTAACTTTCATCACCCTTTAGAGACCACCCTGTAGCATTTAGAATTTTTATAATATTTTTCGTGTATTTGCGGGTTTAATGTTAGTGTATACACCAAGTTTCAAATTTTTTGAACAAAGTTTAACTTTCATCACCCTTTAGAGACCACCCTGTAGCATTTAGAATTTTTATAATATTTTTCGTGTATTTGCGGGTTTAATGTTAGTGTATACACCAAGTTTGAAATTTTTTGAACAAAGTTTAATTTTCATCATCCTTTAGAGACCACCCTGTAGCATTTAGAATTTTTATAATATTTTTTGTGTATTTGCGAGTTTAATGTTAGTGTATACACCAAGTTTCAAATTTTTTGAACAAAGTTTAACTTTCATCACCCTTTAGAGACCACCCTGTAGCATTTAGAATTTTTATAATATTTTTCGTGTATTTGCGGGTTTAATGTTAGTGTATACACCAAGTTTGAAATTTTTTGAACAAAGTTTAATTTTCATCATCCTTTAGAGACCACCCTGTAGCATTTAGAATTTTTATAATATTTTTTGTGTATTTGCGAGTTTAATGTTAGTGTATACACCAAGTTTCAAATTATTTGAACAAAGTTTAATTTTCATCACCCTTTAGAGACCACCCTGTAGCATTTAGAATTTTTTTAATATTTTTCGTGTATTTGCGAGTTCAACGTTAGTGTATACACCAAGTTTCAAATTTTTTGAACAAAGTTTAACTTTCATCACCCTTTAGAGACCACCCTGTAGCATTTAGAATTTTTATAATATTTTTCGTGTATTTGCGGGTTTAATGTTAGTGTATACACCAAGTTTCAAATTTTTTGAACAAAGTTTAACTTTCATCACCCTTTAGAGACCACCCTGTAGCATTTAGAATTTTTATAATATTTTTCGTGTATTTGCGGGTTTAATGTTAGTGTATACACCAAGTTTCAAATTTTTTGAACAAAGTTTAACTTTCATCACCCTTTAGAGACCACCCTGTAGCATTTAGAATTTTTATAATATTTTTCGTGTATTTGCGGGTTTAATGTTAGTGTATACACCAAGTTTCAAATTTTTTGAACAAAGTTTAACTTTCATCACCCTTTAGAGACCACCCTGTAGCATTTAGAATTTTTATAATATTTTTCGTGTATTTGCGGGTTTAATGTTAGTGTATACACCAAGTTTCAAATTTTTTGAACAAAGTTTAACTTTCATCACCCTTTAGAGACCACCCTGTAGCATTTAGAATTTTTATAATATTTTTCGTGTATTTGCGGGTTTAATGTTAGTGTATACACCAAGTTTCAAATTTTTTGAACAAAGTTTAACTTTCATCACCCTTTAGAGACCACCCTGTAGCATTTAGAATTTTTATAATATTTTTCGTGTATTTGCGGGTTTAATGTTAGTGTATACACCAAGTTTCAAATTTTTTGAACAAAGTTTAACTTTCATCACCCTTTAGAGACCACCCTGTAGCATTTAGAATTTTTATAATATTTTTCGTGTATTTGCGGGTTTAATGTTAGTGTATACACCAAGTTTCAAATTTTTTGAACAAAGTTTAACTTTCATCACTCTTGAGAGGCCACCCTGTAGCATTTATAAATTTTATAAAGGGACGCGCATGAATGGATTATCGAGATTCCTTAAAGGAAGGCAGGCTACTCAATGTAATGTTATTCGTGTTTTTTCAACAAAGTTTAATTTTCAATACACTTTAGAGTCTACCCTGTAGCAATTAGCATGTAGCTGGCCAGTCGAACCGGTCTCAAATACCTGATCGGCCAACGGTCATTGGCCATTTGTTACTTTATTTAAATATGAACGAAGAATATAATTATATATTATCATCTATGTTATTTATACATAAAATACGTGTAGTAATTGTGATAATTAAAAACATCACAGATTATTATATAAAAAATTATGTGAGATTGTGTGAGATGTAAGTGAGGTTAAATTGCGGCATACGGAATAAGTTGTAAAACAGTTTCTTTCAACTATTAAGTCAAAAATGGGGATGATTTTAAAAAGTTATGGAAGAATCGCAATAAAGCAAGCAATAATATTCGATGTCTCTGAAGTAAATAGAATTCTGGTAAGTTTTGTATGCATCGTAACGAGCAGATACTTGACTGTGAGGTTATTATTTATTGTTTGTAAAACTATTTAAGGTAACTCCCGTAGCTATTAATTCAACTACCTATTAGGTCTCAAACAACTTTTCTAACTGAAAATTTCCACAATGTTGTTTAAGGTAATTTTATATTTATAAGCCAAATGAGATTAAAATCACTTTCGAGACAGTATTTGTTGGTTTGTCTACTTCGAGTAAGTTGTAGTAGAAAGTTGCGTTCGATTGTTACGATGTAAGTAAACCGATTGTGTTTGTTTGTCTAAACTAGGTTAGGTGTAGGTTACTCCGAACATTTCATAGATACTCTAGCTTACACGGGCTGCGAGGCAAACGTAAAATAGTGTTAAATGGTGTAGAAATACATAACCTATAAAATAGGAGTCAGTTGTAATAATTTTGAATCAATATGGAAGAAATTTGTGAAAATTTTATTTACAATAAAAGGACAAATTGATATCAAGTTGGTTTGCTTGTAAAATTGTATCAATAATTTTCTGGATGCATTGGTCCACTCCACACTTTGTACAATAGTTCATTCACTTTTGGTGTCATTCATGTTTGATGTAATAAATAATATCCAACTTGCAACAATAACTACTTCTTTACGATTTGCCCTAAAATGTCAAGAACGCGTTCTTTTGTCATCCAGAATTGTAACACATCAGGTTACACTATTTACACAAAACTACTTGACACTAACTTACTCAGAGTAGTTCAGAGCATGACAAACAAACAAACTTATTGTAAATAATACAGTGCAACTTCTCTAACTCGAATCTCAAGGGACCACCGAAAAAGTTCGAGTTAGAGAAACTTCGAGTTGGAGAAATGTATCAAAATTTTTTTTTTATTGTTATAGTCCAGGCAAGGAAGGTTTTTAGCTTGCAAAAAATCCAGGCAAGCTGAATTTTGGTAGAGATGTACATTGGAGTGTTCTAATGAACCTCCTAAAAGTCCCATAAAATCCCACGCCGGTGTCCCCCGCAATCGGGGGTTTTAGCTCCCCCAACGCGATTTTTTGCCGATAACTCGCTTATTTACGCTTGTATGAAAAATTATAATCAGACCATAATTGAAGAGCATAAAATTCTCTATAAAATAGATTTTTTTCAAAATTTTCCATAGCACACTAATATTGATAAATTGACCCAAAACACGACTCACCCTTAAAATGGCATAATATTGATTCCTTGCAGGGAGAGAAATGTTTTCAGGCACGGGAAGTGATTTTAAAGTAAATTAATTACAATTTGAGCGAAGGTTGGAAAATGAAGAGAAAAATGGATTTTTTCAAAATTTGCCCAAGTTCTAGTATCTTCCAGGTTACGGAACCGAAATTTTGGCTTGAGCTTACAGAAGGTCCGGGCAAGCTGAAATTTGGCAAAGATGTATATTGAAGTGTCCTAACAAACCCCCAAAATGTATACATAATTTGTAATCGTATTGTCGTGAATTTTGCTTTGAAAGCAACAAGCAAATATGAAGTAAAGTCGACATAACGATAGAAATGCGTAGGTACTTCTTGAAATGTACACTACTGCATAAGCATCATTTTGTAGTAGATATAATTGCAATTTTTTTGACAGGTTGTTTTAGAAATTCGAGTAGCTGACTAAATTAAACTTCGAGACATAGAAATATTCGATTTATAGAAATTCGAGTTATGGATATAAAATTACACGTAAATATCTGACAAATCTATACTTTTTCGAAAGAAATTCGATTTATAGAATAATTCGTGTTAGAGAAGTTCGAGTTAGGGAAGTTTCACTGTAATAACATTTTTATGCAGTAATTTTGTGATCTAGTCATTTGCAATACGGCACCCCATAATTATAGTGTAGATCAGGGCAGAAATTTTATGTCAATGATTTTGTATTTTTTATGTTGAAATAATTATTTTAATATTAATATCTTTTTTAGAGTTTGGAAGACCAATTAAATGAAAGTATCTACAGATGTGCGAAGATGTACTTGCAAATTGTGAACGAAAGAGATTTTCTGCAAAGATGAAGGAGAAATGAAGTTAAAATTAAAAGGTTTGTTGCATTTAATTCTAATTTAATATTAAATGCGGGCAAGTTTTCTTCTTTAAAATTCAATTACCATCATTAGCTTTAACTCATGACTAAATCTCGGCCATCTTTGCTGGTATCAAATTAGATCTACCAAAATTATATTTTAAAAAGGAAAAGATGCTTATTTGTATTTTAGAAAATCTTCCTTCTTTCTATCTTGTTATTAGTCAATTTTTGTTGTTTTGATAAAATTTTGATCCTCCTGAATTTTACTTTGTATTCGCTAAACTTAAACAAAACTGGAGATTTAAAAATATTTGTCAATGCAAAGAAAAATGCTAAAATTTTCATGTCAATCTGGAAATGAGATATTTATGGTAATACAAAAGTTAAATTCGGGACTGTTAAAATGAGATCAAAAGTTGGTATCTAAAATACAGGAGAGATCGATTAAAAGATATAAAATCTCAACTGATGCAACTACGGTCACATTTGAATTAAGATTAATTAAGATCATCGTTTGATACATTCTTACTAATTTCTTCATTTCAGTATGTGTGCGTGAGAGAAATGAGATTATACAAGACAAGAATTGGGTGAAATTTATTTGAGGTGCAAAACTGGATGACAACAACTTGGTTTGGCTAACAATATTTGGATAAGAAAATAGGTTTGTTCCATTTTATTTTCGAGAATTACAAATAGTTATTTATGATACCCGTTTATTAATTTGCATGCTTTTGAAATTCCGAATTCAAATTTATTTAGCCTTTATGGTGACATCTAACGACAAATTTAATAAATTATAGACACCTACCTACATTGGGGCAGTGCTTCTGAAATTTGTGGTTAGATGTCGCTAGATACGCTTTGTTTATCAGTCCGTATCCGATGGCTTAATGAACTGACGTTTTGGCTTGTAATTTAAATTAATTTTAAGGTTAGAAAATTATTTCTCAATTGTTATATTTTAATACGTGTTTTTATGGACAAATTCTTACAATTTTCAATTTATTCCAGCTTTCAAAGTAAAGCCGATGGTTGCAGCACACCTGGAGAAAATTGGATAGTGATGTGAAACATCGGGTGGAAAAAAAAGGTGACACGTGAAAAATGTGTGAAAGGAAGAAATATGTGGAGTTTTGATTTATTTAGCAGCTACATCGGAATATGAAGGTTAGTTTTATTTGTACAATTTTTGTGTGACTGTTATTTTTATTTGCTAATATGACCACACCAGCAAAGTCATTTTTAAAACATCGACCTTGATCTACTTCGAAAATTAAAAAGCATGTTGAGGCTTCAAAGGCACACTGTAGTGGTTTTGTTTTAAAACTGATAATATTTGTTTCTAATTTAGTTTTAGTATTCTCAGTAAATGAGGTTTTCACATTATTTATTAATATAATAATATTATAATAAACGCACTCGTGTGTGTTTTTTTTTATTGTTAAACAAAATTACAAGTGCAGGTTTTGAAAAAAACATTTCATTGATACGATCTTTTGACCTTTCTAGAAATTAATATAAACCATCTGCCCTCATCAGAAAATCTCTTAATAAGAGGGTTAATAAAAGGCATAATTCCATAGGGTCAATCTATGTATATCAAATTAAGGGGTGGGAACTTGTGGTTTCAGATTAAAATGATTTTTTGTATATTGCTTGCAAATCATCTCTTTGTCTATTGAAATTATTGTAATTTTAATTAATAATTTGGTCATATCCGAATATTACGTTTTCTTGTTTCATTTCTAAATACCTCCTCAGCATTCGAATATTCCTTTTTGAGTTACATAATTTTGGAAATTCGAACTAAATATTTTTATTATTGTAATATTGCTACAAAAACCTAACACGTGCAACATTTGTTACCGTAGATAAATGTAATACGTATTCAATGAAAATTCCACGAATTTTTAACGTTAAATTGGTATTTTTCAAAAGTAAATCTGCAAATAAAATTGTTAATTTGTTTTACTTTCTATTACAATCAAAGTGGTGAAGTTCGGTTTCTAAAATACAAAAATATTTCGCGAAATGCTAGAAATTATGTTATTCAAATATGAAAATTCGAAAGGAATTGAGGAAGTACTATTTAGAATTGAGATATAAATCCATGGTTTTTACAACATTTTATGAATTTTGTTACATTTTAGCCCATGGGGCATTAAAATTCGGATACACCAAATTAAGGACTACCATAATGTTCATCCAAATTTTATATGCCTTCCTATTTGCCACTTCCGTAAAAATTAATCGAAAGAGAATTTATTCGTCAATATTTTGTTAAAACTGTACAATATTCAAAAATACTGGTAA
The DNA here is from genome assembly GCA_932274525.1 of Podabrus alpinus. Lineage (NCBI taxonomy): Eukaryota > Metazoa > Arthropoda > Insecta > Coleoptera > Cantharidae > Podabrus > Podabrus alpinus. The sequence goes on along the minus strand of OW026451.1, from coordinate 2,722,050 downwards.
CTTGCAATTATTATTTTATTTGCGTTTATTTACAATTTTCGATTTGCTTTGTGAGTAATAACTATGAGTAATATTCGTTGGTTTACAGCTGATTAATTTTCAATATTGCACCATATTTTGAAAGAACAGAGATAAAACTAAGTAATTTATTATCGCAATTTTACATTTCGTTCCTAGTTTTTTTTTAAATTTTAAATTAAATGACTTTAATTTTAAATTGGGTATCTAAGTTCATTCAACTCCAGTTCTAGATTTCAAATTGCAACCGTCCTTAGAAAATGTTCAAATTTGCGGTACAGAAAGTAAAAAATCGAATCGTGCATTCCCGAAATACAACGTGTTTATTTTTAAAATTCCATCCTTATGTCGAAACCTGAAAAAGATTTTATAAAATGGGGCGAATTTTAATGAAACAACTCGGCCTTATTTTTCAGAAATCTGCACCTTGGCTGCGATTCATTCGTATTGTTTTAAACAATTAATAATTACATTTTATCTTTTTTTACCAAAAAATCTTCCAACTGCAGAATCTAATAACCAGATTATTACAAGTACTATTCGCAATTACCTACAAGATATTGCAAGAGGTTTCTGAAAATTCTGTAATTTAAGACACCTCGTAAAGTACATGTTCATGTTATTACCTCTTTTAATTTTCGAACAGGAGGGAAACTTTCAAATAATTTATCTTTTTGATTTGAAGTACATATCTATTACAAAGGTATTTTACAAGGAGACTATTTATAGCTATAATTTATAGGCTGGAAATGAAGCACAAAATTTCGATAATTACGTAATTATAAATTTCACCCGCAAAAAAATTTTGATAGGAAAATAGAATAAATGTCCATCTTGTAGACTTTCCATTGCAGCAATAATTATACAGTTGGTGTATTGGATCAAGATTTAAATGTTAAATTCTTTGTTCTGCTAATTATTTTAGAGAGAAACTGTGAATAACTTTCTTGTGGAGAAAAAATTGCTACATGTGTACATATTTTTTCTGTAATTTTCCGTTCTACAGAAAGCAAAAATTAAGAAACACTAAAGTTGCTGATTTAACAAAAATCAGTATTCCGTTGGAAATCATTGATACGAAAAACTACATTGATTGGTTGAATTCCAATACGATACTAATTTTTGTCTTCAGTATTTTTTCTCTAAGGCCCAGTTGTTCAGTTTCGAGTTATCTTTTATAACCCAGATAATCCGACACTGAACAACTGATGTGAGTCTCAGAAACTTATTTGCAATTTTCCTGTAAAATAATTTGGAGAGCAAAGAATTTAACATTGAAATCCCTATGATATTATGTAGCATATTTAATTTTACAAATTTTAATTGATTATTTTTCGAAGGCAAATCACTAAATAAAATTGTTAACCCTCCAGCACACGGGTGGGGCCTGTGAGGCCACGCAATACACAAACATCGCTGTAACTTTGAAAAAAAGAAGTTTACGTTTTTGAACTTCTGTATAATACCTTTCAAAAATGTTCAACGACATAATATAATCAAATTGTGCAAAATGTAAAAATTACCATTTTTTCGCAAAAAAATAAAAAGGCCTGATAGACCCCACCCGTGTGTTTGAGTAACTTTCTGTAGAAATCCAAAAATTGAATTTTATGCGAAAAATTTACTCGAAACCAGCTCTCAGCACTAAACGAGGATATTGCAAACGAAGAAAAACCAAAGTTTTACCTAAAAGATATTTCTGTAAAAATTTTTAAGTGTTGGTTGTGTATGGAGCATATTATAGCATGCTGTCGTGAATGTATTTCAAGCAAAGAAAGCCCCACTTTGAAGCTTCTTAATTTGTGCGGACATTTTTTATAGAAATTTTCTTCTTGTTTTTACCTTAGATTAGTATATGTAGTATAGCAAAACATTAAATTTAGAATCATATATGCTTTATATTATATGTTTCTAATGCGTTTTTAATAAATCATGTAAAATAACAATGTTTTTATTGTTGATAAAAAAGTAGGTAAATCTGTTTTTCTCTTAAAATTTTTTCAACGATCTTAAAAAGAACTAATCAAAGTTTATTTTTACCAAAAAAAATTTTTATTTTATTTTGATACAAATTTTTTACACGCCTTTTAACTATGGGCCTGATAGGCCTCACCCGTGCGCCCGTGTAATTTCTAGGCCACCGTGTGGTGCTGGAGGGTTAATTGTTTTTTTATTAAATTGAAAGCGTAATTATCTGTAAAATTCTGATGAGTAGGTACGTCCTTATCACATACATTGTAAAAAATGTGCCACAGTTCGAATTTTTCGAAGTGTGATAGGAGTAAATATAATATACCACGAATGCCAGAAATTATGTTATTAAAATATCAAAATTCGAAAACCGTTATGGAAGTATTTAAAATTACTGAGATAGAAACCAACGATTTTTACAATTGGTCATTAAAATAATGTCCATCCATATTATTTGTAATATTTTGTCTTATTTCGCCACATGGCACTACGTAAAAATTCATCGTAAGAAAATTTCTTTTTGAATATTTTGTTAAAACTGGACAATATTAAAAAGTTCTCGCAACTTATGCAATCATTTTACGTACATTTATTTACACGTTTCAACTTGCCTGATGAGTAATTTGTTAGTTTGATTTGAAGTGATTCACCGGCAATATATTCATATTTCCAGTCTTACACACCGCTTTAAATCTAAACCTTTTGCAAAACACCGAGGTAATTTGCCAAGAGCGCCCATCTCGACATGAAGTGTATTACACTTCCCGTGGTTCGGAGCCCACGTTAAACAAGTAGGTCCTCTATGTATGTGAAAACACTTGGAACGCACATCACATGCATAGAAAGAGATGGGTCACGACTTTCGGAAACGAACAATACGACTTACAAGAAATATACCCTTAGAAAATGTTTAACTTTGGCGTAAAGAAAGTAAAATTCGAGCCATACATTTCCGAGATACTCGGAGCTACTACGTATTTATTTTTAAAATTTCACCCACAGATCGAAAACTAAAAATGCTATTATAAAATATGACATATCCACGAATATGCCTTATTTTTCAGAAAACTACCACTTTCTTATCAGTGTCTTACAAAATTATTCATACTCGAGGTTTAAATTTTTTTTCCATATTAAATCAATCGAATGTATTTTTAGGAATTTATTGATCCACATGCATGAACATGAAATGTAAAAAATTGCAATCAAATTAATTACTTATTAAAAGAAATTATAACACTTTTAGAATGAAATCATACAAAAGATATGACAGAATTACTGTCGGGGCTTTGTGAGAGTGTAACTAATAAACGTGGACTGATATGATACAAAAGCCATCAACACACGCGGTCTGCTCAAGTTCCAATTTTTCAGCACTTTGTTTTAAACTTTCACGTAAAACGTTGGTATATTTAAATTTGTCCAGAATTCCGTCAGTAAATTAATAAAAGATTTGCAATTTCACTACTACCCGTAATAACCCCAAAGTACCGACATAGTAACAACTGGACGTTGTACAAACTCCAAGTTTAACGATTGAAGTTCAGTATTTACTTGTCTACATACAAAACCTGGCCCACTTAATGCGAAAATGTTGAATTGGGTGCAATTGGTTGAATTAAACGCCCAAAATGGTTAACATTACTTATCCTGGTTTCCTTCGTGCTATACAAGCATCAAACTCTTGTTTTTAGGCTTCTATACAAAGTATAACAAGAAGCCTTATGATCTGGCCCCGTGTCTGTCCGTCCGTCTGTCCGTCCGCATAATTCAAAATCATAATACAGAGCGTTTCAAATCGTGTTGGAAATACTCTGTGTGTATAGAGGTCTAAGAACTGGGTACCCAGTGCGCTACTTTTAGGCTTCTATACAAAGTATAGCAAGAAGCCTTATGAAATTAACGGATAAAATTTATTGTAACCACAGTAGTAGCTTGTTTTAAATTCATCATCGATGTCTAAAGGGGCCTCTTGGTCACAATGAAAGAGAATCTTCTTTTTGTCACTGGACCTGGTAATAACTTTTATTCTTTTGTGATTTTCCAAAACTTTTAAAATATTTTCTGCGTTCGGCAAAGATTCCACAACGTCGTCCATTAAAATACCCCCCAAACCTTTTAAATCGAGGCTCAATAAAAGTTTGGCTAAAGATTTAAGATCTTCCAGCTTGTACATTGGTTTAAACGTAAATTTTTCTTTAGTCGCCTTAACTTTTAGATTACCTTTTAGGGCAGTATCGCGTAACCACAATTTTACGTTAGGATTAATATCAGTTTGTTCGGTTTGCTGTAAGATTTCCTCGAGCGTTAGAGGGGTTTTCTTTCCTTCGAGGTACGTCGTTCGCAAGTGTTGAACTATTTTTGCCAATACTGCAAAATTTTGGTGTTTCGCTGAAGATGTTTGCGTTTTAGTGTTTAATTTTGCATCGTCAAATTTTCGTTTTTTATGGTGTCGTTGATCGTCCATCGGCGTGGTGCTTGGTCGTTTCTCAACCGTGGGATTCGAGAGAGCTTTCCTTTTAAATAATTCGCGTTCACGTAGTAAAGATGAATCCATTTTTAGACGATCAATTGTTTTTCAATGCAGACCAAGTATAAGTTATATTTTATTTACATAATTTTTCACCTATATAGGAAATTTAAATACGTTGATCTGTTGATACGTTGATCCATTGATCCTTTGATTCGTTGATCGTTTGATCCGTTAAGACGTTGATACCCTAATAAGAAGTTATCTCGAAAAATTTAATTGGTGCAGATTATCGGATTATCTGATGTTACATTTTAATATTATGTCGACCAAAAATAACTAGCAACAACAACTTTTCACACCAGAAAGGTAGCTGTATAGAAGCCTAGGAACTGCCGCTAAAGCGAGTTCCACCTTGTTTCAAACAATTACAATACGCCAGTGTTCTCAGTGATTTTTGATCCAAACCTCGAAAGAGATCGCGACTAGTCCAAACTCTGCAATTTAGCGTACAATAATAGAGAGAAGTAAAAATAAAATTATTTGGGTCTCCGAATACCCAACGATTTTGTTAAAAAATTAAAAACCAAGGAAAATTATTTTCATTACGCTACAAACACGTGAGATAGCGAAATAATCAAAAATAAATATTTTGTAGAGCATAAAAATTATTTAAAAATACGCTCCCCAAGAACGCATATCGTCGGCCTAATTTCAAAACCACGTATGTTAGTTGACATTATTTTTTTCAGGAGAGATCAACAAAGCCACCGAACTTTGTTTAAATTGATTAATTACAATTTTTATTTTTATAGGTATTAATAATAATATTTTTAATAATAGTCTGTGGTTTTGTTGATCTTCTGAAAAAAATTGTGTAAAAAATTAAAAATTTGCAAGATAAGTAAGTACTTCAGCTAGAAGCTGTCCGATACGCCAACTTTGAGATGAAATCATAAATTTCGCCAATGCGTCAATTTTACTTAAGATTGATGGAAACGACTTTAACATGAAATTAAAATCCGAAAACATTCATGGTTTATTATTAGAACACAATCACCATAATATAATTTCCATATTTTCAAAAAATGATTTTCACCTGCTATTTAATTTTTTATTAGCGCGGTAAAACTTAACACTATGAACACCACACTTTTTGCTTCAATTGTTAATATCTCAACAAGTATTTATCGAAGAATAATGTTGATTATTATACTCTATAATATTTGCTTCAATTTTATTCCTTTATTATTTTCTCGCAAATTCAACCGTTTGATAGTTATGGTTAAAATGTGTGGATCCAGAATGGCACAAAGTGGAAATCTGATATACAATATAATTCATGAAAAAATCTAGGGATACATGACTTCATTTGAATTGTTCGTCCATTTGCGATCTCTTTCGAGGTTTAATCCTAAAAGCACTGGCCGAAACTGTTATTTGAAATTGTTTATTAATTTGTTAAATTCACACACTAGAAAATTTTCGTCCCGTTTTGTTAATAAACCTCAACACCTTAGGGTTAAATGAGGATTTTGATTATATAAATATACATATTGTTGTGATCCCCTTCTTGGCTATTAGAGGAATAACCAAGGAAGAATTCACTTCGAACACTTCTCTCTATCTCAGGGTTAAAACTCACTTTAAAGACGTCTTACAGGCCAACAGTCAAAAGAAAAACAATCGGATAGCCAAAAACACATTTAATAACATTAATATAACGTGAAAACAACAAAATCAAAATATAAATAAACACAAAATACAACTACTTAAAATTATAACAATTAACGACGCTAACCTTAATGTGTTGTTGATTGTAACTCGGCTCAACGGATAATATTGCGCACATACACTTTCTCGACCCTGGCGTTTCAAATTGTCCAAATGGTTCAATTTCTCCTGCCTTCGCTTTGGAATTTCTATTCCAAACTAACAATTCCAAAACTAACAATTCCAATGCACTTGTCGTGCTCACCGCAATTTTCTCCGTCGGAGAAACTCGTTCTTCCAATTTTTTGTCACCTTATTAAATATTCTGTCGATCTGCGACTTTCTTGCTCGTCTTATTCCTCCGTACTTACGATTTTCTACTATATTAGTCGCTTATTTAAAAGGACTCGATTTGCGACTTTTCTTTGTCGCCTTATAAATTCGTACTCACGAATTTATACTCTATTGATTCCTTTTTTTTTTGTACTCGCGATTTGCGACTATATTGATCTCATAATTTTATCGAACTCTCTCGATTTGCGACTATCGGTCGCTTCCCTAAATTCGAACCCTTGTTTATCTCCCCATGACAACCTCTCTCCTCTTTTTTTTATCATGTTTGATTTTATCACACATTTTATTTCGTCTTTTGGGTTGCCTATCACCGTTCTCATCAGGCGTTTAAAATTTATCACAAAAACTTTATTTGACAAAACTTACTCTAACAAAAACTTAACTAGTGCATTTAAAAAACTCTCCGATTGTTTTCCCTTGCCCTGTTCTCCCATAATAGGGGTAACACGGTGGACACAACAATATATTTGTTAATATTTTATGTCAGGGTTGGTTGTACGCTTTGCTTTCAAAAAATCCGTCCTTTTTAATATTGTTAAGTAGGTTACAAATAACTGATATTTTTATTATAATATAATTTATTTAGAATCATTATAACCAAAAGAACACAAACAGATTTGGAAAGGAACACAGCTTTCCGCTTTCCATCTTGTAGACTTTCCGTTGAACCAATAATTATTCTACCGGGTGGTGAATTAGTTACCGCAATCGAAATTTCAATGTTATACTCTTTGGGCCAATCAGAAGATCATCCTCCAATCCCATTTAACTCACGGATTTCCTCTATTTCATTGGTTGATACACAAAAAATCCGTGGACTAAATCTAACTGTGGGATGATCTTTTGCTATACAAATAGCCCTTATTAAATTCTTCATTATTTTAAAGAGAAACTGTAAGTTTCTTGTGAGGAAAAAATGCTGCATCCGTAGTTTTTCTGTAATTTTCAGTTTTCAAGGTGTTAAAAATCAAAGATACCAAAGGAGGTCATTGTAAATTTTCTTAAATCGTGGATACAAAAACAACTCTCCCATTGGCAAGTTCAATTCCAAAGCAATGCTAAGTTTTGTTAAAACATCACTTTTAGTTACAAGTTTAGGTACAAGAGAACACCTCTTACGTTTTTGTCCTTTAATAACGACCGATGATGAGAATACCTTAGATTCTCGAAACGCGTCCCGTCATTTAATAAGAATTTGGAGAAAAAGACTAATTTTAATGTATTACAAAACTCCAAAAATATTGGGAAAAATAAAATGATTTTTGATATTATAATTTTTCTTTAAAATAATTTAGGATGCAACGAATTTAACATTGAAATCCCCACAGTGCGTGTACCAATTTACCACCCAGCGTAATATAACAATAACCAATAAAAAATATTCAACAGATTTTATTTTTAATTAACACATCTTGTTAATCCAGTGGCCCAAATAAATTTAGGCGGCCGTGTTCACATGTACAATAAGCATCTGCAATCTTGATCCGACAATTTGTTAAAAAACTTGGACCTTGTCACGCAAAAACTAGAAGTTCTCGCATTTTTTTATGGGTTGCATTGGGGAAGCCGTCATTGATAAACTCAATGCCAAAAACGCGATCTCGATACAGCGATTCCTTAAAAAGTTGGGCACCGCGCGAAATATGTAAGTGTCCGCTTGGATTTTGAACTCCGGGTCGTCGATTGATTGACTATGCCGAAAACTCGAGCTGCATTTCTTAAAAACTTGCGTTCGTCGCGGAAAAATTAGAAGTTCCCATCTCGATTTGCAAATCACATTGGAGAACACAATGCCAAAAAAAATCCCGATCCAGTAATTCCTTGCAACGTAAATCCCGTTGCGCAAAAATTGATAAGTCCCCGCTTCGATTTATGTTGTAGTATGTGAAAATATAAAAATTAATGTTAACGAATTGTTTGTAATATACGTTTTCTACTTTGCAGATTCTAAATATGGAACCCTCAGGAGGAAGATCCGTCCAAGGTTTAATTAATGTTGGTTTGGAGCCGTTTGTTAAACTGGTATACTATAAGGAAGTGTAAAATAAATTAGGTTTATTTAAAAATTCAAGTCGGTCAACTTAGAATAATTTTGCAAGCAAAACTATGCAACTTCATTCACTTTAATGTTTTAAGTTAAAATAACTTGTTAAAATATTTTCTATCTTATAAAAATGCACTGTTATCGATAATAAATGTAACTTAAATAAAATTATATGTTTTATTATTACCAACACTTAGCAATTTACGATACGTAAGTCGATGACGCAGGATGCCCCACCAGTTCCGAACGAAAACCGAACGCGCTTCGGTCGTGAGTGGGGGAATCCAACTTGCTATATAAGTAATGTATTAACTACGGGGTGGGTGGGTTCCGGGCTGAACGTTAGCCAGCAAACATATAGCTCCTCCAACTCGATCAACAGGCCGCAAAGCGGCCTGGGGGCGCGCGAAGCGCGCCCCTATCCAACAAGCCGCTTCGCGGCTTGTTAATCGAGTTGGAGGAGCTATATGTTTGCTGGCTAATGGCCTTCGCCCACCCACCTCAACCCCAGGAGATACATTACTTATATACCAAATTGGTTTCCCCCACTTCCAACCGAACCGAGTTCGGTTTCGTTCGGAATACTTGGTGGGACCATGACGAAAGTGGGAGAAGTAAACTAATTGAAATATTTTCTAAGTCCGCTCCGAGCAAGTTGCTTACGTAGTTCCGAATAGGTGATGTCACTAACTTACCTTGAATGCTTATATGACTATCTATTATAGTAGGTGGGGAAACTTATTAGTAATAGATACCTCATATCAATGATACAAGAATACGCAATTATAGCTTTTATTGTGACGGTAAGTAAGTACAAGACAATACAAATAATATAATTTGAAATACTGCACCACCATTTTCACTTGGATGTTCTAATCAAAACTGCTAAGTCCAAACTCGTACGATGTGCGCCGGTGTGGTTCTCGATGCTTGTTGCTATGTTGAAGGAATGACGCGTTATCTGTAAAGAGAAATAAATTACGATCATGTTTACATACACAACACATTCTCGAGTACGAAACTCGACAAATGACCCCATTTTTAAACTTATGAAATCATTGCTAAATTGGATTTCCCATGTCGATGACTTGCTAACCCCCGCTTCTCCACAGATATGAATTGATCATGCCGCGACTTAGCTTGACAACCTATGACGCTAGGGATTCCAGTTAACGAGTGACAGTACTTAACTTTTTAACGGATCACTGGAGAAGAATAATAATTTCGGAAGTCTGTTAGTCAACCGACGGGCTCCCCGTCAAGCAGGGGGGACTTACAATTTTCGCGTAACAGTTACTAACTTTAAATCCATATCGCGGTTCGAAGAAAGACGCTAGCGGTCACCCTAACGAAAGTTACAAATTGATGTGGGGGACCTACAGTTTGCACGTGACGGATCTGAACTTATTTATAGGTTCAAGTTTGCGTTTTAAACACTGAAGTCAGTTATTGACGGTTACTCTAACCCGAATAATAAATCAGAGTGGGGACCTACAGTTTGAGCGGGATGAATACCAACATTTTAACTACGTAACGGATCGAGAACGCGATTTCGACAATGACGTCAGTTGTTGACGGCCATTCGAACCCGAATTACAAATCAATGTGGGGACCTACAGTTTGAGAGTGATGAATACCAACATTGTAACTAATTAACGGATCGAGAACGCGATTTCGACAATGACGTCAGTTTTTGACGGCCATTCGAACCCGAATTACAAATCAAAGTGGGGACCTACAGTTTAAGAGTGATGAATACCAACATTTTTACTATTTACCGGATCGAGTACGCGATATTGAAAAAGACTTCAGTTGTTGACGGCCATTCGACCCCGAATTACAAATCAAAGTGGGGACCTACAGTTTGAGCGTGACGAATTCCAACATTTTAACTATGTAACAGATCCAGAAAGCGATTTCGACGATGACGTCAGTTGTTGACGGCCATTCGAACCCGAATTACAAATCCAAGTGGGGACTTACAGTTGGGAGCGTGAGGAATATTAACATTTTTACTATTTACCGGATCGAGTACGCGATATTGAAAAAGACGTCAGTTGTTGACGGCCATTCGACCCCGAATTACAAATCAATGTGGGGACCTACAGTTTGAGCGTGACGAATACCAACATTTTAACTATGTAACAGATCCAGAAAGCGATTCCGACGATGACGTCAGTTGTTGACGGCCATTCGAACCCGAATTACAAATCCAAGTGGGGACTTACAGTTGGGAGCGTGAGGAATATTAACATTTTTACTATTTACCGGAATCGAGAGCGCGGTTTTGACAATGACGTTACTGTTCTCACCCGAATTACAAATCCACGTGGGGACTTACAGTTGGGAGAGTGACGAATATTAACATTTTTACTGTTTACCGGAATCGAGATCGCGGTTTTGACAATGACGTCAGCTGTTCTAACTCGAATTACAAATCCACGTGGGGACTTACAGTTGGGAGAGTGACGAATATTACCATTTTTACTATTTACCGGAATCGAGATCGCAGTTTTGACAATGACCTCAGCTGTTCTAACCCGAATTACAAATCGAAGTGGGGACCTACAGTTTGCACGTGACGGATCCTAACTTTTCCTGTTCTCTGTATCCTAAATTACTTGAAAGAAACATTTTAAATACCGCTCTTATAGGGAAAAAAATACTGCATCTAAGTTTTTCTGCAATATTCCGTTTTCTAGAAGGTAAAAATTAATACGGTAAGGAAGCTAAAATTGCTGTCGAAACAAAAATTAGTATTGCCTTGGAATGCAACCCGTCAATGTAATTTTTTGTATCAACGATTTCCAAAACAATACTGATTTTGTTACATCACAGTTTCCGACATTTTTACCTTCTGTAGAACGAAAGATTACAGCAAAAACATGTGCATGTTATGTAGTGGAATTTTTCCCTACAAGAAACTTATTTAGAATTTCTCCAACATAATCAGGAAAGCAAAGAATGAAACATTAAAATTCATTTGGCGAGTGAACCAAATTTGTGTGACGAATTTGCGTTAACAATTTGTGTGACGAACGATTTTTATCAGTTAACTGCCGTGCGATAAGAAGCATAGCTTCAAAACACAATTTTTGAAGCTATGCTTCTTATCGCACGGGTTTGCACGGGCAGTTAACTGAAAAAAATCGTTCGTCACACGTCACACAAATTTCGATCATTGCTTTCAAATTTCGAACTTCCCTTCAAACACCATAACTCCGGAACCGAGAGGGCTAGGACCCTGGGAATGGTGGCTATGGATGGGGGGCGGAGGTGGCAACCGCCCCGACCCCACGCCGCCTCCAACCGGTTATTAGGGAAAATAGTTTTTTGACAACTAAAAAAATTTCACCACCACCCCCTTTTCGTGGGTCGGCAAAAAACGTCGAAAAATTTTTCACAAAAAGGCCGAAGGCCGAACAACTATGCCTTCACGGATCTATTATGGTCCTCCCCCTGTGAGGCCGAACAACCATGGCCTTCACGGATCTATTAAGGTTTGCTCTGTGCGTAAGAAGCATAGCTTCTGGGGACGGTCCGACGACCGCTCTCATTTTTTTTTTAAGTGCAACTGCGGTACAAAAAAATTATGAAATCTGAAACGTCAAGAAGGGATCCCTTAATTTGATATGGTTAACCCTATTTAGTTATACCTATTAAGAATACTTCCTCCGAGATTCTCTGATGGGGGTGGATCCATTATACTTTTCATATAAAGGATCGTGTCAGGGAAAGTTAATTATTCAAAACCTGTACTTGTAATTAGCAAACAAAAAAAAAAGCACGCAAGTGCATGTACCTAACTACAAGATGTAAAAATTATATTTATGGAGAATACTTGTGAGAGCTAAATTTTCAAAAACTAATGGCAAATTTTTAAAACAAAAACAATGTAGGATGCCTTCGAAGCAAAACTCACACATTTTACAAATTTCGCATTTCGCTTCTCACAACTGAGAAGCGAATTAACAAAAATAAAATCCCAACTTTCACACGCACACACCAAGAATAATTCAAATTGAACTAACCTTCATTTTGCACTTGTCACTATCCAATTTTCTGTAGGTACTGCAACCATCGGAATTATTATGAACGCTGGAATAAATTCAAGTTGTTTTAATAAACACAAATATTTATTATGTAGGTCCCATAATTTGAAGGTTTAAAACATTCGTAACCACAAAAATAAACATTGGACATAAAACATGAAGTTGATGGATAATGTAGATAACGAGACATTTGGTTAGCGACATCTAACGCTAAAATGCCAAAGTACAACTATTGTGTAGGTAGGTAACTACCACGACTTATTAAATTTGTTGCTAGATGTCGCTGTTAAGGATCATTTTGAAAAAAGGAATCTTTATACATGCAATCGATAATTAATCATTACACTAGACCCTCCATGTACGCGAGTTCGATGTATGCGAATGCAGAATAACGCGAATTAGATTTTGATACCCGAATTTTTTGTACGCGAAGCATAATTCCCTTTAACGCGAATCAGTTTTCGCGTATTATTAAAATAACTAGCTGGCACAGTCGCCTTTAGTCATCTAGACCGTATCGGATGTGATTGTTCGGCCTCACTCCAAGGTTCTAAAGTAGCCTATGTTTTTCGTAGCGTTGTAAATAACTTCTACACCAAATTTGGTTAAGATTGGTCAAATAGAAACGTAAAGCACGTGCACGCGTATTTGCATTGTCGATCGGTTGACAGCATTCATTATTGTTTTTAAGTTGATTTTGAGTAGCCTGCCTTCCTTAAAAATCAAGTTTCCTTTCCTTTGCGAATTTTTCAGAATATGTAATTTCTACTCCGTTCACAGGCGCTGAAACGTAGCACTTGAATGATACAAATACGGTGTCAACGATTTAGTTTTTTTTTATGCATTACATTTAATTTTTTTATCACTTAAGTATATTTTAGTTTTTGTATGCAATATATTTTACCTATTTCGTAAATAAACCTTAGTTTTAAACTTTTGTTTTTAGTCTTAAATAAATTTTGGAACTTAACCCCCTTTTTACGCGAATTCCATGTACGCGAGGTTTTTGGCGAACGGAACCCTCGCGTACATGGAGGGTCTAGTGTATTAGTAATCCTCTAAATTTAAATGTAACAAACCTTTTGATTTCCTATCCAACTATGATTAGCCAACCAATGTAAGTTGATATCAAATTGTACATTTTTGATATTTCTCATCCAAATCTTGTATTTCTCGATTCAATTTCCCTCGACTGTTGGTAAACATTCGATATTCTGAAACAAAAAAAAGTGGCTATATAGACTTTGACTATATAGACTTTGAAATTCGTCGCATTTTATAATATCCTTTTATTTTTCGATGCATCTTGGGATTGTACGATTTGACTTGAACTTTCTTTACTTTTAAGTTGAAAATTTTCTAAGTTGCACCAAGTAAGTGCGAAATCTAGAACTGGAGTTTAATGAACTTAGTTGGTACAAGGCGCCCTTATTGTTATTTCCAATTTGAGGTATAACAAATAGTTTAGATTTAAAAGCATTTAATATCGCGACTGGAAATTTCATATGTGAAATGTCGATAAATAAATTAAATTCGTAGTTTTATTTATCTTTTCTTTCAAATTAAATTTAAAATATATCCGATGAATCAGTTTTAAGTTACTCACCAAACAAGTCAAAATGTGCACGTGTAAATAATTGTGATTAAATAAAAACAGAGTTGCGACTATTTTTGAATTTTGTAGTTTTAACAAAATATTGAAAAATAAAATACTCTTTCCATTAATTTTTACCTATGTGACAAATGATTGACATTGGAGTAGTCTTTAATTTGGACATATCAGAATTTTGATTCAACCATGTGCTAAAATGTTTTCAAATATTTTCCTATTACAGCATTTCATTCTAAAAAATTCAAAACTCTGCACATTTCTTACCAATCTTATATTATGCACCTACTCTCTAAGAATTTTACAGATTTTCACTTTAACGTAAAAAAGAAAAACAATGATCAATTAACGATTTACTTTCGAAAATTAAACGTTAATAATTTGTAAAACTGTCATGTTGTAAGAAATGTAGGTCTTTTATAGCAATACTGAGATAAGAAATAAATTAATTTAATAAGTTCATTATTCATATTATTCAAATATGAAAATGCGAAAGCTAAAGGATATTGAGAATTAAAATAAGAACCTATAATTTTTGCCACATTTCATCTTGTAGAATTCGGATATGACCAATTTAACTACATACAACTCCAATAATATAATGATGTTCTACTAATTAATAAATAATATTAAGTACTTCAAAGGAAAAGAAATTAATCATATGAACCATCAAAATAATCAATTTGGATGAATTTGGTCATATCAGTACAATTGTAGATTTTGCAAAAGTTCTATTGAGAAATTAGCAACTCTTTCTTCAAAGTCTGCACACCTGCACTCACAAATTAGCAAGTTTTTAAAACAAAAACACTACGATGTACCTTTGAAATCTACTCAATGTGCTTTTTAAATTTTAAATATGTCAAGGTCATATCAGCTGGCAAGTTTAATGTTTAAAAAAATTAGTTCGTAAGTGTGGTTTCATAAATAACCCCATTAAATAAATTTTTACAAGCATTATAGGGAAGCAAACTGATAAAAATTAAAATTCAACTTTCAAAAACACCACTTAGACAAGATTGTACAAATACAACTAACCTTCAATTTGTGATTGTGATACTGCGGCTATGTAGATCTTCAAAATTCCAAAATATTTTTTCGTTTCACACACATTTCACAATCAAATTTTCTATAGATGTACTACAACAATCTGAATTGTTATGAAAGCTGGAAAAGATTAACAATCGTCAGAATTTGTACAACTGTCAGAATTTAATAAAAACAGAAATATGTAAATGTAAGTGAAATGACTTTTTAATCTTGGTAATTAATTAATTATAAATACAAAAACTAAATTCCTTTACACGGCACCACAAAACAACTTTTTCTTTTTAAGACACAATTTTTTTGGTAGATCAACTAAACGGTGTGACAACCAACGGAGATCAAACGTTACCCAAATATTTCGAGGTTATTTTCATTGATGTTTTTAGACAACATCAGCAAGATTGTCATTTGCAACGAAGTTAAACTTATAAACGTACCTTAATTCGCGTTAGAATTACAAAACGCATCTGCATCCTGTACATTTTCTAAATGTTACTGCACAATTCAATTTGTCGACTGCTAGAACAAAATAAAAATTTTAAACATTTCTGAAAGGTTTTAATACTATGCAAAAATTAGTAGCTTACCATTTTATTTAATAAAATTAAAGTAATATTTAGAAATATCAAAAAATAACCGCACTGCCATTTTTATCGATCAACATCTAAAGTAAACATCAAAATTAACCTTACTGATAAAGCAGATTCCTGTATCTAATTGACATTAAATCGAGCGCCATCTAACCATCAATAGCAGAAGTAAAAGTAGTGATTTTGTAGATCTCTACCTTAATGATAAAGCAGATTCCTGTTCTAATTCATTATTGTATCACCGCGTGATGTCTCTGTTACACATCTATGCAAATTATTGCAATTTAAAATGCACGCATATCGAAAATTGACAATTTATTAATTGTGTACCAAAACCTACCGTACAAATTTTTTATTATCTTTCTTATCGGATCTTCACATTTAGATGAAAACTAAACTTAAGGGCTCGCCACATAGCCTGTGCTGTGCTATGCTATGCTCTGTGTTATGTCAACACAAACGTTGAACAATGGCATGGTCCATTTTGCGCATGACCATGCCATTGTTCAACGTTTGTGTTGACATAACACAGAGCATAGCATAGCACAGCACAGGCTATGTGGCGAGCCCTTTAGACCAAAAAATTTGAAACTCGGTAATTACATTAACATTAGATCCGCAAATACACGAAAAATTTTTAGGTGCTACAGGGGGTCCTTAACTTTGTCAAAAAAATTTGAAACTTGGCAATTACACTAACATTAAATCCGCGAATACAGGAAAAATAGTAGAAAAATTCTAGGTGCTACAGGGTGGTTTTTATAGAGGGATGAAAACTTAACTTTGTCGAAAAAATTTGAAACTTGGCAATTACACTAACATTAAATCCGCGAATACAGGAAAAATAGTAGAAAAATTCTAGGTGCTACAGGGTGGTTTTTATAGAGGGATGAAAACTAAACTTTGTCCAAAAATTTTGAAACTTGGCAATTACACCAACATTAAATCCGCGAATACAGAAAAAATAATAGAAAAATTGTAGGTGCTACAGGGTGGTTTTTATAGAGGGATGAAAACTAAACTTTGTCCAAAAATTTAGAAACTTGGCAATTACACCAACTTTAAATCCGCGAATACAGAAAAAATAATAGAAAAATTCTAGGTGCTACAGGGTGGTTTTTATACAGGGATGAAAACTAAACTTTGTCGAAAAAATTTGAAACTTGGCAATTACACTAACATTAAATCCGCGAATACAGGAAAAATAGTAGAAAAATTCTAGGTGCTACAGGGTGGTTTTTATAGAGGGATGAAAACTAAACTTTGTCAAAAAATTTTGAAACTTGGCAATTACACTAACATTAAATCCGCGAATACAGGAAAAATAGTAGAAAAATTCTAGGTGCTACAGGGTGGTTTTTATAGAGGGATGAAAACTAAACTTTGTCGAAAAAATTTGAAACTTGGCAATTACACTAACATTAAATCCGCGAATACAGGAAAAATAGTAGAAAAATTCTAGGTGCTACAGGGTGGTTTTTATAGAGGGATGAAAACTTAACTTTGTCGAAAAAATTTGAAACTTGGCAATTACACTAACATTAAATCCGCGAATACAGGAAAAATAGTAGAAAAATTCTAGGTGCTACAGGGTGGTTTTTATAGAGGGATGAAAACTAAACTTTGTCCAAAAATTTTGAAACTTGGCAATTACACCAACATTAAATCCGCGAATACAGAAAAAATAATAGAAAAATTGTAGGTGCTACAGGGTGGTTTTTATAGAGGGATGAAAACTAAACTTTGTCAACAAAATTTGAAACTTGGCTACACAACGCCTACAAAAAACATTGGTCTTTCGAGCCGGATAAGACGAAGCCAAACATTGGTCCTTCGAGCCCCAATGTTTTTTGTAGGCGTTGTGTAGCCCGTGATTTTTCTGATACACCTTGTTTGTGTATATGAGTGGACTGTATCTTCTTTAGTTTGCAATGATTAACAATAACTAATTAGTTTTACAACTTTTATTGTAGTAAATATGTTACAAATTTTACAAATTTCTGCGAGGAACCTATTTCAGTCGCATGTGAGTGAATACTGATGGTATCCGGTCGTTCTTCAAGAACACGAACGAATTGCGACGCCAACTGACACTGAATAACGAATACCGGGTGCGGTCACAAAAATATTGTATGATTAAAATTAATGTGAATCTTAACATACCTATTAACAAGGATAAGAAGCAAATTATTGCAAAGCTACCAGAAAAACACTATGGAAGTGAATGGGGAAAAAATATAAGTTCATATTTTTAGAGAAGTTTTCTAAATTGTTTTGGAGAGAGCACATGTATCCACAGAACAAGAAAACTGTGAATAATAAATGGTTCTTCTTCTTCTTAAAGTACCGTATCCGCTCAGCGAACGTTGGTTATCAACTTGACCGAAGTCAAGATGACTTAACTAGGGAAAGAAATTGAATGGGGTGGTTTCCCGTTGCCTTCCCCATAGCCCACAGATTTATATTGGGCTTGAAGATCACAGCAGTATATATCCGGCGCGACTAGGTATAGAACCACGGTTTCCCGCTCGCTAGTCTGCCGGTGTAAGCTTAACGCCACACTGCTGGTGTGTGGTGGATAAATGGTTAATAATTATGTAGTAATTGACTTTTTTTAAATAAATATTTACGAATTTAGGTGCAAAACCCGACATGTCCATTCTAATAATTAATTTTTGAAGACTTCTGAGTGCCCCTAATTTTTTCAATTGATTTCTATATTTTTCTCTACGAGTAGCAAGCTATACCAAAAAAAATGCTTACTTAATTCGGTCGCATAAAGATTTTATGCGTTTTTCTGCATTATCTCGCTTTCTATTTCAGTGGACTTGTCGGGTTTTGCATCTAAGCGACTGATTTATAAACTCGGTTGTGGGCGTGGCCTATTCATGCAATTTACATGTAAAATTTAGCCAAGTTCAAATTGGTTTTTTTCAAAATTTTAACTATACATTCGCATATAAAATTTTTACAGTATACTATATGAACCTTCCTCCTTGCTATAGGAAATTTTTAATTTCTTTTGGGGTGGTCAACCTTAAGGTACCGCGCCCCGAAATTTATATTTTTTGAAGGCAATCACAAGCGTACTTCACAGTAAAAACAATTATTTTTATATTGTCTTTAAATATTTTTGGTCATTGGAAATGACCAATTGTGTACATTTAGTTTACAATTTTATTTATTAGTCAAGAGGAACATTTATACCTCATAAATCGACTTTTTAATTATTTTAATATGGTGAAATTGGAATTGACTTTATTATTTAGTTATAATTTATAATACAGTTATTATGTAGGTCCCTGCGCATGTTTTTGTATTGAAATAGTGCAAAAATTCGCAAAGGAAAGGAAAGTCGATTTTGAGTAGCCTGCCTTCCTTTAAGGAATCTCGATAATCCATTCATGCGCGTCCCTATGGGACGCGCATGAATGGATTATCGAGATTCCTTAAAGGAAGGCAGGCTACTCAAAATCGACTTACAAAACAATAATGAATGCTGTCAAACTGTCAACCGATTGACAATGCAAATACGCGTGCACGTGCTTTACGTTTCTATTTGACCAATCTTAACCAAATTTGGTGGTGTAGAAGTCATTTTATAATAAAACAAAAATTTAATTTAAATCTCTTTATTACTTACACTATTTTGGTCGACATTTGTTGAAAAACGAGAGATGCTTTCATAATGAGCCAATGCTATTTCTCTTAAGTTATTCTCCATTACTTTTCCGGTTTGTTGAACCATTTTAGTCAAATACCCGTCAGGATTTTGCAATAACAAGTAAGGATGCGCAAATTCGACTGCTCTTCCTGCTTCCATCACTAAAATCTTGTCTGAATCCATGACGGTGTTCAAGCGATGCGCGATCGTCAACACAGTGCAATCTTTGAAGTGCTGACGAATTTTCTTCTGGATTAACATGTCCGTTCTAAAAAAAAAATAATAAAGTTTTGGAAGAAAAAAGGTAACCATAATATAACAAGACATTGCAACTTACTGCAAGTCGACATTTGCTGTAGCTTCATCCATGATTAAAATTTTATTATTTCTCAGTATCGCTCGAGCTAAACAAATCAATTGCCTCTGTCCAACACTAAAATTTGAGCCACCTTCACTTATTTCTTTGTTGAGATTGTCAACATATGATTTAAGTTCGACCTAAAATTGAAAAAAAAAGTTTCATTTGTTTACACTTAAAGTTATACGCACGTTTTCCAAAGCTTTCCAGATCTCTTGATCACTGTTTTTGTTGAAAGGGTCTAGATTATTTCGGACGGAAGACGAAAATAAAACCGGTTCCTGAGGTATAATGGAAATCTTGTTCCTCAAATCGTGCAAACCAATTTCGCCTGTGAAAACGTTGTCTATCATTATGACCCCTTCCGTAGGTGCTAACCTAAATATAGCAGAAATTAAGGAGGATTTCCCAGCACCAGTACGACCGACAATTCCAATCTAGAAAAAAATTATGAAAACATGTACTGGAATAAAATATTGGAATACCTTCTCTGCAGATTGGATTTCAAAACTCAGGTTGTTAAGAACTGGAGGATCTTCGGGAACGTAAGTTAAGCAAACATCTTTGAAAGTAACTTTCCCGAATTTGGGCCAATCTCGATCGGGTTTTTTGGTCGGAACGGATTCGAACGGTCCTTCTTTATCCAATTTCGTATATTGCATTATACGCTCCACACTTATCATTTGACTTGTAACTTCGGCAGTTTGTCTCATTCCGTATTGGATCATTCCAGTTAGGATTAAGGCTTGAGATATGGCGAGTCCAACGTCGCCGCCGAGTGTAGTTCCTAAAACAAAGTTTGAGAATCGTCTACCATTGGTGTTAGTTGTTATTACCGTTATCAAAAATTATAAATTGAAAAGTGACGATTCCTATAAAAATAACGCTAACAAAGTCGAGATAAAAACCAAACGCTTCGCTGGTAGCTAAGAAAAGATACCACGCCGACGTGTGTTGATCTTGTAGTACGTCAAATTCTTTTATTACCAGAGGCTGAGCCTTGCAGGCCCTTATCGTTGGCAGGCCAAATAATGAAGCTGTGACGTGCGAAAATGCAGGAGATCGAGCTAAAAGTATTAACAAAAATTTAATATTTCCGGAGACAAAATAACAGGATACTAACTGATTCCTTCAAGTCGTTTTATATCCTGAGCGCTAGCCAAGTAAATATTTTTTATAAAGTACATTATCACCGAGAAAATACTGGTAGGTATGATCATCCACGGCGTAACAATGAAAATCATTATCAGGATGCCCAACATCACCGTGAATACTTGCATCGCGTCTAAAACCGACCTGGGCAGAACTTCGTCCACTATTCCCATATCTTTAGAAAATCGGTTCAAAATTCGTC
This sequence comes from Podabrus alpinus, assembly GCA_932274525.1. NCBI lineage: Eukaryota > Metazoa > Arthropoda > Insecta > Coleoptera > Cantharidae > Podabrus > Podabrus alpinus. The sequence goes on along the minus strand of OW026451.1, from coordinate 2,700,806 downwards.
CTAAAATACGTTTCCTCAATATTTTTCGTTTACGCTTAAAGAGTCACTTACCCGAAGGATTTGTATCGAAAAATCTCATTGTAGCCTTCAGTACGTTGCTAAACATTGTGTTATGGAGGCCCTTTGAGGCATGCATACTGATGTTGGTGAACAAAAACGAACGAAATGAAACTAACAAAATTGATAAAATAATCAAAATTGTGTACACGTAAATGTACGTATTTTGGGCGGTGTGTCCATTTATTTCTGTGGAATTACCAAACTCCGCTGGACTAAAATTTTCAATTTTGCTTTCCATTTCTTTCAATATATCGGAATTTGTTATATTATGGGCCAATTTTAAAGTATCATTTCCTTCATAAAGCAGTTTATCTCGAAACTGATTTTCCTCAAAGTTTCGCTGTTCTTCGTTATTTGTCCTATTAAGGCGACGAAATTGTGACAATAAGTTTGATACGGCGAGGAGGGTACTTACCATCTCGTAAGCCAAATATCAGAAGCGTTGCAGGCAATTTGAGCCATCAAAAATATAAATAAAAAAAATAGAAGTGTAAGTACTCCACCCCCTTCTTTTAAGTACGCTAAATAAAGTGATCCCGACACCGAACCTCTTTCCATTAACTCTTGCGTCTCTTCTGGCTCATCGTTATCTCCATCTTCAGTTACACTCTAAAAATGTTTAAATTCAATTACGGAACGACCGCAAAAGTTGGACGCCAATTTGTACTTACGGCATAAGAAGATATAGAAACGATACGACTCCTTTGTTTATTTTCAGGTGTTACCTGCGTCTCTTCTTCCTCATTTTCTTGAATAATATGAGCCAACTCGTTCTTCACGAGTTCATTAAACGTTCCCGTTTTAACGATTTGTCCCTAAAAATTTACGACTTTAGTAAAGCACTTGAAAAATAGCAGATGTTTAGTACATTATTTATGATGACGATTTGATCGGCTTGCTTCAAAAATTGCACTTGGTGGGTCACCAATATTCTGGTTTTGTTTTTCAAATAATTTAAAAGGCATTCCTCGAACAAGTGTTTCCCGACGTGAGTATCCACCGCCGATAGGGGATCGTCAAATAAGTAAATATCCGCTTCTCTGTAAACAGCTCGGGCTAAATTTATCCTAGCTCGTTGACCGCCGCTCAAAGAAGTACCCTTTTCGCCCACCAATGTGTAGTCTTTACTGGGCAAGAGTTCAAAGTCTCTTTCCAGAGCGCAGACTTTAACAATTTGTTTGTATCGTTCTTTAACGTAAGGCAAATCAAATAGGATATTATTACGGATTGTCGAAACAAACAGCCAGGGCTCTTGGGAAGCATACGAAACTTTACCAAAAACGTCGAGGTTTCCTTTACAAAGAGGCAACTCTCTCAAAATAAGTTGTAAAAGGGAACTTTTTCCAGATCCCACTTGGCCAACCACCGCGCATAACGTGCCCGGTTTTATGTTCAAGTCGATATCGCTCAAAGTGTATATTATAGGATTTTTAATCCAGCTCGCTTTTCCGTTAGAAATGTTTATTTCCCCACATCTCGACTCGGTCTCCTTTTCGCTCATTTCGAAGTTCGCTATTTCCTCTTGACTCAGAAATGCCTTTAAAATTTCGAGTTAGTTTCACAAAATATAAAATCCCACTGCTTACCTCGATTCTTTTCGCGGAACTTTTCGCTTCGGCATAAAAAGATATTGCCAGCGGATAAAAAATAGCTATATATAGTTGGATTGTGTTGAATAGCTGCGCCGCAGCGAAAACTTTTTCCCCTGTTAGTTTATTACCCACCAAGACGAAAGTTATCACGGATAAAAATAAAGCACATCGTTCTGTAAACACCATCATTCCTACTAACAAACCGCGTATGTAGGATGCTTTAGTTATAACGTCAATTTCTATTCTAGAAAATTAATAAAAAAAAAACAAAAATGAAGTTTACTCTTGGAAAATGGGTAAATTTTGATAGGATTTCGGCGTTTGTAAGTTAAAATTAAATAAATTGCAAATAAACTTACTTTCGCGTCATTGCCACCAACTTTTCAAAAGGTTTTTCCCAAGCGTACATCTTGATGACCTGAATACCAGAAGTAATTTCGTTCATCAATTGGACTCGATTGTCGGTGCAAGGTGCTATTTTGAAACGAAATTTTCCTTGCAAGCTCGATAAGTATCCTTAAAAAATAAAATCAAACATAAACATAAGAATTTTCAGCTGTAATTGGTATCGCTAAAACCACATGTGGCTACTTTTTATATTACAATTGATATCCAAAAGTAGGCTATAGACCAACATGATGGGCTATTTTCTCGATACCCAAATTGATCTACTAACCTTGTAGAGGAATTGCTTGAATTACCATTGCCAAAATGCCGGCGAATGCAGAATATCCAATACTTGTGTACATTATGCCAGTAGCGACGATCGTTACAATTGGCATAATCCATATAAAATGTAGATAATCGCAGACCAAGTCAAACCTATTCACATCATTTGATAAAAGATTAATCACTTGACCAGCTGCTGTGTTTCCTACCGACGTTTTATTTAGACGCAAGAGCTACAAAGTGAAAAAATGGCTCAAGTATTATTCGATTCATCGGGGTTATGGTCTAACCTTTCGATAAATTAAGGAACAAATCGCTACCCTGCACCTCATACCCAGTCTCCTTTGGCCTATTATGGAATGATGCATAAATATTATATTTACGAAAGCAACAAGAACTACTCCAGTTGCAAATAACCAACTTTCGTAACTGGTTTTGGTTCTGGACGGATCAAAGGTTTTAATCAGAGCCGCCAAAAGAAGCGGTTGTGACAATCTAAAATGATGAAATTTAATTTGTGCGAATTGAGAGAATGAAGCCCAGACCCAGACAAACTTTTGGGATTGCAATTCTTACCTCAAACAAACTCCTTGAAATAGAAGTTCAATACCAAACAAAGAATATGGTCGAATGAAAGTAGCGCTAATTGCTTTTACTAATCGAGGTGGTTCATTTTGCGATTTTGCTCTGACCAGTTCCTTCTCCCAATTACTAGAATGTCAAAACATAACATTTTACACGTAGGCAAAGAAACTGAAAATTACCTTTCCAAAATATTCCCCCATTTTTCGGAAAAATCACATTCCCTGGCGCTGTACAGATCTTTTGTTTCCAAATTGTTTTTATATCCATATTTAAATAGCGGAAATAACCAACTGGAAAAATTTAACACAAATTAATAATAATAAAACTTTTGAAACGTAACTCTAGTTTAACCCATGTTTTAATTTCACAATTGTACAAAAATTAAAATAATCGTAAGTGCCCATCAATATTAAAACGTGCGTTTATGCACACATGAAGAAACAATAAATTGATTCACCCATTAGGATATTAGCTCAGGAAATTTAGTAGACATTTGAGTGACCTAATGAAACCCCCAAAAGTCCTCTGTCGGTTTCTCCCCCAATCGGAGATTTTAGTTCCTCCAACGCGGTTTTCGTCTAGAATTTTATTTTTACGAAAATTCTCTATAAAATATCTATTTTAGATGTAAGAAAATTTTATTCTGAATAAGAATTATTCAAAAACTTGATTGCAATTGAAATTTTTTACAATTAAATGTATTGCGTCTTTCTTGAATTGTATTTTATTTAAATACAAAAATTTATAACGAATTTTGGCCTGATGAGAATTTTTTATAAAAATGAAATTAAGCGAGGAGAAATTATAGGCAAAAAACCATGTTGGGAAGCTAAAATTTCCAATGGGGGTACCGACAAAAAAATTTTCGTAGTGCTTTTTACGTAAATACGATCTTTAGGACGTCCTTTGTCATGTAATGTAATTACATTTTTCTAAATGTGACTCATTTCGATGTAATTAAATAATGAAATTCAAATAAATTTGAATTATTTATTCAATCTACTAATTTATTCAAATTACTAAAAAATTCAAAATTAGAACATCGTATTTATGTAAAAATCGAATTTTTTTTTGTTAGTACCCCATTGGGAAAGGAGCCGACATCGGCTTTTAGGGAAATTAGGCAAATACATTTTTCTGCCAAATTTCGTTTCTTTTGCAAACTCTAAGCAAATTTTCGCCTTCGTTGCCAGGACTATATCGCGTAAAATGAATCAGAAATTTGATAAAATACTCATACATACAATGACGGAAATTCATATAAAGGCAGAGAAAATAAAACGCAACTAATAAAAACATTCTTGTGTACTTAATAAATTTTTTCTTATCAGTGTAAATATGAATCTACGTACACCTAGGTAATATCATTTGTTTCGTTTTAAAATCACTATACCTAAAAGTATCATAGTTTTTAAATCTGTTAGCAAAAAAAATTTAATTAAAATATCATCATTTGTGGTAAATGTTTATTAAAATTAAATAGATTGAAAATCATCACGCCCTGTGGTCATGAAAAGGCTAAGACCATTGCTTACAGGGATGTTAGTGTTTCAAATAGGCCAAGTTTTCTAAGAATTGGAAGATCCTCACTAGTTTTTGATAATTTTATCAAACTAGGGGTGCAATATGGTTTAAATGCCAACTATGCTAGAAATAACAAATTGATTGCACACTAAAAACCGCGAGATTAACCGCACAGGATCTAAAAAATTGTTAAAGAATTAGTCCTTCCCGCTACCGTCAGAAGAGTTCTCCAAGTGTTACTAAAAGACTTTAAAACACAAGGCTAAAAGAATAGAATTTGTCAGAAAGCATATATGGCATGGCCAAACGAATGGGTTGACGTGATGTTTAGCGATGAGAAAAAATTTTACTTGGACGGTCCGGATGGATTTCAGTGCTATTGGCACGATTTACGTTGTGAAAAAGAATTTCGAATGAGCAGGAACTTCAGTGGAAGTAGTGTGATGATATGGGCTGCGTTTTGCACCAGTGAAAAACTAATTTGGCATGGTTACCATGAAAGGTGTACTCTGAAAAGTATTTCGAAATAATTAGATAAGCTTTTGGTGGAACGTTTCGAAGAATTGTACGGTAAAGACTTTACTTTTCAGCAACTGCTCGCAATGTAAAACAATGGTTTGCAGAAAAAGATTTAGACTCGCCAGCCAAAAGTTCGGACTTTAATCCGATCGGAAACTTCTGGGGGATCCTTGCTCCAGACCCACCCAGTGTTTAATAACACCGAGGTCCGACATCAAATGAATTAAAAACGCAAATTTCGTCCATGCGCAACCAACTTTTTGAAGTTATTCGAAACATTGATGGAGATTCAACCCATTACCAAATACAATTTTTGCCGAGTTTTTATAACTTTTCTAGTTTTCATTTTAAGTTTTTTAAGTTGCCTTTTATTACTAACGAGGAAATGGCGACCGAGTGATTACAGGAATAAGCAATCCCCTTGTATGGCCAACAGCTTCGGGTGGATGAGCCAACAAGCACAGGGCACTCTTTGTCCTTGGATTGAGAAATTGATCCTAAAGGCGGATGAACCAAACAAATGATCAACGGCAGAGAATGCAGAAGGCAACAGAAAACCACTGCATTAAAGATCCAAATGGATATTCCTAGTACAATCATCATGGCCTTGTTTGATACAAAATATTCCGGAGCCTCAATTCCCCCGATCGGATTTCCGGGGGGGGGGGGGGGGGAATGGTTTGAATAGGTCTGTGAAAGAGAGATGGAAAGAACATGGAACACCTCTTAGAGTGGGGACATGGAACGTAAGAACAATGTCCCTAGCTGGAAAAATACATAACGCTATATATAAAGAGAATATAATTAACAGGGTAATTGTCAAAAAAATAAGAAAAGCAAAAGAGAAAGAGGCGAGGAAATAGAGCTGCTCCAGGCTAAGTACGACAGCTTTAATGTGCAACGCAAGATCGGAGAACTCACAGGCAGAAATCGAACAAAGTTGGTGGGAAAACTCTTTGACAACAGTGGGAGAATTATAATAAACATAATAAACCAATACAACCAAAAACATGTATGAGAAACATTTATAGAACAATTTTTCCACGATGAAAGATTGGATCGACCAAGAATAGAAAGCGAATCGGGGTTAAATATCTTAAAAGAGGAGGTGACAGCTGCCATAAAACTAATGAAAGACAGTAAGGCTCCAGGACCGGATCAGGTACGGGCGGAGTTTTTTAAACTCATGGACGAAGATGGACTGGAATGGATAACTAGGATATTTAATATAATCTAAGACACCGGAAGGATTCCACATGAGTGGCTGAAATAAGAATTTATTGCAATTCCCAAGAAAAAAGGTGCTAAAACATGCAGGGAATATAGAACGATGAACGATTAGTCTGATGAGTCATTTTTTGAAGCTATTTCTAAAAATTATACACAGACGAATATACAAACTGTGCCAAGAACAAATGACACCTACACAGTTTGGATTTCGGGATGCAGAAGCCCTATTCAGTGTTCAGGTCCTGATCCAGAGATGTAGAGACGTAAACTGCGATGTGTTTCTATGCTTTGTCGATTACCAGAAAGCATTTGATAGAGTGAAACATGATAAAATGATAGACATACTACAGAGAATTGGTCTGAATGTAAAAGATCTAAGAATAATAATTGACCTATACTGGAGTCAAGAAGCAAGTTTACTGTTGGGAGAAGATCACACGGAAATGGTGAAGAGACAGGGGTGTGTTTAGGCTCTTGATAGGATAGGCACTTGAAGAAGAAGTTGCCTTTATAAGAATTCCCTCATTTTCCTGGATAAAAAAAAATGAAATTTGCTGTTGATAAATTAAAAAATTAATCATTTTTATAGATATTGGTTGTCATTAAAATATCCTAAATAGTATTGTGCAAAAAATTGTAATCGTAACATTGTAATCGTGTAACTAAATTTACTAAAATTTCCTGTTGCCTTTATGTGAATTACCTTCAGTGTATACAACGGTAGATTGGGAATAAATAATACGGCACCATCCCAGTTTTTTAAATCGGTCACTGCGTTAAATCACAGGCACGGGTGTGCTAATGACTCCTAAATCGCTACATCCTGCTTTATAAAGCTAAAATATGTTAAAATTAATTATTTATTAATCAATACAAAGGGCGGTGACACAAAACACGCCATATCTACCGTTTTACAAATTCTCACACTTAATTTAATAGTAACAATGGTATTTACTAATGCGATAACATTTAAATTTAAATTATTTATAGTATGCAAGGGGCATTAAAAAATTAATGTTTTACAGCAAAAATTATTGTTTTTCAAATAGAGAATCACCCTCGTCTTGTAATATCATATCTTATCACAAGACAAATAATTATTGTTACCTTGAAAAGCATTTCTGATTTTGTTCTGCAGCAGTGCTTCTCAAACTAAGGGCTACGAGATGTATTTAAGTATGCTATAAAAAAAAGTTACACCAATAAATAAATTAGACTGTTGGGAGAGCCTTTGTGTCTTGCAAATTATATTTAAAATTTCGGAGATTGTGATATGAAAAAGTTTGAGAAGCACCGGTCTACAAAACCACTTGTATTCAACTTCCGATATTCGTACTAGTACTACTTATGGCAAAATTATTAAGCAAGTATGTAGTAATGTTTTTGCGGCCTAATTTCGACCCAAAAAACATGCATGCATCTCGATGTTTTGCCAACTACGTCACTGACATCGTGCGACCTACTTAATAATGTAGGTACATCACTCTAACTTTATTCATCAAGAGTTTATTGAACTTGATGTATTTTGGGAAACACCAGGATTTGAATATTGTACATTATATTCGAGTGGTACTGCTAGCTTATTGAATTTATGAAGTGAACAACCAGTGGCGTAGTCCTAGTTGGAAAAATGAGAAAATTCAAGCAATAGCTTTTAGCCTTTTTCGATTTCATTCGCTTGGTCTATATTCAGTTATATGAACTATACTATAAGCGGCTATATACTTCAATTTAAAATGAGCTGGTCATTTTATAATGAACGAACGACTACCCAGGCAGTTCACCGGTTATCTTTAACCAAAGGGAAAACAAAATAGAAATAACCCCTTTGGCTAAAGATAACCCGAAACTGGAAACTGGGCATTAATGCTAAAACTCAAAAAATGGTACCACAAGATATCATTAAATAACTTTTATATCAATTAATTAGATTATTGCAAATATTACCGTGATCTCTTGGCATTCCATTTTAAGATATCGGATTTGTTTTTTTAGTTCTAAATTAGTAATCAATAACTATTGTATGCCATGGTCAATAGGTCAATTTTAACAAATCCGACTGCGATGTTACGCATAAAAACTTGCATTATCAGTTCCAAGTACATTTTATTCCGAGCGATATTATTGCCATATCTCAAGTTATTTGAAAAGCTAAATATGTTAATCAAACTACGGTTTGTTAGATTCATAACTGAATATTAACCAACGGGATGGTGCCATTGTTTGCTAAATCCCGGTTATACATAAGAAGAAATTTCATTCCCAAGACATTAATTTATTTCAAGTTTAATAAGCGTGGATTGTTAAAAAATTGTGGACGGTTTTACAAAATTTGTGGAAAAATCTGAAAACCACGTTTATTTTAGGCAAGAATCGAAAATAAACGTGGTTCTTATTTTGAGGGCCGTATCTCGGGAATTATAGAAACCAGAAGAATACATAATTCCGGCATAGGATGCATTTTATAATTTTGGGATCTGCATAGGGACTTTTTATAAGCAAAAAAATTGTTTTTAGAGTTATTGATATTAGTGTAAAAAAATTACGAAAAAAAATCTTTTTTCGACGGCTTTCGCTAGGTAATTGTTCGTACTTTAACATACTAAAAAAAGTCCACTTCCAACCCTGAGCTTCTTACCGAATTCTTCGTCTTAAGTTGACATTTTTTATTAAGAAGTGAAAATTATGTTTTTCGGCAAGATATTTTTAAACAAATTCAGCTATATTGTTATCATATAACCCATTAAAAAAATTAAAAACACCTAAAATATTTTAACAACATCCTCGAAATGAAAAGAAGAGTTTCCTAAAAATGGTCAGGGGGTTCTGATTTTTGGATATGTTTTAAGGTTTGGGGTCCTAATAAAAACTCTGAGTTGGTGACCTCCGCGACCGCCCGGAAGTGCCGCCATTTAAAAAAAAATGGCGAAACAAAATATTTCTTCACAATATTTCCTTACCAGTTGATGACCACCTTAGGACGAAAATGACTTGTATAAATCTTATAGAGAATAAAATTTACTACAACTTCTATCTAAGGTATTTTTCTCTAAGTCGAATAGTTGCTGAGCGCCAGCACTGTTAAATTTTTGCATTTGTTGTAACATCTGCCGTTACATTTTTGAAAATTTCGAAAACGCTCGATTTTGACCTGACTTTTTTTTATAATAGAGTATATGGGGCATTCCACTCCAAATCGGACACCATTCTGCTTTTGCATCTCCGATTTTTGTGATAATTTTTTATGTTATAGTTCCCATTGAGAAAGGCTTCCATGATTTTTTCCAATTTTTTTTGTCCAGCCGTTTCCGAGATATTAATTTTTGAAAAAAATCGTTCTTTTTTTTCAAATGCCCGTAACTTTGTCAAAAATGGGCCGATTGGGACTTTTTTTTTTTTTTAATTTTTCTGTTTTACAATATTTTTGGTATTCAAAATCAAAAAAATTTTCAAACCCGTATTTCGATAAAATTTTCAAATTTTGATTATGAAATGTTGATTTCGAAAAAACACGTAGCGATCGATTTTCTTGAAATTTTTTTCTAAAAAACTGTCACTCATCCCGCAACTTTTAAGCCTAGTCCCTTAATGGGCAAATTATGGAATCTATTTTTTTTCGAATTTTTAAAATTTTATGTTCAGTGAGAGGAATGTTTTTTTCTTAATTATCGTTTTTCGAAGCACTTTTAAAAAAAGAAAACGGTACGAAATTTTCTGAATCGAATTTCCATAAGATTTTCGAGCTCTGAACATTGAATGTTGATTTTTGAATAACACGTAGAAACCGATTTTGTTCAAATTTTTCTTCAAAATACTGTTACGTATCATGCAACGTTAGGATTTATGTGTTTTCGAATTTTAAAATGTTTTGTTTCACTTATATGTCAAAAAATATCTAAAATCATAATGCTTTACATCAAAGCTACTTTCGAGGATTATATGTCACGTAATAATTATAAACTAGTTTACATATTGATTAAAAGCAATAGAAATAGGTCGAATAAAGTACGCATTATATTAGATAACATTTTTTTAATTAATTAAGATTTTCTTACACGTTTAAATAATTTATAGGTTCGCGAATCTGAAGAAAATGAAAATTCTTTAAATTTCAAAGTGTCTTCTCCGTCAGGTTATGACACAATGATATTTTTGTGTACCTGTTATTGTTTTACCTCTCAGGTAACGTCTTTCCAAAAATTCTTTGGCTTGAATATAATAATGGTCATTAGAAAAAAACCGAATACAAATATTTGGCAAACAATTCGGTTTTACCGCCCAGTCATACAATTGTTGAGGTGTTGAGATTTGTTCATTATACGTAAGTTGAAGGCTTGCTCGTGCAGTGATTCTTTTGACGGTTCCCCCTACTCCATCACAAGGGCCTTTGCCGTGGGCTGTTGCAAAATAATGCCATTCAACTTCCAGGCCAAAGTCTTTTTTGTGATAATTTATATTTACGAAATTCTTGTAGTTTTTGAATTGCTGAGGCGCCCCGTCAGAAAAGTAAATAACTTTCACAGCATCATTGGATAACACTAAATTATTGTTCTGAAATGGAGTCGTAACCAAAACAGATACTCAGTCGCTAGGCTATATTAACGATGTCGTTATTACCGACCGTAGTTAAAAGTTTAAAATCATTTCAAAAGGAGACAACTTTTCAACTAAAAGTATACGGTCATAATCTATTATATTATTGAAACATATCTATTACATTTCATAAATGGCAAGAACTATCGCTGCTGGATCTAGAAAAACGATTATTATTCACTTTTAGTACATATAGCTGAAATATGAAATTTTAAAAATTCGAAAAAAAATAGATCCCATCATTTGCCCATTAAGGGACTAGGCTTAAAAGTTGCGGGATGAGTGACAGTTTTTTAGAAAAAAATTTCAAGAAAATCGATCGCTACGTGTTTTTTGGAAATCAACATTTTGTAATCAAAATTTGAAAATTTTATCGAAATACGGGTTTGAAAATTTTTTTGATTTTAAATACCAAAAATATTGTAAAAAAGAAAAATTTAAAAAAAAACGTCCCGATCGGCCCATTTTTGACAAAGTTACGGGCATTTGAAAAAAAAGAACGATTTTTTTCAAAAATTAATATCTCGGAAACGGCTGGACAAAAAAAATTGGAAAAAATCATGGAAGCCTTTCTCAATGGGGACTATAACATAAAAAATTATCAAAAAAATCGGAGATGCAAAAGCAGAATGGTGTCCGATTTGGCGTGGAATGCCCCATATATTAATAGACTTTATCATATAATATACTTTTTTAGAAAGAGTAACCAAAAATTATTAAAAAAAGTCAGGTCAAAATCGAGCGTTTTTGAAATTTTCAAAAATGTGCTCTTTTTAACAGTGCTGGCGCTCAGCAACTATTCGACTTAGAGAAAAATACCTTAGATAGAAGTTGTGGTAAATTTTATTTTTTATAAGATTTATAGAAGTCATTTTCGTCGTAAAGTCAACTGGTAAGGAAATATTGCGAAGAAACATTTTGTTTTCGCCATTTTTTTTTAAACGGCGGCACTTCCGGGCGGTCGCCGAGGTCGCCAACTCAGAGTTTTTATTAGGACCACAAACCTTAAAACATAAATATTCAAAAATCAGAACCCCCTGACCATTTTTAGGAAACTCTTCTTTTCATGATTTCGAGGATGTTGTTAAAATATTTTATGTGTTTTTAATTTTTTTAATGAGTTATATGATAACAATATAGCTGAAATAGAAATTTGTTTAAAAATATCTTGCCGAAAAACATAATTTTCACTCCTCCATAAAAAATATCAACTTCAGACGAAGAATTCGGTAAGAACCTCAGGGTTCCGAGAGAACGATTTTTAGTATGTTAAAGTACGAACAATACCTAACGAAATCCGTCGAAAAATCGCAGAAAACCGATTTTAGATTTTTTTGTTCAAAATGTGTCCAATTTTCTTACACTATATTTGTTCATATAAAGAGAAAGAAAAATATTCAGTTTTTAGAGCCCCCGCAGACTGCAGACTTTCTATCGGCCGATAGTTTAGTCGGGTTGGGCTGCTAGTGCGCACACCGACCCAACTAAACAGTCTGGTTGGTGATAAGTGCGGAAACTAGCCAACAATCGGCCGACTATTCTCCAACGATTTGCTAGTTTGTAACCCACTGTTGAAGATAGCAATGAAAATTAATACAATATTGTCCAGAAATGTTATTATTGCTCTCATACAACGGAGGAGGAAAACCAAAAAGAGAGTCCGAGCGTATTGGGTGCATCCTATCTTCAGTGATAGATTATTGAATGGAAACTTTTTCACGATGCATTCCAAATTACTCGATTAAAGTAGTCCTTTAAGCTTTTTTTATAAAGCGCAGGTCTTTTTTCCACTTCTTCAATTAAATTTACTATCGACGTTTCTATAATTAGTGATTGAATATTGGACAACGCCATTATTTAAAAAAATACTCACGGCCAAACGGTGCCAAAGCTCGGAGCGAACTAAACTATCGGCCGACTAAACAATCGTCGTGTGTGCGCGCGTAAAATAGCGTCATAGTGATTTAGCAGTAGGCCGATAGTTCGCCGACAGTTTAGTTTGAAGGCAATCGTGTAGCCCATCAAACTTTTTAATCGGCCGATACCGAATCGTTATAGTCTGCGCACTTGCATATATCTTCATACTGATTAAGAAACCGACCAAACTATCGGCCGATACAAAGTCTGCAGTCTGCGGGGGCTCTTATAGTTATCAACCGATGATTTTAAAAGCTGGTGTGAGCCGGTCTCTTCACATTTTCCAGAATTAATTAAGTTCTCAATCCGCCCCTAAATACAGTTTAGTTTACTTTTTATATGCCTTGAAATACAGCATACGTATAAAAAATAATGCTTTCTATTATGAATGTGAGCGCGCTGCGGAAAGAGAGAGAGAGAGGGAAGCAGTAGATATGATGTTGAAAGAAGCCTCTAATCTTTAGTAGATTTAAAAAATTTAAAAAAATTATTTGCGCCATATCTAAGGGAACCCTTGAACCCTTCGTGCATTAAGTTGATTTTATATAGTTTAAAACTCCACTAAGGGCACTTTTTGATTTACAAGTTTTGTACAAGTTTTCTATAATTGATGATGAAATCGCTTCAAAATCAGGTTTTGTCCTTATAATGATCTGCAGAAGGCAATAACGAAGTTTCATTAAGATCGGTTGTCATAAAAATTCAAAATTGTCCTTTTTCATAAATTAAATTAGCCTATTTACTTTTAATTTAAAGCGCTCAAAATTGGTTATTGCCTTCAATAGTCTTTCCTTATTAATATAAAAAAAGAATTACATTGATACGACGTTTAGTTTTTTAAATTTGTACAAAAGATTAGAGGCTTCTTTCAACATCATTCCCTCTCTCTCTTTCCGCAGCGCGCTCTTAAGTGTTGAATGAGAACCATTCTAAAGACAAAATTATAATTGTCAGTTCAATATTTTTATATGATACAATAAAAAGTTTTCTTTTATACATTGTATTAGTCTATTTATAAACCCCCCTCCCCTCGACCCGTTTTGTCTTATTTACGTAGCATGAACTACTGTTGGTATGTAAGTTACAATGTGACTGATAGATGGCGCGACATATTTATGTCGCTAGTTATCTTTATACCAATGCTAAATATAAGGGCACCTGGTTTGTGGTTTTAAGGTGAGTAAAACCTGGTTTGTGGTTTTACTCACCCGGCAAAATTTGCCAATTAGTCTAGCCCAGCGCTAATTTTACGTGGGGCCCATCGGCCTCCACAAATCCAACAGTCAGTTATCCAAATTGGTTAGATGAAGGAGAAGGCCGGCTAAGCCGGGATGCTCCATTTTGGTCAATACAGAAAAGTGAAAAGTGAAAAAAAGGTTTTACTCACTCAAGTATGAGTCCACATCCAGGTTAGTGATGTAATAATTGTTTGCTTATTAAGTTGTATTGCCAATGGGCTCTTATTAAATTGTTTATGTTGTGATTGTTGTATTTATTCTCTTGTCTACTGCCAACCTTCCCAATAGGTTATGGGCCCAGTAACATTAAGAGAATAAAGTTGTTTTTGTTTGATTTAAATTTGTGCAAATTATTGCATCCAAAATTTTATAAATAAAAAATTATGGAGGCGCAATTAGCAAATTTGCAACAACAGATCGAACTGTTACAATCGCAGTTGAGGACTCGATCATCTTCAACAGTTGTAACAATGGGAGGACTGCCGCAATCAAAGCATTTGAATGGAGAAAATTATAGCGAGTGGAAGCACGCTATGAAAAATTTTCTTATCGATGCTGGCATGTGGAAGCATGTGGAATGTGCTCCCGGTACGGTGTTAGACGAAGATTTGGATCAACGAGTTCTGGCGAAGATCAATTTGTCCATTAATCCAGGAGCAGCAGCTGAAATAAAAAACGTGAAGACAGCGAAAGAAGCTTGGGGCAAATTAAATCGAATCTATGAACAATCAGGTACGCTACATTTGATTGGTTTATACGCGAAACTGTTCAGAATCCGATTGGATAATTGTAATGGCATGCAGGATTATATTAACAAAATGTTGTGCATTACTGATCAATTGGAAACAATTGGTGAACCTTTCAAGGATCATGTGATTGGTGGTCTGATGTTGGCGGGATTATCTGAAGAGTATCAACCGTTATTAATGGGGATTCAAGGATCAAAGCAAAGTACTACCGTAGAATTCGTGAAAAATTTGTTGTTACAACCAAGTGTTCAAAAAATTCATGCTACAACTTCAGAATCTAGTGCGTTTTACAGCAAAAAGAAGTGGAATCAAGCCGACAAACCAATGGAAGCTCAAAATCGAAAAATTAAGTGTTTTAAGTGCAAAATCGAGGGTCACAAAGCTAACATTTGTCCACAGATGAAGAAGGTACAGCCAAAGAAATTTACAGCCAATAGAAGATCAGAAACCACCCAGTTCATTGGCATGTGTAATGATAAGTGTGATAGAAATAGTGAATGGATTTTAGATTCTGGTGCTTCAGTTCACATATCACCGAATGCAAACAATTTTAAGGACTACGAACATTACGATCATTGTAATATCGAAGTTGCTAATGGTACAACGTTGAACAGTGCTGGTAAGGGTAAAGTCAAAATTGATCTTATCGGTAATAAAGAATTAATGCTCCAAGAAGTTATTCATGTACCAGGAGTTACAAGGAACTTGATTTCGGTTGGGCAAATGGTTCAACATGGGAATACGTTAGTGTTTGATAAAAGACATGGCTGCAGAATTACAAATGTGCAAATAAACATTGAAAATAAAAATGTGTTGGGTAGTGCAAGATTAGAAAAAGGTGTGTATAAACTAAACGAACCTGTTGAAACTGTGAATCTTGTGGAGTTAAAAAATACTCATGTGTTGTGGCATCGAAGATTGGGACACATAAATCGTGTAGCAATGAACTTGTTAAATAATGGTTTAGCCGAAGGCGTTAATATCAAGGATAAAAACAGTAAACCGTGTGAAATATGTGTGAAAGGGAAATTGTCAAGAACACCATTCAATAAAAATGGCGCATCTCGAGCAACGAATAAACTCGAACTAATTCATTCGGATGTCTGTGGTCCTATGAATACAAAATCGATTGGTGGTGCAAGATACTTTATAACGTTCACCGATGACTTCTCGAGGAAAACAACAGTTTATTGCCTTAAAAATAAAAGTGAAGTAACTGAAAAGTTTTTGGAGTACAAGTCGTTTGTTGAGAATCAATGCGAAGAAAAAATTAAATGTTTACGATCTGACAATGGAACGGAATATGTCAATAAGGAACTTTTGTCCCATTTAAGAAGATTTGGAATTCAACATCAAACAAGCGTCCCATATACACCAGAGCAAAATGGGGTTGCCGAAAGGCTAAATAGGACTCTAGTCGAAAGCGCAAGATGTATGCTGACAGAAGCCAATTTAGGAAGCGAGTTTTGGGCAGAAGCGATACTAACGGCAACGTATTTAAAGAATCGGTGTCCGACAAAAAGCTTGAATCGGATGACACCTGTAGAAGCTTGGAATGGTAAGAAGCCAAACTTATCGAATTTAAGAATATTTGGTTGTAAAGCGTTGGTGCACATACCAAAAGTGTTTAGGAAAAAATTCGATAATAAGGCTGAAGAATACATCTTTGTGGGATATAGCGAAACAGTGAAAGGGTATAGGTTTGTTCACCCTATAACGAAGAAATTGAAAATATCAAGAGATGTGGTGTTTTGCGAGGATCAATTAATAAAAACTAGCATCGAAGAGCCGATTGATAGATTATTTCCTCAACAAACCACGGTTAAAATAATTTCCAATCAAGACGACTTCACTCGTGATGGTATTTGTGTTGTTAACAACAATAATATAGTTAACGATGTTGAAGATGCTGTTGCAAATAACGATGAACATCAAGAAGTTGACGATGTTGAAGAACAGGAAGAACAAGTGGAGATTGATTTGCCAAGACGTTCGCAACGTGTAGTTAAACCAAATAAAAATGTGTTTAACCCGGAATTTGTAGTCTACCAATCAATTGTAAATGATCCAACAACACTTAAAGAAGCTCTTGAAAGTGAAGATAGTGATGAATGGAGGAGAGCAATCGATGAAGAAATGGAATCGCATAGAACTAATAAAACTTGGATTCTATGTGATGTTCCAAAAAATCGAAAGGCGATTAAAAGTAAATGGGTGTTCAAAACAAAATTTACTGCCGAAGGAATTATAAATCGATACAAGGCTAGGTTAGTTGCAAAGGGATTCTCTCAAAAAGAAGGCATCGATTACGATGAAACGTATGCTCCGGTCGTACGACATAGCTCGATCCGTTTGTTGCTAGCCTTAGCAGCAAAAAATGATTGGAATATCGATCAAATGGATGTAGTAACGGCGTTTTTACATCCAAAATTAGATGAAGAAATCTATATGGAATTGCCGGATAAAAGAACCTGTTTATTGAAGAAATCTATTAATGGATTAAAACAAGCAAGTCGAGTGTGGTACAAAGAGCTAGACCAAACCATTAAGCAATTACAGTTCAAGCAATCTAAGTTTGACCCATGCATTTACGTCAAAAGCAAGAATAACAAGCAATTAATCTTGGCTGTATATGTTGACGATATCTTGATTTTTTCTCAAGATGATGCAATGAAGAATGAGGTGAAACGTCATTTAGAGAAATCATTTAATATGAAAGACTTAGGTGAGGCACACTATTGCTTGGGAATAAGAATTACTCGAGACAGGCAAAATGGTGTTATAACATTAGATCAAGAAAGATACATAAATGAAATCTTACAAAAATTCAACATGAATGAAAGCAAAGAAGTGTCAACACCATTCGATGCAAATCAAGTGCTAACGAAAGATATGCAACCAAAAACCAACGAAGATAAAATTAACGTTCCTTATCAAGAAGCCATAGGAAGTTTGATTTATGCAGCTCAAGGTACAAGACCTGATATTTCATATGCTGTTGGAAAAGTTAGTCGGTACAGTAATAATCCGGGTAAAGCACATTGGGGAGCTATTAAAAGGATTTTTAGGTACCTAAAAAAGACTAAAAATTTCAAACTAACATTTAAAAAAGGAAATGGTGACTTGCACGGGTATTGTGATTCGGATTGGGCAGCGGATGTAGACGAAAGAAGATCTACTGCTGGTTACGTGTTTTTGATGAGTGGAGGTGCTGTAAGTTGGGCTTCAAAAAAGCAACCAACAGTAGCACTTTCAACAACCGAAGCAGAATACATGGCATTGAGTTTTGCAGCACAAGAAGCCATCTTTATTCAAGGTCTTTTCAAAGAGTTGGAAACTAATTTAAACTGCATAAAAATATTTTGCGATAATAAAGGGGCCGTAGATCTCAGCAAAAATGCAGGATATAGGTGCAGAACCAAACACATCGATGTCAAGCACCACTTTGTCCGTGAAAAGCAAGAAATTGGACAATTAAAAGTGGAACATATCGGAACAGAAGATATGGTAGCGGACTCCCTCACAAAAGGTTTACCAAGGGATAAACATTCATTATGTACCAGCAAGATGGGTTTGGAGATTTAGGATTTTAGTTACATCGTAACTAGTGGAGGTGTTGGTATGTAAGTTACAATGTGACTGATAGATGGCGCGACATATTTATGTCGCTAGTTATCTTTATACCAATGCTAAATATAAGGGCACCTGGTTTGTGGTTTTACTCACTCAAGTATGAGTCCACATCCAGGTTAGTGATGTAATAATTGTTTGCTTATTAAGTTGTATTGCCAATGGGCTCTTATTAAATTGTTTATGTTGTGATTGTTGTATTTATTCTCTTGTCTACTGCCAACCTTCCCAATAACTACAATGGAAAGTTAAGTACCACAATAGAGCTGAACCATAAAAGGTAATTAATGTGGACCACCGAGACCCCAACTTTTTAGCATAAATTGAAATTTCGCATGTAAGTAGATTCAAAACCGGGTTCAGGAGTTTACATTCTTAACCCTCGGGAGGTCGCGGTACTAAAAATCACACGCGAGGTCGCGCGTATCTGTGAGATGCATGTCTTATTAATGTGCTCTAAAATGCAAAATAGATATAAATAAACTTTGCAAATATAATTATAATGATTGTTTATTTATAAACCACTCTAGTTTATAGAAAAATACAATAAAAAATTTAAAGTAATCAAAATTTTGCACAAAATAATAATAATAAGATTTTAAAATATTTAAGAAAACATTTTGCATGTATCTGTCAGATACACCGCGACCTCCCGAGGGTTAACCACATATTTATATGAAAATCATTGACCTATATATTCAATTGTTATTATTATTTTTAAACATAAATATAGATAAGTTTTATATTAAAATTTATTTATTACTTGTTTATTTATTTCAATTGATAAGTATTGAAAGTCGACCTCGCAATTTTTCTAATCGAATAAATTTTTTAAGCTTTTCCAGACGATTTAACGACTTATCATTTGAAGGATTAGGTTTTATGGATAAATTCGTCACTAATCCTAAATGATAAGTTTATTGGCTTGATTTAATAAGTCGAAAATTAATTATGGTCTCATAAAATGCAGTTTTAGTATTCATCATTCTCACCCTCGTAAATAAATTATTTTTTAGTTAAGAATTTTTAATTAAATAAAACGAATATACCCAACATACGTAAATAAAGAATAAGGGTCTAGCCAAGGTCTAGCAAAAATGCGATAAGAAGCTTCTAAAAATAATTGTGGTCGAATCGAAAATTTTCTTTAATACAGTGGACCCCGATTATTCGAGTTACGGTTACTTGATTTCCGCCTCCACATTAGTTCGATTAATCGGGGTTCTACTGTACTACAATTTTTCTTCGTAATAAAACACAAATTCAGTGGAGATGAAAAGTTAGATCGGAACTCTCGCAATGACAAAAACGAAAATATTGCAGTGAAAAAGGGTTGAAGTCCTAAGCTCAAAATCGGAAAATTGAGGTGTTCCCCGACTTTTGCAACTTTAAGATGACCATGACCTGCCCGTATTTTAATAGATTCTCGAAATATAAATATTATGCCGGATTGTGCATAATTTATTTTCGCGTTAATGTTTATATTAAGAGAAGCTGACGTTATCTTCTACATGAAGCCCAAAGCACCCAAAGTTATGATAAATTGTGTAGGACGGAAATTATCTTTCCTCAGAAGATGTAGCACCGACCCTACTGTCGAATTATCCTTATAAATCAATGTGACAATACAAATTCAACAAAAAAAAGTTTACACATTTGCAAGAAATTACATTATCGTAATAACTGAAAAAAAAGTTGCTCTTGTAGGATTTTGAAATGATCCTTCAACAAAAAAGATTGTAGTACATTTTGATTAAGCAAAACAAAATTTTAATGTTTATTTGAAGGGCAATTGTTTTAATCAAAAATTTATTTTGATATCAATGTCGATGCATGTAATCGGATTGCGGTAAACATTGAACATTTGCCATGCTTTTAAGTTAATTGCAGTTTACAATTAGTACTGTTATAAATTATAGTAATATCAATCTCAGCCTTGGGGCTCAATGAGACAGGTAAAATGCAAGTCACGGAATTTTCTTATATTCTAAAAAACCATATACATATGTAATATTCCGGAATCACCGAAGCCTGAATTAAATATAATATGAATTTCTTGTGAACTCACCGATAGGTTAACTTACAAAATATTATGCAATCGAAAAATAAATAAAATAAATTACCAATATAACAATCTCGAAACTAAAGTTGCTTTTGCTTCGGGGCTGGGATTATCATGTTTTTTACTAAAATCCATATTCGCTAATTAACTCGATTACATAAATTTTTATTACGTCCGCAATAATTGATTTGTCAGCCTTCGGAAATTATTGGACAAACTATTAAATCAAGTTTGGATCAAAAAATTTTTGAATAATTTTTAATTTAAATAAAGCGACACCAGGAAGTCGATAATGTATTTTTTTCAAAATTCACTCTTCACATTTTTTATTCAACTTTAATTCACCAAATTCACAAGCCGATGATATATTTACCACTATGATAGTTTTAACACTGAATAGCAATCGGAATATCGTTTTTATGGTTAGGTTTTATATAACGAGTTCCACCGCAGTGGCGTACTAATTTTTCTAAGGACAAAACGTAGCGTAACTGATTCCGCAGATTCGAAATTAACTTTAAAATCACTTTAAAATACACTATTTCAGCCCACACAAATTTAATTTGAAGGTTAATCCCTCTTAAAAATGTTCTACCTGTCGGTGCTATGACATGGAGCGTTCAAGTATTACTAGAAGTTATAGACACCGAATAAAGCCAAATCTCATTAAATATTTATTGCATCAATTGCTATTAAAACAAATCACGTTATTATTATAATACATATAGGATGTGTATATTAGCAAAAAAATCGATAACGTTTGGGTTATCATGAGGAAGTAAGTAGATACTACTTATTAAATTCAAGTTCAGCAACTAAAAATGAAATTCTTTGCAATAATACCTCCCCGACCTATTTTGGAAACCATAAATTTATTTCATCAAATAAAATTCTTATCAGCTTAAATTTATCAAAAAAGTGCGACACACTTTGCTTAATTGCCTAATATAATTCAAACAATAGTATTTACAAAAAGTCTGTTCTGAATATAATAAATTATAAATATGTATTATTATGCATGTACCAACTTGTTTTTTACTTTATTAATTATACAAAAGCTTGTACTATTGAGTTTTGGAAATTAAATGTAATCAAATTGTGTGTGAATAAAAACCATTTAGAATTTATTCGACCCCTCTTTAATTGAAGTCAATTTACTCAAGTGCTATCGATTGCTTTACAGCTGCACTTCGTTTGAGTGCAATTAAAAGAAATAACAACAACCTTTGATCAATTTTGCAAAATAGAAATTCAATGCCATCTGGTTTCAATTTCATTTTAAAACCTTTGGAACCTAATATTTTTATTTAGAAGGGTAATTTTCTGGTAATGCAATGAAAAGCGCGAAAAGCGAATCAGATTTGTTTAAGATCAACTTTTGAAATTTTCTAACGTAATAATTTTAGGAATTATAATAAAATCAATTTAAAAAATCTTCTTTATTTATTAGTACTAGGTACGGTAGGTATTTTTCTATGATATTTTCTTATCTTTGGTAAACATTGCACATTATTAGCAACAACTCGACGCTTTAATGAATGCAGATAAGCACCATCAATATTTATCGATTATTCGTTTTTATCAATTAACAATAGTTTAATATTTGGTAACCCATATAAATAATTCTAGCAACATTTTTTTAACACTCCATTATACAATCAACCTTGACTAAGAATATAGTCTCTATTACAACGGTGGGCAACCTCCGGCCCGCGGGCCAACTCCGGTCCGCGTAAAGTTCTAATCCGGCCCGCGAGATCTTTAGAAGAAATAATAAATAAATATTTTCAAAAACAAACATTTTAAAGAAAAGGATTAGGTTAGTACCTAACATAAGGAAAAAGGAGAGATCTACAGTTTAATTTTCGATATAATTCGTCTTATTTAAATTAAATTAAAAAGTATTGTAAAAAGTAAATTGAAAAGTACACTAGACCCTCCATGTACGCGAGTTCGATGTACGCGAATTCAGAATAACGCGAATTAGATTTTGATACCTGAATTTTTTATACGCGAAGCAAAATTCCCTTTAACGCGAATTAAGTTTTCGCGTATTATTAAAATAACTAGGTGGCACAGTCGGCCTGCCGGCCGCCTTTAGCCATCTAGACCGTGTCGGATGTGGCGGCCTCACTACAAGGTTCTAAAGTAGCCTATGTTTTTCGTAGCGTTGTAAATATCGTAACTTCTACACCAAATTTGGTTAAGATTGGTCAAATAGAAACGTAAAGCACGTGCACGCGTATTTGCATTGTCGATCGGTTGACAGCTTGACAGCATTCATTATTGTTTTTTAAGTTGATTTTGAGTAGCCTGCCTTCCTTTAAGGAATCTCGATAATCCATTCATGCGCGTCCCACGGGACGCGCATGAATGGATTATCGAGATTCCTTAAAGGAAGGCAGGCTACTCAAAATCAACTTTCCTTTCCTTTGCGAATTTTTGCACTATTTCAATACAAAAACATGCACAGGGACCTACATAATAACTGTGCCAAATTTGGTTCCGATCGGTCAAACGGTTTAGGAGTCTATAGGGAACATATTTTCAGAAAAAAATACAAGTAACAAAAATGTGTCCATTAACTATACTAAGGCCCGCGGACGAAACGTAAATATTATTCTGGCCCCTGTTATACAAAAGGTTGCCCACCCCTGCTCTATTATATAATAAATAGGACATTCGGAAACCACAGATTCCGGATCACTTGGTGTGATCAGAAGTTCTGACTTGCCGGAATTTTTTAGCTGGGTTCTCCAGTGAACATCGACACGCTGTGGATTTAAGAATGGGTTCTATATTTATACAAGTCTGCCCAATTGGCAGAATGTTAAGGTGAAAAAATGAAAAAATTCAGGGGTGGTGTCATTATTTTATATCGATATCAAATTACTTTCTATTGGTTTATGTTTATTGTATTAAGTCAATCGTTATATTCTCTTCTCGTCCAGCAACTTAATTAAAAACAAACTCTCGGGATTTGGACTTCAGGCAATAAAACTCTTTAACTTATGGTCGACGTTTCGACTATTTATTTAACTTTTCTTCAAGACTCAGCTATTAAGTTTTCTTTCCAAAAAATTCTCTTCTCGACATGTCAATAAAATGATAGACAATAATATCTTCCAGCACAAAAAATTACAAATTGAAACAGAGCAATTATAAATTTTTGGTCCTTAAATTAAAGATAAAACAAATGGTCAATGATTGACCTTGAAGTCTTGAAGAGTTAAATAAATACTCGAGACGTTAACCATAAGTTAAAGAGTTTTATTGCCAAAAGTCCAAATCCCGATATTTTGATTTTAATTGTTATTCTCCTACTCTCACAGATTTTCATGTACGTAAAGGCTAAAATGTGAAGAAAAAACTTCAAAAATTTAGTACTGCGGTTAGAGACTTAAGATCTTTTAGTTGAAAACTAAGCAAAGAGTTATAAAGATCTTGTTGCATATAAGACTGCTACGATAGAGATATCACAATAACTATCAACCTATTTCTTTTAAGGTGCATCAACATCTAGGTTATTAGCACCTGTTTTTTCGTACGGTTTGATCCACAATGTGTTGATGTCTACCGGAGGGTCGAACTAAACAATTCCGAGAAGTCCGATCTGAACTCAACCAGCATTCACACAAGCCACCGCTGTGCACTTAGTCTATTTGGTTTCTTGCCAGACGAATATCTATTCGTCTTGCTTTCCAACGACAAATACCAATTTTTTCAATACTAGATCGCCATTGTATCACTCATCGTGTAAGATATTCTAATGTCATATCTTTTGCTCTACTTACTACATCTTCTTTTCCAGCTCGTTATGTTATCCAATGATAACTACTCATTATTGAGAAAAACAGAGCAGTCATAGTAAAAAAATAAATAATGTTATAATGGGTTAGTTATCTTGAAGGTTTTATTATGTGCCGAAAAATTTTTCAATTGTTAATTCTATGGAATTGTATTCTTACAATAAATTTCTCATGATTACCTTTTTTGACTATTACTAAATTAATTCTTAAAAGCTGCAAGGTCAATGTAATAAATTAATGTTTAGTTTAAATATTAAGGTTTAAATTGTTACGTTTACATACAATACTGCAGTTGGCAATTTATTCAAAATTATGGCAGTATTAACTTGCATTGTAGTGCAAGTAACTCCCTCTCCTCTTACATAATGGCTTTTCGTTGTTTACAATGCACAGCGACATTGGAAATAAAATTAGTGTATCCATTGTGAAGTTTTCTTGGCACTGCAGCTCCCTTTGGTGGCACAGTATGATGATCAGTATCTAACCTGCTTTGAAGAATCATCTGGTATTTACAGAACATGGGCGTACTTAAGGGTTGGGGGCAAAGGGGGAAGTTCCATCAAACTGTATTTTGACTTTAATATTACCAGTATTAGGAAAAATTCAAATTTAAAAGCCAGTGCATCCGTTTGGTATCGTTATTACTTACTTTTGTTGATGGTTGCAACAGTAAACCGAGAAATGAATCCTACTGAACGTCGCATGACAGATGGAAACATCCAATCGCATCAAAGGTATCCAGGCGGCCTTCGCAGAGCAACAGCTTTTATATCAAAATCTTCATGTTTTGATTGAAATCGACTTGAAAAAACACGACCATCGTCCGAACAATGAAAAACAACTATCTTCCATCTGAAATAAAAATAGGGTTTAATAAATGTCGTAAAATATCGTAGAATATACTTATATGATTGTCGGAGCCAAGATATTTATCGACCTTCTGTGCTTGTGGAAGCTGAAAAGTTTGTACTTCCCAAGCTAGTTGATGAGCGGGATTTTTCCATCTTGGCTTCGGTCGTGTAAGTTCCTTGTGAGTCGCTTGATGAATTCATTCTCGTTCTCGACTTTGGCGTCCTGGCGGAGTTGTCGATTGGTGATGAACCAGGGGCATCCGTTAACCTATGGAGCAGTGGCGGTTGGCACAGGGAGGGCGACGAGGCGGGCGCCGCCCTCCAAAAATAGCAACTCAGAAACATTTTTTTCAACTTCTCTTGGTTCACTCTAACCTTCACCCAGGTAAGCCTGCTGTCGAAGACGACGCCAAGAGATTTGGTGGATCCGGTCCATGAGATTTCCCCATCAAATATCTTAGCCTTCTTTACAAGATTCGGTCGTTGCCTTGTAAACATGATCGCCGTAATTAAAAAGTTCAAAAGTACACTGAAAAAACTTTAGCAACTAAATGTAGTAACATGGGCTGGAATAAGAAATTTGGTATATTGGGTTAGTGAACGAGGATACTTCAAGTTGCTTTTCAAATTAGTTTTGTGAGCATAATTGGTTTTTACATCTTAGGTAGTTTGCTAAGCTGGCCTTCGATGTGCCTGTACCCTGCTTTTTATTGTTATGAAGGCAAATCATCAACACAGGGGGACCTACGGCTTTACGTGCCCTCTGAAGCACGGGGTTGGTCAAGAAATTTTTATGTTCAAATCCGGAGTCAAACCCATATCAGGCCATGACCGCCGTCAATAGTTTGATATAGTAATATTAGAAATCAGAGAGAAGCTCATAGGCTCCGGGGTTTGAACCCTCCTGAGAATTTACACTTAACAATCCACACATATTTTTTATGAAATAAAGCGTTGCTTGATAATTGAAGTAAAATATCGCTCGTTTCTGAATTCCTACAAATCAATTTACAATCTAGTGATTTTTAATAAATAAAGCACGAAAAAACTGAAAATTTGTGCCTAGGAGAACAAATTTTCGAATGTCATGTAATTTAACACAAATTCCTAAATGTTGTTTAAATTTAATTTGATGGTTTAACTCCGAGAATTCTAAAACTCGGCACCTATATATTGCAATGTACCACTACCACGTCAATAGAAATGACCACGTTTTGATTCAAAGTTTTGTTTATTTAATAAAGGTAGCACATGACTTATTCGTTCGCACGTAAAGGTTTCATCCGATACAAAAAAATTTGATTTAACGTCATAAATTTACATGAAGAAGAGGTCACGGAACCAGATAACAAATAAATTTAAATGCAACGTTTTATTTCTGTTTATGAAAATGTTTGTTAAAATTATAAATTGTATTAATTAATTATAAGGAATGTTTAATGAAATCAAAATAATTGTTCAAAGTTAATTTATAAAATGTGTTGAAACGTAGAACTTTTAAAATAACAAAATTTTACATGTGTCAAAGTGCTTCGTAACTCAATGTACCACAAACGGAAACAACATCTTCTTCAAAAGTTACTGGAAGATCGGCAAGGATGCAAGAACTTTAATTCAATTGAATCTGAAACATAAAAATTTTATTAAAAATTTTACAATTATTTTGGGCTAAGTACGAACCTGCAAACTTTAACGTCAAATGAATTGATTTTACATCGATTAATGGAAAATCACAATTGCCTTGGAAAACACAAGTAACGATGGTAAAAACAATTGGTTGAAAAAAGTTTTGTTGATTCTTAAGTTACTTTAATGGTGGTCGAGTTTTTGTAGCTGTTAATAAAGATAAAGTTAATTAGTAAAATTGGTGATTAAAACCAGAGAAAAGTTATTAAATACAAAAGTGAAGTCAACTTACCTATGTTGGAAGTGTTTTTGATCAAAATTATTAAAGGATCCACAATATTTTGAACAAATTACGTTATACGATTTTACACGTGTGGAAAAACGAATCCACTTGTATTCAAGCAACTGCATACCATTGATAAGAAATAATACTGGGTTTCATGGTCATTCATCTTGGTAACCAGAAAAGAACTAGATTTCGTTTAAAGGTAAAGCCAGACAATTTTATTTACACAAAATTTAGTGCGAACTTAAAATTTTCTACCGCGTGCGTCGACACAATAATAATTATAATTTGGGGTAATATTAAGGTTTTATTTAATTGATGTTCAAGATTTGTTTAAACTTAATTACATTTTATTTAATAAAATTCACAATTTGCATTATAAAACGGAGCGTAATTCTATCATTTCCGAAGACCATTACTTGTCTATTCCAGCATTACGATTTGGTCAAGGAAGGAGCCCAACTTGAGAGAAGGTAGGTCAGTGCTAACCGAAATCGTTAAGCCGAGGCATAAACTTAATTTATTTGCATTTATAAATAAAAATTTAGCATACATTTCTATTGACGAGGTACTTTTACGTACACTCGTACAAGGTATTAATATTAAAAACGTTTAGCTCCGGTGAGGCAAGGGCCTTCACAGCATTATTTGGCTAGCCCAACGTGAGGCTACGAAACTTCACAGCAATATGTATTGTGTAAGTATCTTTTTGATTAAATTTGTACAATGAACTACCTACTGCTACATTTCTAAGTAATTAGGAGAGTTTATTGCTTTATTGATCAATTTTTTTTTATATTTTAATGTGTATTTTAAAAAATTGTGAGTTTGTCCCACCCCAGAAAAAGCCTATGAATACCCATGAAATAAAATCTAGTCATTCCTATATTCTAACTAAATATTAAAATTTTTTGTTATCTTTCTGATATCATTTTGAATATTTATTATATTTCCAATTAAATCCAAATCTGCGTTATTATTAATTTAAAAAAAAGTTGTTTCAATGGTAACTGATTTATTATGATCATTTACACACTTAAAGAAGGTTTATAGGATGGATGTGCTGAAGGCCAAATCGCGTGAGGCCAATATTAAAAATGCCCCGCAGGCTTTGCGATGCAGATCTTATTATTTATCTACGTATATTACGATGGTGCGTTGTAGAACCTATGTCTATAATTCCTAAAACAAAAAATTATTTCTAACTAAATGTACATAATATTATATCAGTGTAATTTATAATAACAAGAAATATCTAAAACATTTTAAAATAACTACCAAATTGTTTGCATTCCATTATTAAGAATGTCAATAATTGTCGAATTATCTCGGAGTGAAATTTTTATAGAAATACCCAGATGAATTGGCGGAACTTTTTCTCCTAAATTATTAAAATCATAATAAATGCAAAAATACAAATTTAATTTAAATGTCTCCAATTTCTTTCCAATTTAAAATTTTTAATTTCGGTTAAGTGAAAAATATGGGTAAACATCCTGACGTAACTTATAAATAAATAATTTTGTTGTAATTCAATTACTCGATGAACTAAAACATATGTGGCTTGTGTCTCCCTCTATTTTCAAACACTCAGATAGACGAATACAAACTTTCTATTTTATTTGCTCAAAACATTATTTGGAGTTTTGCCACAAGATGATGATTTCATAATTTATTACTTAACGCGAACGGTTGCGGGAAACAATTTACTTATTAATTTCAATTATATGACGCCCCCCCCCCCCCGCTCTTACATTCTTACAAAACTCGTAATTTTATTAATAAAAATGCAAAACTTTTTTGTTTACACAAAAATAGACCCTCCATTTTTGGATGATTGAAGAATTGTTTTTAGTAAAACCATTTGTAACACAAAAAAATTTATTAATTTAGGGGTACACTGAAAGTTTTGCATTTTGGCATATTATTTTGTCTAATAATTACAGATCTGACGAGAACTTTTAATAAAATTACATTGTATTTTGTTAAAATTATAATTATTTCAATAATGCAACAAATATACAATCATAACATATATAAGAACAAAATATATTAAAACTTCACAAGCGCTTATTTAGATCTTAGGTATTAAGAATAATAATAATAATTAATGACTTTTTTATACGTTTATGTATTATTTTTTAATTGAGGTACCCTTCTATTTTTTAAACTCTAAGCTTGATAAAAATTAGTACATCTTAATAAAATATAATTTTGATTTAACACAATAATTAAAACAAAGTAATAAATTTATTAATCTCATTATCAAACTAATGAAACCTAATTTAAATATTTCGCTGTTTTATTTAGGCTTCTTTTTTCTTATTAATAATCTTAATATTAGCCTTTAGCATTTATTAAAAATGAGGTCCTACGAGAAAGGACAGGAAGAATAGGCAAGCCGATTTATTACATGAAATTTTATTTAGAAAAAGATATGCAATTTTAAAATGATAAATTGCAGCCAAGAGCCGCACGCGGCTCGCGAGCCTTTTTGGCTGTCTACAACTGGCGTCACAACCTTTGTTGCAAATTTGCACAATCTCTTTCTTAATAAATTACGAAGTTTGTTATCTCACAATAGGGTGAATAAAAAGCAAGGATATGTTAGATTCTACAGTCTAAATTATACTGATATGTTCGTTTTGCAACGAGAAACGTACACAATTTTATTAGTGATAATACTCGTAAAACTTATCGAATAAACTAGTAATTTATTTAGATATTTGTTCAGCTGCAATTGGTACCACCTCTTCAATAGTAATTTCAAATTTAATTTTCCGATGGCGATATTCTTTTATTAAAATAGCAATGATTTAATTAAATTTTGTATACCGCTAACGTGAGCATTTAATTGGGAAATTGGAATAATGAAGACGCTTATTTTCTTATTAACATCACTCCTTATTCAACTAAAACCAGGTCTCGTGAGAATAAACACCGAATAAATTGTTTAATAAGCAAACAAATGAATAATTTTCTTCCCTACGAAACGCTTTCAACTTTACTAATAGAGTCAATTTCAAAAAAATTCTGACTGGAAGTTATAAGACTAAACCAACCGCTCAGGAAGTCCATAATTTAATCGCTCGACTTACCTGACCGGCTGGGGACTAAATAATTTCAATTTCATATTGCGCGAATGAAGAGGAAAATAAATATTTTAATTAGGGTATGAAACGAAACAAAGGCGAAATAATTCTATTGGCAGAATAAAATAATATAAATTATTTTCAAGTCCAATTAGGACATTTTAGTCTAACGAAATTCGCGAAAATGTGAGGAATCTCAGAAATTCCATAATATAAATTAATTGAAATTAGGCAGAAATTTCCTCGTCAAATGCACAGAAAAAAATACGAGGAAATTAGTCAAAATCGATCATTTTCATCAAGTTAATCAAATCTTTGCACTCGAAATCCAGGTTTTAGCCAAATATGAAAATATTAATGTTTTCTCGAGCCTGATTCATCCAAATTTTTTCGAAAAACCACCGGCCATGGTTTTTGTAAGGAAAAATGAGAAGACAGTACTCTGGAAGATTTTTTCTTCTGTAGTGCTATAACAATTACGACAACTACAAGAAGTTTGGTAAACGATGTTTTCAAATAACGCGGCCTTGCTTGGTTGGAGCATTTGATTGAGCATACGGATCAAGTTGGGATGGAACTCTATAATAATCTAGTTCTAATTCTAGACTTTACCACCATGGTCATCAATGATGCAGTTAAAATTGTAAATTTTACTCAACTTATCGATTATGGATACTGCGCTATCGTGCAGAAAATAGCTTCGAGCTTTTCATTTAATACATTTCCAGCTACAATGATTTTCGTCCATATCAACTTAGCGATATCCGAAGGACTTTATTAATTTATTTCCAAGTGCTTGCGTTCAATGTGTGCTTTCTATTTCTAGATTTAATTCGTAGCTTTTCAATACTTCTTCAGTAACTCATGGATTTAGTTGATCCGTAATTATTTGGTCTTTTAACTTTCGAACTTTCCTCTTTGGAACGCCTTTTCTTTTTTGCATAATATGCAAATTGTTTTGTGCGCAGTTTTTTTAATTCGTTTGCAATATCTGCGTTTATCATCTCCATTTTATCTAACGCTGTACTCCATTGAAACGTTCACAAGTCAAAATGCAAGGAGAGAGTTAAATTTGTCGAGTACTATCAAAGGGGGGAGGGTGTAATATCTCTTCCGATTATGCAGTCACAGACAACGCGACCAATGTGATCCAATTAGAAAATTAATCTAAAATCGTTAATTTGTCTAGCTACTGGCGCAATTTATACAATTTTAATATTGAATTACAATTCAAAAAAGTAACTTACGAGCTTGCATAGCGCACGAGAAAACTTGACGTTTTATTCTTCACTCGGTTTGTTAATTTTTAAATTTGAATTTAATATTAATTTCACAAGTTAATAATTTATATATTTTATACAATAATTTTAAGTGGCAAATAGAACGAACTGCATAATGTTCGACACATCCTGATTTCCTTCTCTTCGTGATGATGATATGTACAGAAACGCGATTAAACTGATAGTTATGTCACCAATATTGAAGATTACTATCGGCACCCCTAGAGCGTAGATCTGAACGACCTCGCCAGTATAAACTGAAAGACGAAAAAAGTTTAGAAAAGTAAGGATGGGTTGGGAGGTTGGGTGGTAGGTGGGTAGGTAGGGAGGGGGAGTTATATTATCCCTTAAAAAATTAGTTACGTTTTTAAATGACAAAACAACTAGTAACTAGTTACATCGAGTGCACATTCTCGAAAAACTACAACAACATTACAAAATTTACAAGTTTTTTTTACTGGTCGATAAGCCAACAGTAATGGGATAAGTTGATGTATCGCAAAATGTTGCGATAAACTCTTTCGCATTACCGTCTGCCGTCTAATGATTATAATAATTATTTAGATAATGTTTGAAGCATTGCCACAATCACTGCTAAACTTAATGCACATATATTTTGGTTATCTACATTATAATTAGGGGCGCAATGTTTGTTGTAAATATTAAAGCCCAACAAATTGAGAAAATTATAATCGTTTGTATTGCACGAGTGTCACTTGTTGCCATAAATGGCAGTACTGTGTAGAATATAATATTTACTAAGTACATTAAATAATGCTAAACTTAATTTAATACAAATATATACAATTTTGCGAGTAGACTTTTTTATTTTCGTAATGTATTTGCACCATCATATGGATATGTTTGAGTATTAGTAGTGAACGCAGGGCGAGCTTAATAAATTACATAATTGCGATCATTATAAAACGCGTCATTTTTTCTTCTTAATTTTTAAAGTCAACACGCGCCTCATAATTTCGCTATTACTACAATTTTGCGGAGGCACTAGAAAACTAACTCTACAAAACTAGATCAATAAGAGTATAGAGAAATAGTTTATTTGTCGACTATAATGGTAGTTATTTATGAGTTATAAGGCAGCAAAGATAAGTAGCAACTAGAGTTTGTTTTAAGAAGATGAATAAACATTGGCACACGTTCTTTTACCATTCATGTTGTTTGTTTATAATTAAGATACCTAACTTTTACACAAAAAATGCGCGAGTTGCTGAAGGTGGTCGAATAAAGCCGAAACCGGTCAGACGTCGAAGTGTCTTGTGATGTAGGTACATACGAAGCAGGAAGGTAGCTTGGAGTCGAGATTGCCACCACGGGATCTCGAATAAAATTTAGAAGAAAAAATAAGAGTTTTAGTTTGACCGGCGCGTCGACTTTTTTTTCTCCTTCTCGATGCATCGAATATGAATAGCAAAAGAACTGCTAAAAAGTTATAGAGTTAATGAGTCGTGAGAAAATTTTAATAGAATAATTTATTTTTAATGTAATAAATACTTTGCTGATGAACAGGATAGACTTGAACGTCATTACATTAATTGCAAAATTCGATATGGAATCGAATACACAGCCCTAAGACTAATAGTGATAGTGTGCTAAATAACGAGAAATAGGCCCTGATAATGAGCTGCTATAGAAGCTTCCTTCGCCGCATCCGTTTTTAATTGCCATTTGAAACATACATCGATTCTTTGTTTGAAAATTTGAGCGATATTTTTTTTTAATACAGCGACACAATTCCAATCGCATTGCAGCCACCTGTGTTTTTTAGGCCGGGTGAAGTATAACTACGGCATCGTAAGCCTGAAGCACATCTTAAATGGCAAAGAAAGCGTAAATCTAAATCGGGTAATTTTTTGTTTCAATTTGGTATAGTAGGTTTTTTGGATAAATTAAATTTTCCTTATTTCGATTTATTTCAGCACCTCGACTACTCTTAAGATGTACCACTAAACTATTTTCGCGGTAGTTCCACTTAAATAAGCTATTTTCGTTTATCTTTTATAGGATATGCTTGCACTGCGTTGTAAAAAGGAATACAAGAAAAAGTATATCTATCGTAAAACTTGGTCTTCCTGAACTATCTGTGCAGTGTTGATTTGGAGCCGTGTTTTGCAATTCTGCTGAAACAAAATTTCACATTAAAATTGATCCATTGGCAATTAAAAGACATAAAACTACTCGTGCATGCTTTAACGAGATAATAATGCTTAAAATTCGACCGAAAGGCCCCAAAAATTGCCTTCCAAATTAAAATACCTTTTAAAAAATTAAATTATTTGCTTTATGAAGCGCATTTACCTAATGATTTGGAAAATTACCGGAAAAGTATTTTTTGCGCTCATAAAAGTCGAACTCGTTTCTTTTATTTAATGGTCAAGAATATAGTACGCACTTCCCCACGAAGAACAACTATCGATTTCCACTGCTAATTCAATGCGATGAAGTATGTAAATTTACCGTGCAAACTTTTCCAAGTTTATGTACATACAACATATCTAGTATATACCTCTACGTGCCAAGATCCGTTATATTCTCGAAACATGTTCATGTATGCCATGAATGAAGAGCTTAAAACAACTGTCAGAAATTATCTCATAATAAATTGCTAAATGCAAACATTTTGTTTGTGCCCTAATTATAACAATTTCCACCAAGTATTAAGGGAAAATTTAATTTAAGAGAAATGAAAATTTTGGTACGTAGAGTTTCGGGTTTTAATTTGTTAGCACGAAATGAGCATGATGAGCTCATAATTTTTTTTAAATTAACATTCACATAAAGAGCGTCTTAAATTCAACTTCGTTAATGAGCTCCTATGAAAGGCAACATGGAATGCAATGGCATTCGTGATATTTTCACAGAAGGAGAAATTAAAAAATACTTCAGATAAACAAATCTCTTCCTCTCAGACGAATTTTTCATTGCCGAACGTCGCGGCGAGCCTCTCTCACATGTCTATTTATCTTCAGCTGCAATATAACAAGTGGTATGATTATTACTTGTGATATATGTATATACGAGTTGAAACCGAGCTGCAGATTCTAAGATTTGAATACGCTGCTATTCTGGATTATTTAATATATTGAATAACACAAATAAGGCGACAGGAGGTTTTTGTGTTTTTACCATAACGGTGAAAGATTTTCGTTTGAGTTCCAAAGAGCTTCAATTTCCATCGTTTGTACCCCAAAGATTTTTAATAAAAATTCACTTCTTTAGAACAATTTTGGGAGGGGTTCTAGAAATGCTCTTTTTAAGATGGGATCTTTTTAATAAAAAAAAAACTATCAATCGATCGAGAATCGTTTAAGCTCCAATTGCCATCGTTTGGGGACAAGGGTTGCCCCCAAGCCCTTCCAACTGGCATAAAAAAATTAAAAAATCAAAAATGAAGGGGCCAACATGACGGACTCTAGAAACATGTCGGTGGCTTAATTTTGGTTAACAGTTTATCTTCTTTTTATAACTTCTTTCAATATTATTTTTAAATATATTATAACTTTTAAAATGTACTTGCAAAGAAGATGGACTGATTTACATTAAAAATACTGGGTATTGATACAAACCATGCAAGTGGTACACTTTTCAAAAATCGAAAGGAAGCACATTACACTTGGACAAAGTTGTTATCCCCACCTATTAATATTTTTAGATATTTTATTATATGAAAAGTTAAATAATTTATATGTAATTAGGATGTTTTTAATCGTGGGTTTAATCGTCATATGTGGGACAGACGGGACAATATTTGAATATGAGGATTTGCCAACACAAATATGATGTTAGACTCAAAAAATCCAACACAGGACTATCAGCGCACATTTGTGATACTGGACATAAAATAGATTTTGATAATTACAAAATCTTGGGTTACGAGCCAAACGTTAATAAAAGACTTATCTTGGAAATGTTGCACATCAATGAAAACAGTGACGCATCTTTGAATTTAAATACGGACACAATAGGTTTAAATAAAATTTATTCGGGTGTGCTGAACATTAGAAAAACCTAAGTAACGCTTGTTTGACGTTTGACACTTGGATTAGATGTATGTGTGGTCCGAAATTTGATTTCAACACTAAGACATTGTTATATTACGTGGTATGTTTGTAGAATTTAATTTGCTTTGTACCTTGTTTGCCGAACCAATACGGTTATGTCTCTTTATTGTGAACCACATGTTGTATGCAGATTTTTAATAAATTTGTCTTTACAGGCTCTGATGAAGGCTCACATTGTAGCCGAAACTAGTTAGTCGTAAAAATTGTTTCGTTTGATTGACCCAAAAACCCACGATTAAAAACATCCTAATTACATATTTACTTTGGGGGTCACGAGAAGTTATCTAAGTATAAATAATTTATTTTAACGTTTTCAATGGGAGGGCACAAACTTTAAAGAAAAAGTATAAATATAAATTTACCGCATTTTTATTTATTACTTCCAAAGTAATATAACTCCAAAGCAGTTTTAATCGATAACCCTATCATAATAAATGTGAGGATTTAATGAATACTGTCCATACATGATTAAAAACCTATAAGAAATTTAGGCTTGCATGTGATCTCCCGTACTGTGGGAGTGAAAATATTTCTTTAATCTGCAGCGCCTCGACTGCTTACCAAGTCCAGAGACAACTTATTATGTTACTTTAAAAATATTAATAATATGAGGGTTGGTGAGGGGGATATAAATATGGAATATGAGGATATGAGGAACATGACCAAGAAAAGTAAAGCAGTATTGTAAAACATTTTTTGATATTTAAGCGTCTGATCACTATGTGTTGGGAGGTATTCCATACCCAAGACCCCTCCCCCCTTCGAACAGTTATTTTTGTTGTAAAACTTCATTTGCCTAATCGTCTTTGATCAAGATTGCCGAAGTCCCTAATAAACAGCCTTTTTTTGTAACGATTCTATAACCCCTTAAACCTCCGGGCAATAAACCAGATTGCGATGAGCATTCTTTCTTGAATGATTTTCGTAGAGTTAAAATGTGGGGGAGAATCATAAAGTGAAAAAAAAAACAAAATTGTCTTACGTAGTTTTAAGGATACTATACAGTCAAAGAGCTCGTAAGCAAAATATTTTTTTATAAATTAATTGCAAAGAACTGAAAGCAAATCTAGGACTATTTTGTTTTTATTACATGTTTATTATCATCACACAAGTTCGAATCGGCATCCACATGGAGAAAAAAGTAACCTTTAAAATGACACATGGAGTGGTCATAGCTTTGGCAGTTAAGTGCGTCTACTGCTAAAGAGAAACGTTCGGATCGAATCCGGGCAGGGTAAGAACTTTATTCTGGCCATCTCTCCTCGGAAGGCAATGGCAAACCACCGAGATAATTTGCCAAGAGCGCCCATCTCAACATGAAGTATATTACACTTCCCGTGGTTCGGAGCCCACGTTAAGGAAGAGGTCCTCTATGTATGTGAAAAACACTTGGAACGCACATCACATGCATAGAAAGAGATGGGTCACGACGTTCGGAAACGAACAATACGACTTAAGCCCGTCTTACATCAGGACATTTCTGGCGTCATTTCTTGGGCCATTTCTGCGCACAACGGTATACGCACGCGCAAATACTATGAACTCGTCTCTGCGCAGAAATGGCGCAAGAAATGACGCCAGAAATGTCCTGATGTAAGACGGGCTTTACAATAAAAAATGACACAAATCCTGACCGGACATGGCGAGTTCGGAAGACACCTCAAGAGATTGGGGAAATCCGAGAACGGACTATGTCCGGCTTGTGGAAAACTAGACGAACCGATATACAGGATATAGGAGTGCGAGTTACACAGGGATAAACGGGCAGAAGTGGAAACCTTTCACTGTGGAAATCTTCCTGCGCGTTTAAATGAACTGCATAAAAAAACATCACCTCATCTGATGTATCGGTTCTTGAAATCCAAAACCGTAGCAATTCAGCTCGACAACGGGGTCAGGTTTTTCCTAATTGTTGTAAAACTAAGAGCAAATTAAATAACGATAAAAATGCATTTCAAGTATTGAAGATTAGTGCATTTCGAATTTTGACTTATCAAAACGGTATTTTTTATATAACCTGAAAATTTTTATTCTTATTATTGATCACTACTTTATATTGTGGCGTAGCGGTAGAGGACAATCATAATGATAATTTTAGAGAAAATACTCTGGAAAACTCTGAAGGTCTTATCGCAACCTCAACCTATTTGATAATTTAAAAACAATCCTGAAGCGTTTAAATTTTGAGCTAATTGTTAAGAAACTGAATAATTTTTCCACGCCCCCCGCTCTCTCCGATATCTGCTACAGCCAATATTTTAAAATGTCATTTGTTAAAACCATGTGAACCTGAATTAGGTAACAGATGGAAAATTTGTTACCAATAAAAAAGAACAAATAAAAAATTTTAATTTAACTGGGCTAATTTAATCAATGGTATACTACTATTTTGGTCCTGTTGTATATGGGTCTATAAAGGCTGGTTGTATCTTCCAGTCATCTTTGCCCACTACGGAGCAGACCTCCTTTTCATTTTTAACCATGCCATACCACTATGCCCAGTGCAGATTGATAGGAAAGATGGTCATAGAGGGAAAGAATGTCAGAAAGAAGATTAGGTTCTTCCCGGACTCGAACCAGTGCCTTAAGCTCAGTAGGTGATCTCTTTATTTAACTACCTAACACATTTCTTTCTGGAAGGCTGCTCATGACAGATCACTAGGACTATAATTTCAATCCATTTGAAAAATAATTTGTGTTTTTTCATAGGTAAGAGCGCGCCCCGGACACCCCTCAAAAGAAGTCACGCCTGATTGAAATGTTACGTTATTATAATTATTTCAAACGAGTAATGAGGAGAAGTTAACATTTCATCTCGCTTTACCAAAGCAGTAAGCAAATACATAAAAGCATGCAAATATAAAAGAAATATTTTACCTGTCATTTGGATAAGCTGAGGTAGATATTTCTTCCAAAAGGCACACTGCTTGAGTCGCGGTCCCCGTCCCGTTGCTGTAGAATTTATATCTAAAGTCAAGTACTCTCGGCCATATGCCGTATGTAGTGGCCAAAAAGTTGGAGTCCAAGCGCCACTCGGTGATAAACTTGGGTTGCCAGTTTTTGCAAAATTAGCCCAATATCTCATAATTCTTTTACTTAAATCTACTTCTTGAGGCGTGTAACTCTTGGCGGGGTTTAGTGGTTCACCAAACACGTAGTTTATTTCGTCGGCGTGTAAAACCCCTGTCCACGAAGGCCACGGGTGTGCAACCGTTCTGTGCTTGTAATAATACATGTAGACATTATTGCCCGTTTCTGCATACCTATGTGCAAATTCGTTGACGTTACACGTGAACTGATAATCGCCAACCATTTTGTCAAGTGCGTTTCGATTACTCACAGGATCGTCTGGATTTAACCAATCTGTATATTCGAATACGATGGCTTGTCTGGCCACCGCATTCATGTATGGATTCAATTCCACCACAGATTGTAGGAACTCTTGTCGATTAATGTAAACATTTTCTTCTTTTCGAAATAATTCGGTTAAGTAGTAAATTATAAAATAATTGCCCTCCTCGGTATTGGAGCCCATAAGAATGTTGGTTTTCTTAAAATTCTTATTAGCCATCGCTCGCCCTGGATACTCGTCCAGGAAAGCTCCGTCCACAATCGGAACAAAGGGAAACTCGCAAATTCCCAAAGTTCCCCATTCATTATTTACTAACGTTTCTGGATCTTGCTTCTTCAAGCACTCGATAACAGCTTGTATGTCGTTGCTATCGTGTGGACAATTTACAGCTTCCGCTAGTCGCAGACCACGTAAAATACTCTCCTCTCTACTAATAACGCCCCACGGTGCCGTTGCACTACCCGATTCCATAATAGCCTGGGAAAAGTGATTCCTAGATAACGGACTGAGTAAATGCAAAGATACAGAAACGGCACCGGCCGATTCTCCAAACAACGTTATGTTGTTTGGATTGCCACCGAAGGCGGCTATATTTTCTTGCACCCATTGTATGGCCATCAGTTGGTCAAATAATCCCGTATTACCCGGTACGTCCGACGTTCCAAAATAAAGAAAGCCCAACGAAGCCACGCGATACTGCATCGAAACTAAAATTATATTTTCTTCCGATGCGAGAATGTTATGATCGTAAACTTCCAGTGTGCTGGTGCCCGAATAAAAACCACCTCCAAAAATCCAGAGCATAA
The DNA here is from genome assembly GCA_932274525.1 of Podabrus alpinus. NCBI lineage: Eukaryota > Metazoa > Arthropoda > Insecta > Coleoptera > Cantharidae > Podabrus > Podabrus alpinus. The sequence continues at coordinate 2,661,257 of OW026451.1, read as the reverse complement.
CCGCCGCATTTTTTGGACGCGGTTTCGGAACAACTACGTTAATGTACAGGCAGTCTTCGCTAAGAGGCGTATTGGGATTCCACATTTGAGCTCCCGGAAAATCACCAAACACAGTGTCTATAATTTGCACGCACGAATTTGGTCTGGTGGTCGTATTTAATATGTCGTTCCATTTTTCGGCCGGTCTTGGATGACGAAAACGAAGATTTCCGATCGGTTTTTGAGCATAAGGGATACTTAACCAAGCGTCAACTTGCTTTCCAGTTGCAGCGGTAACCGTCAAACCTCTAATCTTTCCCTTTTTCGTTTGAATAATGAGAGGATCTTCTTCCGAAGAATCTCTTCTGCTAAACTCTCGACGATCGTCGGGAGCATCTCTCCGAAATTCTTCCGAATCACGATGAGGATCGAAAGGATCACGACCCATGTGGAGTAGTTCTGCATGAGGCTCTGTAAGATGATGACGTCCACGATGTGTTGTTGAAAAACATAATGGCAGTAGCAAACTCACTACCAACCAAAACACGCCAGACGTCCTCATCTCTTTGGCATAACTGTAAATTAAAATTACGTCAATGATGCGTATATTATAAACATAACATAAATATAGAGATATGGGTTTTAGTTGGGTTCAAAACCCGAAAAAGGACACGAAACACTTTATTAGAAACTCGTAAACATTACTTTTTAATGAAAAATAATTTTGATTGGCAGATTTCGAGTCCTTTAATATGTAAATTGTATTGTGCAATTAAGCGATATAAATAAAAAAAAACGGACGACACGCTATACTAACTTTATTATCGCTCAATCAAAAAATTCAATTGAAATGTTTATCATATTCACCAACACGAAAATTGTGGTTTTTCTATAAGAAACGCCAAAGGGATTTTGGTTAGATACCATTGTTGTTCCATCAAATAAAGGATGAAGTAGGTAAGCAGGGGACCGAACCCTAAAAATAAATTAATAAAGTAGGTTTGCTTTGAGCTTGAGAATCGATAAATAAAGAAAGAACCGTAAAAGCATTGCGGAACTCAAGTCATGTTTGAAACAGAGGAGATACTTAAGACACACAAAGAATTATTAAAAATGCTAACAGAAACAATGATGGTGGTCGCATCTTGCAAGTAAATGGTTAAATAAATTTCAAAGTTTAAATATTGAAAAAGCCCGAGTACGCGGTGCCTTATTGTGGTAAGCGTGTGTGATCGTGGGCGCGAATCCCGCATTTGCATGTCGGGTGATCACAAGGAAAAAATGATAATAGCGTTCGCAATTCCCATTGATATCTCTGTGTGATTTCTAAAACACTCGGAGAGAAATTAAAATGCAATTTTTAATTAAATTATTTGCTTTGTAACTGAGAGTTTAAAGCTTTGAGCGATCGATGTAACGCAAAAGTTTAATTTGCGCCTAAATGAGTTGTGTATTTTAATTAACGAGTAATAAAAATGATGTGAATTATGTTGCATTAATCCGACTTAGCAATTAGATTGCACAGCGGCTTGTACTTATTATAATTACACAATTTCAAAAGCAGATTGCCGGGAGTTTCATATTGGTAGGTATTGTAGTATGTTTACCTAATAGGATCATACTGTTACATCAACAACGTAGAATAGATTTAATTATTCATTTGATCCAATTTCAAAGATTTACCGACTAAATTATTGATAATATTAAAATTCCTTTTCAACAATAAATTAGAATTTAAAGCCATCGTGCTAAATTGGAAGTTAGCAAAAGCGAATATCGTTACTTTCGTTTTTTCGTTAAAAGAAAAATTGAAGAGCCAGGATATGACAACCTCACATGAAAGTTGCGTGACGAGAACAGCTCGAAACAGAGTTATTTATTTTTATTGTGACGCCACTGCGGAAAAAGATGTTATGCGGTGATTCTTCATAAAAGCATTAGCATTTATGAGTTTCCTTAATGGAATAAAATGATATGCACAGATCCGAAACACTGACAATGATTTTAATTCACCTACCAGTCAAGTGCATTAGAAGACAAAGAATAAAATAGGTTACTCCGGTACTTGACAGCTGGCAAGGTTGTCATTGTGGCAATCTTTCTGAATTAAATAGAATAGACATATTATTAATATCTAAAATACTGCTAGTGACATTAATTTACTAAATAGTCAAAACAATAGAAAACGAAGAGTAAAAAAAGTCGATTTGACAATTATGTTTTGTAAATCCAACAAGATGGCAATAATTGAGATTGACCATATTTTTTGCCATAATATTGATCCAAAACAATGACAATTATTTCTCTAAAGCCCAGTTGTTCAGTTTCGGGTTACCTTCTAACCTGGGTTATTTTCCATAGAAATGATTGTTTCAAGAATTGTTTCCATGGAAAATAATTCAGGTTAAAAGATAACCTAATACTGAACAACTGGGCCTTAGAAGAGAAAGAATAAATTCAATACAATTCTGATAGTTATCAGAATCTTTATCTGGCGGTTATCTGGATCAGTTATTTACTGTCTTAGGTGATTCCTCAAAACCACAACATAATACGTAATGAATATCATTACTGATGGAGTTAATTAGAAAAATCAGGAGAAATTTATTTATTAATCTTTTTAATCATTCTTTTACAATGTTTTCTGGCTTTTTTGCTGCTAATTAAATTTATTTATTCGGTTAAACGTATTTTGGTTTATCTGGATTGGGGTCTGCATTAATTAATCATGATAATCAGAACTCGACTATAATATATCGATATTTGGTAAGCTAAAAATGATCCCCCGTTGGAATCCGATATTTTGGTTAGCTCTGGTTAAAGTTAAATAACAGTGTGCTTTGTTTGACGTTAGCTTATTATATAGGGCTTTTCAACAGTTGTTTGGTTTAGGGGATATTTTGGATATGGTGACAGTTTTGTTATTCCGTTTTTTTAAAAATAAGTCAGGTAGGAGGTCTACAATTTATTATGTTTGCAATTTCAAAAGAAAATCGCGTTAAAATCCACTACGAAAATAATGGATCTGTGAAAACTACAAATCACAAAATTTCGGATATTTGCCGCATTTGGGCTTCAGAAAATCCAAGAGTGATTGTTTTGAGAAGCCTTTACATTCCACTCGTGTTACTGTTTGGTTCGCTTTTAGGTCTGGAGGAATTGATTGGCCCGTATTTTTTTTGGCCTCTTATTGATGGCATGGATGTGGGTGATATGTTGTTTCAACATGGCGCCACGCGTGCCACACTGTCACCACCAGGTCACCACAACGTTGAATTTATTGTGAAGGAAATCTCGCGTAATTCCGCAGTCAATTGGCCGCCTAGAACGTGTGATTTAACGCAGTTCGACTATTTCTTCTAGGGCTATGTGAAAGATCAAATCTATGCAGATAATCCACAATCCATTGAAGCCTTGAAAGCCAACATCCGACGCGTAATTAATTGGTGAAATAGAGTCGTAATTATGTAAAATATAATCGAAAATTTTAACAAAAGGATCGACATCTGTATACGTGGTCTTAAATTATAGACTTTCTACATTATATATAATTATATCGATAAAGAAATACAGAACTTTCATCCAAAATGGTTGTTTTATTTAAAATTTAAAAACAAAGTGCCTGTTGAAAAGCCCTTTATATCTGAATAATTAGTGAAATTAAATTCACAAATACCGTAGGGTTCAATCAGCACCAAGGAGTATTTATACTTTTACATCTTCAAATAGAAACTAATTATCGATTTCAAATTGGGGAATTTCAATAACTAATTGCACATTTTTTTGAGATGAAAATAGATATTAAATGAATTAAAAAATTCCTTCTATTATAATTTATTACTAACGTATCCAGTAAGGAACTTTTGTACAGATATATCTGAACATTGATTATTCCCAATTTAAAATTGGTTAGTTCCAATTCGAAGTTGTAAAGGTATAGATTTAATTTGGCGACAATATCTAATAATATTATCTTTATTCAGCTTTAAAACACATTTTCTAGAACCGATGCGACTTTGCAGACTTGGAACTACTATATTATTTGCTTTACGAAGCCACAAACCTGCTTGGTCTGCCACCTTACATTTATGCGGATTGTACTCGTAAAATGTGCAGTGTTGCATTATTTAAGTTCATTTAGTAAATTCTCTGCCAAGTCAGGTTTTGCGAATAGTTTCCAAAATTTGCTTAATTTAAAACTTCACAATTGTTAATGAGAAAGAAGGGGGCACACGAGTAACAACCTTGTGAGGAATCTGAGTGATCCGTCTTAGTTATCGAGGATAGCATGTGGAACGTGAAAATGTTAAAAATAGATCTTTATCAAGAGCAACACAGTGTGCCAAAAGTACCCTGGATAGAAGAAGTAAAAATTTGAAAGAAATATCACGAGATTTCAGAGAATAAACTTTCAATTAGATCAAATTAGTTCACCGATTTTCCAGATAGGAGCCGAAGCCCTTTCACATAAAAAACACCAACATCGATTTTGAAAATATCAATCCAAAACTTACTTTTTACTACCTTGGCTGTTAAAATTTTTAATTAATTTCACCGCACCATAAACTTTCAATTTGCATAAAAAAAATAAAGTAATATTGTATTTTATGTGACGACAGCGTCGTTAAATTTATAAAAAAATATCAATTTCTGCTTTAAATTGAATCGCGTGATTTTAAAAAATTGATTAAGCACTTAACTTGTTGATAGATTGATTTTAAATTTACTTCTATAAATTCAATACTTTGTATAATATTCATGACAGTTTTTATAATTTTAATAATCGGTGTGATTTCGTCCTAATCGATACCCATCAGCACGACCCACTTTTTTCTCATTAATTTTATTTTAAAAACGTTTTCAACAGTTAAACTGGCCCAAATAGTAAATGCCAACCTACCTACTAATCAAAATGCGATAAATAATGTAATTAACCACGTAATTACCTTTAAAATAACTGGATCAATAAGTAAGACGTAATTGTTGTACATTTTTAGCCAAAAAGTTTGTTTCAGAAAATTCTCAACTAACATCAATCTTTTACAACTTTTACAACCAGAAGGGCTGCTTTAATATAATTAATTTGCCAGATAAGCACAAAATTTGTTAACAGAATTATGCATCGGCATTTTACACGACAAAATGGTATTTAATCTTGCTGACCAGACACGTTAAGCGTGATTTGTAATTTTGGTAATCAAAAAGCACTCTGTAAACATTTTTGTGCTTAGTGGCACACGTATTTTAATAACCCTTCTCTATTTTTTCCAAAATTTAGTACGCAAGATTAGCGTCCGAATATTTCCAATTAAATTCCTTGTTTATAGAAACTGAATATTCACAGACTCTTTCATTAGCATGCTCAAGTTTCAAAGTTTTGTTTGTTTAAATTATAAAAAAATTTCAAATTTTATCCCTTAAAATACTGCGCTAATTGAAGTTTTATTGATCATTTCGGTGTTTACCCTTTTTTTTATTAAATCTTTAAGAAGCTTAAAATTCGAACAAGCGTCGTTTCAGCGCTTACTGCTTTAGTGGTTATCAAGTTAAGTTGTCACTTTCAGGGCAACCCTTTTTTGCTGCCCCGCTTATATTTAAAAATATTAAAATTGATTTTACTTACGATTTAATGTCAACAAACTAATGTGCGTAGTCCCATCATTGCAGATGCACGTCTCTCTCAAAATTCATGATTTTCTTATTTCTGTAATGAATAAAAAGTGGCAATTAGAAAACTGATCCATTCGTTTCAATGAGATTTTAAATTAAGCAATCAATCGCACGACTACACTGACAGCTTATTAAAAACGTTATCAAAGTTATGGGCGCGCGAATTATCGTCTAAAATAAGTTCAGAAAAGGAGTAAGTGACCATTCACGGTCAACAGGCCAATTTGGTTTTTAATTGATAGTATAATATTATATCACATAAAAAACAACCATATTATATATATTTTTTAAATTTTAAGTGGGAGAATTTGGGAATATTTTGTAATAACGGTAGCAATTGCGAGATAGAAATTTCAAATTTATCACAAGTTTCACACTGACTTATTCATAATATTGCCAATATAAAACTAATCAATTTATTTGTCATCCTAAACGATTTTTGAAACAAAAAGTGCTTTTAAATATCACACTTTTGTATCGAATAACGCATAGCTTGGATAATTATCGGGATAATGCAAAAACAATGCGTCGTAGCCAAAAACTTTTCAAATGAAACATTAGAGCGTAGTTTTTTCTTTGAAACTGGTAATCTTACAGACTCATTTTATTATAAATTATCAACTCTAGAGCAAATCACATGTGGAACCTTACTTGGGTCAAGAATTCTTAATTACAGAAGAATAGGTGAAAGCCTGCGAAGAAGAAGCTTCGCAAGGATCCATATAAGGAAGATAAATTGGATGCTTCTCTTGAATTTTCAAAAATTAAAAAAACGGTTAATTGCTACAAATTTGAATAATTAACCTTCATTTGGATTGTTGTACGATTGGGACTTTAGATCCAGCAAAGCGGATTTTTGCCTATAATTTAATTTTTCCCGAAAATTCTCATCGTTTATCATACAATTATCTACAAAACAGTATTTTCAAAATTTTTCTGAAATACAATTTTAGTCCAAAAAATTGAAATAACTGAAACCAAGTTTTTGAATAATTTTTATTCCGAATCTTCAACATCTGAAGTGAATTCTGCAAAATTAATTTTGTATAGAGAATTTTGGTCTGTTGATAATTTTCGGTAAATATTAAATTAATCCTCAAACGGAGGAAATCCGACAAGGAATTTTAGGGGACTCACTCAAATACACATGGTTGCCAAATTTGAGCTTGCCCGAAAGCTAAAAATGTACCTAACTTGCCTGAACTACAGAATCATAAATATACAATATTTAGAATTTTTGTTCTAGTGTAGCAAATTTTTAACAAAAAGTGTTTTTTAGTACTCATTTTAAAGAAAAAATTGTTATCTAGAAGTTTTATTTAAAAGATATTTGGCTACGATTAATTATTGTTTTAGCATAATCACGCGAATTCTCCTAAGCGATGCATTTTCCACTAAAAAAATATGTTCTCATTTTTTGATATTTGATCTCAAATGTGTTGCTAAAAATCGATTTTAAATGGTTAGGCAAATAATTAATTTTACACTAGAGAATCTTTTGAACATATTTTTCCAAGAATTTGAATGATTTTGTAGTTAATGAATGTTACAATTTACTTATTCGCAAGCTTTATAATATCACTCGCAGGCCATCTAAAGTTCCCCGGATTAAAATGTCAAAACGAGAAGAAATGAACAACAAATAGGGGCGAGAAATGTTGTAACGACCCTAGTAAATTTATAATATTGAAACAGATAAGAAACTAGTTATTATGCAAATGGTGGGATAAACGTATATTATCATACAATTCGATAATAATGAATAATCCGACGTGTTGCATACAAGATTTTATCTACGATCGTTCAGAACATTTCTGAAATCGATAGTTTTTGTTTAATTTCTTTATTTATATTAATGAAATTAAGTAATTCTATTAAGTAATCTCATTAATTAATTGAAAATAGTTCAAAAGGTAGGCTTTATCTAACGGTCATAGATACTTTATTTACAGGTATAGTCGAAGAAAACGATGCTTTGAAAAATAATTGAAATCAAACTTACATGACGCTAACTACATACTATATTCATATTATGTACTATATTATCTACTGCATAAGTAAACTTTGTTTTGTTAAATGACAATATTAGCAAATAAATATTTAAGTAATTCTCGTATTTCACAAATAATAAATTTCAACAATGTTTTGTTGTATCATGCAATATTACGTACTTATTATTTATCGTTTTTAAAAGCATATAAAAGTGAACAAGGTTGCAGTTGGCCAGATTTCGATAATTCGCGTCCGCTGTGCTATAAAAAACGATGTACAATCGTACTCTGGTTTTAAAATGGCTTCGATTACTGATTGATCAAAATTTACCACGTTTGTAGTGTACGATTATAAGGAAGTTGTTTTTAGAGACGGTCATAGCTTAGCGGTTAAGGGCTTTGACTGATCCTGATACAAAGAACTTAATTCAAGATAGTTATTAGGAGTTTTGAAATAACCCATTCCTTTAGGCCGAAGTCTCACTTTACCATCTACTACTACCAAATAAAATTTTAACTAATTCAATTGGTTCAACCCGAGTTCAAAGACCCACCCGCCCACAAATCGGCAACTTCCATTAGTAGTAGGACTCCGGCCTTATCCTGACAATTTGGTCATCACAAAATTTAAACAATAAGTACAGAGATGAAGGGTGGTTGCATCGACAATCTGCATTAATTAACTGCCTCCAAATTATTTTCAGTTGCACCAACCTTGATTAACTATTTCTAAGCTAATTGTTGCTATGGTTGGTGGAAATATATCATAAAAGTCGTGGTATTTAGACTCCACTGCAGCCTACCCAGAGATTATTATTTTAATTTTTTTTTGCTACGTCGATCCTGGCAACTTCACCTCAGCAATCGAGCGTTCCACTGTAGGACTTGCACTAAAGCTTACCTATTTATCACATTGAAACCTAATTAAGTAAAAATTATATTGGAACATGATGTAAAGTGGATGCACAAGTGAGACACTTTCACATTTTGTAAAGCTGCATCACACTTCCTTTAACTCTAATAATTAAGGATTAGGTTCAATTTGAGGGAAAGTACTGTCGATTCAAATACCCAACCAACCGAATCAATTGCGTAATAAAAAGAAACAAGACAAGGCTATAAATTTTGAGCGATGATTTTAAAATTGAAATCTAGGATTTCGTATACGTCCTTAACTCATCCTTCCGGTGCCCAGGAGGGTCATTTATGTGCTAGTAATAACTTGTATTCATATAAATCTGATCAATTGGCGAGAAGTTAAGGCCCATAAAAAAAGAAAATGAAGGGAAAAAATAAATCAACAACATGAAAAATGATTTTATTGCTAAAAAGGTTAAGTGGAAACTGTCAGATATTTTTCACACAAAAAGTATCTACCAGTCAATAATGTACCTATTTCTGATTTTAAGGGTGACTAATTGTTATAGTGTCGAATGTGTAATTATATTTTTAAGTGTCGAAAATGATTTGACTTAACGAATTAATTAATTATACAAAAATTTCAAAAGTGGGGTGCTCGCTATATTATAATATGAGCATCACTCATTTCTATATAACAAACTTGAGATTCTCTATTAACTATACAGCGGTTTTAGAAACCAGGGATTCGTTATTGATATATTATCCTCTATTAGTTTTCACATAAAAGCATGAATAGAAAACATGGTTTCAAAGGACGTTATTTACTAATTGGTACGCGGTAATAAATAACGCAATTTTTTATACGGCCATTTAGGTTTTCTCTATAAATGAGTTTAATTTCGCCATTGTGACTCTTTTGTGTATAATTTAAGCATGTTAAATCTAATAAGCTATTTAAGAGGTTTCCATTAACTTGTCTTTAAAGCACGAGATCGTTTATTATTCAAGAGTTTTTCCTGAAGTGATGGTCAGATGTCATCCAGTTTTCCATTTATATTTTCACTAGCTCCCCTATTTTAGGGTAGAAAACTAGGAATTTGTTTGCTTAAGTGAAGGTATAATTTGAACTAAAATTACTGCAGCGTAATTACAAAAATTACAGTAAATATGTAGTTAGGAGTATTATTTTAACCAATTTTATTCTGATTGAATAATTAATATGATTCCACTTTTTCATAAAATTTAATTCATTTTCTGCTCGATTCTGATACTTAATAATTTTTGTTGCTCGTATATAGTACGTAAGTAGTCATTAAGTGCTACAATTTTATCAAATTTTTCTCAATTAATAATTTAAGCTCTAATAGCAATAATTTAGTTTCTTTACTTTGTTTTTGAAATAAAGTTTTTGTTAAATTTGAAATAGGAAAAACAATTTAGTTTCTTTGTAGGTATATTATATACGAGAAAATGTTTCGGTTTCGGATTTCTAATATTTTTTTTTATTATTGAATTAGACGGCTATTTTTTCATTAAAATGATGAAATACCAACCGGCCGCGATTATTGGATTTTTAATATTAGAAAACCTTTTTTCTGCTTGTATAATCTTTTTCTTGGGATAGATAAACTCTTGTATGCTTCAAAATACCATTTTCTGCTAACCGTCAAGTTCTCGCCGAAGCCTTTCTTTACACCGAATAAAATAATTTATAAAATCAAAAAAATCCAAAAAAGAGACCCCTTTGTAAGTTGATATGTAAAAATCGATCTTTAAGAGTATTAATTAAGATTTAAGATCTAATATTATATGAACTTTTAAGGCTCTGTGGCAGGTGGTTCTAGCAAACAAGTTAAAAATGTTAGAAAATAATGGTATATATATGTAGTAAAAAATAATACGTAATAAATTTATATTCGTAATGGATTATATTATGTATAAAATATTGTTACATTCATTTAGTTAACGATTACGAAATATATGAACGTACTTAGGATATCAAAACCGTGAATCCAAGGATTAATCATAAGGTTTATTAGCATATCAAAATAGTAAATCGAAAATGGCGTCCATCATGAATAATTGAATAATATACTATATATCTATATTTATAGACAAATATAAAATGTGAATAGCATTAGCGAATGGAATCCAATCCGTGAGAAAAGTTTAATGAAATTTTCGATGAAAATTAATCAAATACAATTAATCAAATTCGGACTTGGAAGGGTTGGGCATGAAACTGATCTAGAATCGTAATAGCCCCTCCACTTGTTAAGGACTTTTAATTTTTTAAAACCAACTTTTGAGTGGAATAACAGTTTTGTAAATGGATGGAGTTATTTACTAAAATAAACAGCGCTTATGTCAATATTTGTACTGTTCTGAAAATAAACCACATAAATAACTCAGGATAATTCGGAAGGACCCTTAATATACTAACTTATTTATCAAAAATCAGTGGTTAGTTTACAATAATAGTCAATAAAACGAGATTCAATTGCTTCCGTATTACATAGTTAAGGTATTTACAATACAAAAATTTCATATTAAAAAGGAATTACTATTATCCATGAGCGCTCGGAGGTCTTCGTGAGATGCTAAATCGCATTAGACGAGAAAAGCCCGCCCTGGGCCAGCGTAAGCCAGCCGAAATAATTAAATCACAGAGCAAAAGTTTTCCAAGGCATAATAAACAACCGTGGAGCCTAATTATTAATAAAGACTTGCAAAAGGAATAATATAAGAATATTTTTAAATTCATCACTTTGACACTGTCGTTACATAAGAATTCCGGAAAATTTAAACAACTGTCAAAATTTAACTGTAAAACGAGTGGCAAATTTTTAGCTATTGAATATTTTTGCTTATTTATGCACCTCTATAAAATTGCAGAGCCTACGGTCGAGCTTTAATAATTAATTTTGTCAATTTGGATGAAAATCTCACAGAAATAGAGCAACTTTTTTATTAAATAACATTAAAAGTTAACCAGTTAATTAAACAATAGAAAATCAATACATTTTCTATTCGTATAAGCTTCCAGCAATAAACAATTTAAACTTCATTTTAATATTAATTATTCCGACAGTTAAAAAGTTTATTAGGGCATTTCAACAGGGACTTTGTTTTTTGATAGCGGCAATTTTCGATGTGATTCTGGTTTGTGGCGTACGTCAAAGAGAAGGACAACAAATTATTATAATCTTTTCAATTTTTACCGAAAATCGCACAAAAATAATTAAAAATGGTGGATCTGTAAAAACTACATGTTACAAAATTTCAAATATTTTCGGTAGTTATAATCGTCCTTCTGAGACCGCTATTAAAAATTTGGTGGTTAAATTTGAGTCTACCGATTCGGTACATAATATACCAACAACAACGCGTGTTGGTCCGGGTCGTTCAGCTGAAAATATTGCTGCTGTAAATGAAAGTTTTGAGGAAGATCCAAATTTATCTATTCCACAGCGTTCTCAGCAATTGGGCCTATCCCAATTGAGCACCACGTGACGAATTTTGCGTAAAGATTTGGGTCTAAAACCTTATAAGGTTCTTCTTCCTTCAAGTGCCATACCTCATTTCAGGCGTAGGCACCTCTCTCAAATGTGTAGGTATGTCTTGTGCGTTTGTAGTATTATCACATATATAGGGGACCTACTGCTTAACGCGGGCCCGAACCGTGAGAAGAGCATACACTTAATCTCCAGAGAGGCCATTGCCTTCCGAGGGGAGTCGAACCGGATATTCAGCATGCAAGTGATAGATTTTCTGACAAAATTTTGACAAAAGGATCGACGGCTGTATACGTAATCTTGGTGGACATTTGTCCGATATTAATTTTCATTCATAAATTGTAGACTTTCTACATTATACTTATATCAATAAAGAAATATAGAGCTTTCATCCAAAATGTGTGTTTTATTAAAATTTAAAACCAACGTCCCTGCTGAAAAGTCCTGTATAATATTTTAAACAATTTTCTTTTAGCCTTTGCCAACTTTTATTGATATATTGTCATATGGCGTCGTTGCCGTCGGTGGGATAATAAGATATAAACATCATTCGACATAAAGTTTGTCAACAATTTGTCGAGAGTAGTAATTTGTAAGCGCTTGATCGAAAAATTTGTGGATCACAATGACTTGAAGAGTGCGACCGATTTTAATCCTTTAAAAAAACTTGTAAATTTCAACATACTGCTATGTCCTCCCCCCTTTTAAATGTTAGGTACAGGAAGGTACACACATTATTGCCCCTTCTTACTAAGCTCTCGGTGATGAGTCGTTCAGGGGTGGGTCCCTTATGGTTCGAAATAATTATTGGCTCTCTCAGGATATCTTATTGCTTTCCTTTCTTTATAAAAATAAAGAAATAAAAAACTTTCATCAGCTCCCATACAAATTTTATTATAATTAAAAAGAAAACCTATCAAAATGTCTTTCATGAAAGAAATAGTTGTACAAAATATCTTGGATTAAAATCCAATGTAAATGAACCTTTAAAATTTTTAATACTAAATACAAATAATGATTCGAAACAAAGAGGCTTCCACTCTTCGTCCCAAGGTGCTTGATCGTTTGACCAATCAAGTCTCTCGCTTTACATTAGCGGGGTTAAATGTTTTTAAATTAATATTTTTGCTTATTCAAAGCTTGAAGTAATTTTAACTAAATTAGAAAACTTTTATTTTTAAACTTATCACTGAGGGTAATGAAGAATGCACTCTGTTAGAAGTCTTTTCCTCAAATCCTATTTTTAATACGCTGAAGGCCAAAGTGTAACAAATTATAAAATCATAAATTCACTGTACCTGTCTCCTTGACAAAATCGAAGTTTTTATTTTTAAAAGGATATGGTTTTGTTGTTGTGTGTGTGCCCTACTTTAGATTGCATTTGCAATGACTCAACTTCCCTGTTGTCATTATCACCTTGCTTGATGTCACTTGAGGTCGTCTTTTACATTGACTGGTGCTAGAGATTGTGTTTGTTGCTGCATATTTCCTATTGAAAATTTCCAAAAACGTTGAGGTAAGTTATTTTCATTAATTTACAATAATTTTCTTATTATCCAGAAAGTTTATGTGAGTCGATTTTTTTTGTAAATTATTACATGTTTTCCATTATCAGCATTCATTATGTCCTTGACATCTATTTTTAGAATTGGGTCCAGTCCAACAGAAATTTCTAACCTCTACGAAGTCGACTTGAATTTGGTTAACCTCCAAATTTTGGTAAATAATATTTTTCGGAGAGCATTGAAATTGCGTGCACTTTGTTGAGAAGCCCGAGGTCAACTGATTTTTCATCGAAATTCGATATTATTGGCACGCCTGTTCGAATTTTGTAAGTCAAATCCATGTATTTACGAATTTATTTCTTTCTAATAAATTATTTTTGTTGTAGATTCATGCTCTCTATCAATCTCGATTTCCTTTGAGATGTCTCCACGAGTAGTTTGACTGGTACATTACGTTTTCATCAGTTTTTGGATTCTTTATTGACTCATTTTCTCCATCTTGGTTGTTTACTTAGGCGTTACACAAATTTGACCCTTATTCACTAATTTGTTAATTTATCCTTTGAAACTATACACATTATATGCATGAAACAATTACATAATTTTTGATATGCTTACATTTTTACAAAGAATGTTATCTATAGAGTAAATCGGTTTACAAATTCTTACATTTTTCTAGGTTATTATGATTAATACATTTTTACAAATTTTGAGCTAATTAAGTTTTTTGTTTCATTTCTGATGTTACAATCATCAATTTGTTTAGACTTAGCAATGTTTGTCATGTTTCGTTCATCCTGAGAGACTCAAATAAAATTAGAAAATTGAAATTTTGAAAAATAAAAATTTCTCGTAGAGCAAATTTTTAAAGTGTCTTCCGACTTAGAATTTTGTGCTTGTTTTGAATATATAATTCATTTTAGCATCGGGAGCCTTTATTATTCATTTTGAGACATAGCAATACATACGTACATTCATAAGATAATAAAATTGATAATAATAATTGTTACATTATTATAATATTATGTAAAAAGTTGGGGCCTCGTAATAATTTTGCGCTTAGGGCTTCCAAATGGAACTGTCGCTAGTAAAATCTATTTAAAAGTTGCAAGTTTCAGACTAAATTATTTTTCTTGCAATATAAAAATATTAATATAAACTCAGGTTCCTCGTACTTTTTCATTTATTTCTCTTTGGAGTATGGAATTCTTTTATTTTTATTACATATTAATCAAAAGGTTCTACATGAGTGCAGAAAATCATTTTCGAGTTCTGATGTATCTACCACCTCTTTTGACATTCTATGTGATAAAATAAATTATAAAAGTGGAACATACCAAAATTTTCAATTTAATTCAACTTTTGGCTATAGTCGAATAGCACGACTATTACTCTGGCCGGTAGGACCAAGTTACGAAGAGTTGTTTTGAAAATGTGAATAATTTTTCAGACACGTAATTTATTTGAGAAAATATCTTGGAGAAACAGGCGTTGCTATAATATATCTATGAACAAATTACTTCATAATTGACACAATCGAGAATGTTAGCGATGAATATTTTATTACAACAATTTATTGTTGACGTTCGAGGGTTGGAAGATATCTTATAACCCCATAAAATACTCCCTGCGTGAAATTATCCCTTTACTTTATTATCACGGTGGCATTTTTGATGTAACTGTAGCTAAATTAAAATAATTTAGACAAATTAAATAATTTATAGAAATTTTGTTCGTTAAAACACGAAAAATTTTATTTGACTTTACGTAAATAATTCGTAAAGTCTACAAACTGTAGATTGAAAACGGTCCATAACAAGATAAGCAAATTTGAAGTGCTTAATCAAATAACAAAATGAGAGCTATTTTAACACTTCTGTTTAGGAAATGGCATTTATTAATTTACCAATTTACAATTTTAGTTTGTTAAGTGTTAACCTAAAACGTTAATTATTATGTCTAAAAATAGAAAAGGGACTGGACATTAAAATTTATTTTTAAATTCGCCTTTCCATCCTGAACGAATTTTCCCGATTCGTTCATTTCGTGGTCAAAATAGACACACAATGTAACTATTAGTAGGTAAAATTTGGAAAAATAAAACCATCCGTTATTGATTACAAATTGTAATCGATAAGTAGGTATAACTCTCAATTTTATCCGGTACAATTGGTTCAAGTTCTAAATTATTTTTACTTTTCAATCACACGAACAAAGTCTGCTCGTTTTTAAAAGGGTTGTTTGCAGAAGCATCGCAACGTTTCTTCTTTATTGTATTTATATTATATAAGGTATACCTACTTCTTTCCTTTTTATTGTAGCTCTATTTTGAATGTTTTCGCTAGCCACTGCATCAAATTTTTTCTTATCATCTCCGTACTTCCCTAAAAATTTTTTCGCTCGCTTTTCATTTTCCAATTTAAAGCTACTACTCGCACTATTCTATTTTTTTGTCCGTTCTATCGTTTCATCCACTTTAGAGAGGTTATCCTTTAGGCAATGATCAATCTTCATTGGTAAATCTGGGATCACGATTATACATAGCGTTTCTGCGGTGTCCTTCCAATTTTTTGCCGACAAGTCTTGCTCGATAACAAATAAATTACTTGTAATATTTGGGTGTATATATATATGTAAGTAAAACTGAAAAAAACATAATTTAATAATCATAATAAATTGAAACACGCACGGTGCATTAATATATTCATCGCTTTCGTGAATTCTAATCATCACATTTTTGGTTTAGGTATATGAAATATTCATTTAAATGATAAATTTATGGATTTATATAAGTTTACTTTTTAGTAACCGAATGTTTAATAATAAATACTTTGTTTATATATTTTCTCATTTCTTATCCTTAATTTATTAAACGGCAGTATTCCGTAGAGCTTATTGGGGATATAGCGTTCTCCATTAAAAAAAAATTATAATTTATTTAATAAATTGAGCATGTAAATAATAGATAAATTAAGTTTATACGACCTTCTATCTGTTTCCAATATCTGATAGTAGGTCAGGGGTAACTTTGACCAAACCACCGAGGTCAAAGTTCGGTCGTCGCTGCGGATGCAATGCTGTTACACTACCCCATCGATCTACTCTACTGCTGTAACCGTATTATGACAGCCGTATTAAAATTAAATGTCTTAACTTTTTGACATTAATATGAAATATGCTGCTACAGTTTAAGCTCACTTTTAAAAGAAAAATACTTTTTTTAATATTGCACGAGGCCAATAAATTCGGTTTTGCACGAAAAACATTTCAGTTTTATTGGATAATTAAAGAGAAACGGTTTGTATTTTCTTGGTTCAAAAATGAAATTTTGCCCGAAACAAAAACAATTAAAACATGTCCTGTTTGTGGTAAAACTAAATTAGAGAAAGTTTCCAACTTCCACATTGGGAAGATGGGAAGCGGTTGTTTCATCCTTGAAAGGATATAAACGCTCATAAATATAATAAGAAAAATTAGCGACTTGAATGTTTTCATAATTAAAACTTTTAACGTCCGTCGTCTTATTTTGTAATTAAATGTCAGTATGTTTTTTAATGTACAGGGTGCTCGCGTAAATAATATAAACTTTTCGAATCTGCACCTAAAAATGGTTCTTTGAGCTTTCGCAAACATTTATAATTCTACAATCCAAGAAATATTATTCGGTATTATTTCCTCTAAGATGCGCATAGCTTTCGTGCTATCTCTTGTCAAAGTTAGAAAACTCAATTTTCGATAATGTTTTTGATTTTACAAAAGATATTCTGCTAGGCACAGTTTTTGAGTAACCACGATCGCAAACTTATTATTTCAAGTTCGATATTATGTTACAATTTTGGTGAAAATAAAAAATTTAAGTTTTTGTAATTCCAGCAAACTTTTTAAATCATGAAAAGCGATAGCGCCGAAGTAATTTATCTTAAACAAAAAGTACCCAAACAAGTTAAAAATCGGTTAACTTTTGTGGAAGGTTTCAAATTTCAAAAAGAAATTAGTCGACGTTATCCCCCACATATTATAGGTGTACTTAGAAGTTTGAACAATACGTATACTTCATCTTGACCACAAAAACTGTTTAATCTACTAATAAATTTCACTCCTGAAGCAATGGAAATTCAAAATTTACTGTTTGCAATAAATTACATCAAGTTGGGAAACTGTAAAATGAATATATAGTTGGGCATAACTATAAGAGAAAGTTGAACTATGTGTTGTTATTTTAAAAACAAGCAAATTATGGTATGAGATCATGAGAAGAAAATTAAGTTAATTCCACCCTGCTCCTTAAAACAACTTAAAATTTGGGTTAAACAATTCCAGAACTTCAAATATTATTTTACCTTAGTCGTGCAATTAAATTGTAAACTTCCTGAGCTTGGTTTTGAGCTTCTCTTGGGAAATTTTAGTTTGAATTTTCCATTCTGGATGAGATTAATAAACTATAGCTATATAATATGTATATTATTGTACATAAATATACTACCACTGAACATCGGATATGTTAATATTGCATGTTGCAGATTTTTTATCATGTTAGTGCAAGAAAATATTATGTTTCCGTACGTTTCTACAACCTGATAAAGGAAGTGAACAATATTCAGTTTATTTAAAAACAAAATTGTTGACAAAAAACAAAGATAGAATGGTAAGCTACCAAAGGCGTTGTACTCCATAGAAAGATGGATCTCCTTGAGAGCAATATAGACTGAGCTGCAATTGATTCAAGATATTCACTCCCATGGGAGGGATTGGGACTTTTCGGCGCCGCCGGTTCGGCGTAGCCAGTTCGGCGTAATACCGTTTGGACGCGAGTACTATTCGGTGCGAAGGACGATTCGGCGTGAGGACGGTTCGGCGTGAGGACGGATCGGCGCGAGGACGATTCGGCGTAGCCCATTTAGGCGCAAACCCGATTCGACGCTAAGACGATTCAGCGCTAACCTTTTTAATAATTCAAGACGCTTTTCAAGAATGTAAAATATCCTTCATTTAGGTCGAAAGAGACTATAGAAATATTACAAAAATTATATTTTTGTAATTTTTAGAATTTCTGTTAGTAGTATTCGTAAGTTTCACTGTCTGTTTATTTTATTTATGTTTTGATGTACAGTCTCTGATTAATTTATCTACTATTGAAAACTTTTACATTTGTGTAAGTATAATAATGTTACGTGTTAATGTTTTCATTGGCTAATTTCTGGTTATTTATCCTACAGCCTCTTTTCGACCGAAGATGAGCATATTTTAAATTCTCTAGACGCGTCTCAAATTATTAAAGAAATAAAGGACTTTGGGGAAAAGATTTACTTTTTCAATTAATTCGTTAAATTACATGATCTTGGTTTTCTAACTAATTTTTCATTTTGTTAGGGTTATCCCAGGATCTCAAAATTAGAGTAAAATAAATTTGTAATAAATTTTTGTATTATAGTTGACCTTTTCTTGTTAATTTATAAGATATTTTTTAATTGGGTATAAGTATTTTAATATTTTAAATATTAACCAACGTTTCGGGCCGTTTACATGTGGTCCATTTTCAAGGCTAAAAATTAATTATAATTATTATAATATAATTTTATAAATTGTTGCGCTTTCTATGAAATTAGTTGAAAATGTCAATTTAATCAATTGTTAGTAATTACGTAATAGTTTTTATTTAGGTGATGTCAACAAATGACCAGAGAATTAATTTTAGGTAAAGTATGAAGAGAACTAATGACAGTAAACAAGTAAACAATGCCTATAAATCTAAGCAATAATTCAAAATTGATTTTTCAAATTTGCTTTCATATTTTTTTATCAATAAAGAAACTGTTGTGCTCGCAGAAGCAGTTTCATACATTGATACTTCTAGCCGGGGAAACTAACGTTAAATCCATTGATTTGTATTGGTTGGTACAAAAAGCTATGGACCAATTTTTGTGAGACACCATACATTAATTGCATACTTTAAAATGAATCGGAAAATCATTTTCCGCCGAATTGTCCTTGCGTCGAATTGGTCTTGCGCCGAATCGGGTCACGCCAAATTGGGTTCGCGCCGAATAAGGTCGCGTCAAAATGGGCTCGTGCCGAATTAGTCTCACGCCGAAACGGCGGCGCCGATTCGGGTGTACGCCAAACTGGCTACGCCGAACCGGCTGCGCCGAAAAGTCCTAGACCCCCCATGGGATGCTAAAGATATAAATATGAATAGTTCGTATTTATGCCATCTTCGGTTTGCTGACAATACCCTTTTAGTAAGCAGTAGCATAGAAGAACTAAAAGGCATGATAGAAAAACTAAATCAGGTTTCGAAAGTAATTGGCTTAAAAGTGAACATAACAAAAGAAAACAAATATTATGAAACCAAACGAAAAAGTTCTGGAAAATAGTCAGTCTGTAGACTTGGGGCACGTCATAACGATAACTAAGGTAAATCAAACTGCAGAACTGGTTAGAAGAATAGGTCAGTCATGGGCAGCCTTCGGAAAATTAAATCGCGTTTTCAAAAACCTAGATAATCCAATAAACTTGAAGTGGAAGATATACATATGAACTGAAGACCACCACCATCACTCAAGCACAGGTAGAAAAGTTAAGAACGACACAGAGAGTAATGGAAATGCTGGGAGTGACTTTGAGGCAACGGATAAGAAATGAGGTAGTGCGCAATAAGAAAAATATAACGAAATTAAATCTAAAATATAGCCAGACAAGATTCCGAAAGATGGACGTACAAACTCACCTACTGGCGACCGAGAACCATCAAACCCGAGGGAAGACCACAAAAGAGATGACTTGATGATATCAAGAAGTGCCTAGGAAAGCATTGGTTTCAACTGGCCCACAAAGAGAAGAATGGACAGGAAATAGAAAGGCTTATGTTCAGGAGTGGACGAAAAAAAAATTCAAAAAGTTTTTAATAAAACTAATAGATAATTATTCCAATTAATAAAATATAACATTGCAAAATTTACGGTGATCTTTTTTTGGCTGATTTTGATAATAAACCTTTAAAATAAATTCTGAAGGCATAATTCACCGCCAAACCTCCCTATTTTCCCACCACATCTCCCTTGCGATTTACCCCTCGGAATTATCAAAATTACATGTGAATTACCTGAAGTACGTGAAGAGCATGTGAATTAGCCGAAATACTTATGAATTATCTGAAGTGCGAAGTCTGTGTATAAAATTTTTGGCTACGGTTAATCCCTTCGCGACGTCAACTTGACGAAAAATTCTACAAAGTGCGGCACAAGAAATATACAAAAACCCAAAATAAATTCCGTTTTGCAGAACAGAGATTATACATAATATACTATAAAAATTTGTGTTCCTGATTAAATATTAAAATTACTAATATTCACAAAAATATGGCACCGCGTGTCTCGGAATAATGTAAAAGGCGTCAAAAGAAGTTGGTTATACCTATGCATTAAAATTTTAATTTAGATTACTCATCAGTTATTCTACTGGATCACGATAGTGTAAAATAATTAAACGTTTTACGTTGTTGGCGTGCTTATTTTGACCTCGAATTTTTAAGTGGGAAATTGATGACAACGTGATAATGTGAAGTAAACCTTTTTCCAACAATCTTGGAAAAATTCGATATCAAAAAGTTCTCATTTTCTCATTTTTCTCATTCAATTTCTTTGCATTCTGATGATGAGGCATTCGGCCACAAAACGTTCTCCTTCTCGAGTAGGAAAATCGATGGAAGTAATAAAATTGAAGACGATGCATACATAAATAAGACAAAAATACAAAATTAACTCCATAAAATTACAATAAAACGCGGTACTATTTTCCGATAAGACAGATATGTGCTTTGCATATCGCAAATGGTGGAAAACACGCAAAGCTTGTACACAACCTACAAAGCCTAGTGACCCAGTGCCACAAAACACAAACTTTTTAGGTTTTATATTTAACATATTTTCACGTTTTGCTGAAAAATTTAAAGTTTACCTCTAAATGCAAATTTCGTCTCAAGATGTTCTATCTTATGCTAACCCATAATCAGTCCCATGCTAGCATTTTACTAACGCTCTCCGCTCCCTGAGAGGTTCGCTTAATTGTACTTTGAATTTTAAAGTTAATTGCTCAATTTCGAACCAGTCACACACTGTTACACAGATTATTATCAAAAGATATTTTAAACAATCTCAAACTTTGAATATTCAAGAATTTTTCAACACATTTTCCTGAAGTAATTCAAAACTTTTTTCAGCATGTAGTTTAAAAATCGGTACCCTGAACAAATTTATTTTATCAAACCACATTTTAGCTTTTAAGGCTACGGTCATCAGAACGTCGCGACCTAATTACGGTAATATCTGCATTATCAACAAATTATTATACATAGGTAAACCCGCAACAGTGTTTGGCATATAAGGACGGCCAACTTCAAATCAATCTATCTCATACAAATTAATTAAATTAATTGTGGTCGTCGCGACCGCAAAGTAATCCTAAAGATTTAGCGATAAGATAACCAATAAAAACTGAAAGATCCATCGCGTGAAACATTCCATTATAAATTATGTTACGTATTCCTTCCACCAAAATAAATCAATTTTTTTTCTTTATGTTATTTTTATTTGTTTGGCATTGTCAGTATTTGTAATTACTATATCATTGTTAATGTTATTCAATTTAATTTTGAAAAATCCATACATTGTAATATGTATTTGCTGACCCCATTATGCCACTCACGTTGTTCATTTCATAGAGTAGAAGTCAAAAACAGGCAAATTCAGGTAATGTGCTACGTTCAGAGAATTTTTTTTAATCTTAAAATATAAGTACCAATCAAAAATCGTTTAAAAAGTAATAAAATTTTTTTAAAGATTGGAAAACCTTCATATTACAAAATTATTGTGCGATTACGATAGTTCGGTCTGATTACATAGTGTATGTATATCGTTTAAACGAAACAAAGAAATTTGACTTAAAAATGGAAAATAAAAACGTTTATGATAATTCGGGCCACATGTTTCAAGTTCGTTAGTAATCATCAACTGTATTTAATCGGATCTTAATCAATTTGCAGAAAAACATAATAATAAGCGACCGCGCTTCGATCTAGGGAAAGACATTTTTCCCCCAGCGGAAACGCCGCAGAGGGGGGGGGGGGAGCGTGGAAGAATCAGGGATAAAAAAGTTAAAGTAGAAGAAAATATAGAAATAAAAGAGAGAAATTAAAATAAAATTTATTTTCTGTCAAACAGAATAATGGATAAACAAATTAATTGGTTTCATATTGCAGTATAAAATAAATTCTCTTAATAAGAAGGCATGGATGGTTTTGTTAGAACGAAATACGATTTATTACACTAAAAAACGATGTTTAAAAGAAATTATGCAGTACTGCTTGTGAGTTACAGGATACACAGGATAAGGTGTAACCAGGGAAGTGTGAGTGTAGTCAACAACCTTACCCCTCTTGTGACGCCCTTTTTTACGTCTCTTTATGTAATAATTTATTAACCGTGTTTTTTTAAGTATTGATTTTTTGACCTGTTGAAAATAGTTGATAAATAAATTGACTTTTGTAAAAAGTTGCCTCTAAACCATGACAATGTGTTTCGCTTTAATTGATTCTTTTCGGATGATTGTAATAATCAAATAATTAATTCTATGTAAGTTACGAATTTTTAAAAAGTCAACTTACATTAATTTAATGATGTTTTAGGGCAATTTTTGAACTTTCTTTAATCAAAAATTTTCTAAATCCGGATCTTAAAGCCAAATAATATAAAGGTAAACGTAGAAAAATTAATTTAGTTTCAAAATCTCCCCACGCGAATGGTAAACTAAAAACCATTGAAAGATTTAGTTGAAGTCAGGTCAACAATCTCTACGAACATACTACGGCTATCATCAATCCATTGATCCATTAAATAGGTCAGGATGGACCCAGGGACTATGAGATATGAGAGACTAAACGCCATTCTGGAACAACAAATCAGATAGCATCGCCTTTTGATACAATTCAAATTGGATCTTAGTCTATTGGGAGGGTATCCGCGTTTATTTGTAGATTTCAACAATAAATATAACTATTATTTTAAGGTGTGGCGTTGCAATTCGATATTAAACTGAAGTGTACGAATTGATTTCCACTGGAGTTTTTCTTCCAAATCAATTTTTGAGGATTTATTTCGTCACTGTTATTTTGGATTGTTTGGATATTTACCGCCTTGGAATTTTTATTGCAGTATATGCATCATATTTAATCTTCTTCTGAAGGATTTTCACGTCCAATTGGTGAGTACAAATTTTCTTATAGGGTCTACACACGATCCAATCTGGTCGGGCCGACCGGCTGTCCTACACATGAGTTAAATAAGGATGCGGCTATTGTGTCCTTGTTCAACTCACGTGTAGGACAGCTTGTCGGCCCGACCAGATTGGATCGTGTGTAGACGCTTTTAGTTAATTACTTCACAAATTTCATTAACACCGGTCCCTAAACAACATCTGGAGGGTTTTTTTATAAACGATATCGCTAACCAGTGTCAGTTTGGTGTATTTTCAATCTTTTTTTACCCCTGCTAACCTCTTATCGACCATATACCAGAGGACATCTGAAAGATAAGAGATTTTGGGTTTTATTATCTGGAAAGTTTTATCCAAGATTTTGTTTGATTGTGGTCTGTGATTTTCGCATAGAATTAATAAAGGTATTATCTCCTGTGCGCCATCCATGTGTCCAGATAAATATTTTAATAATTTCGCTGCGTACAATTATTGCATGTTTGATAAATTATTATCGTACCATTTTGAAAGGAGTAAGTATGATTGATATTGAGCAAGATAATTGTGTAACCATAACCAAAAAGTCGATACGCTTCTGTTACTCATGGTAATTGACCCATTATTTTTTGTTATTGTCTTTGTTATTTAAACTACGTGGCGCTCACACAACCATCTATTTCGCTATGCTCTTCGGAGCGTCTCTTTTAGCGTCCCCTGTAACCCTGGTAACATCGAGGCAGAAATAGTGGCTTATTGCTTTGTCTTTTGGCATCTGGAGCTACCCTAAGGGGCATCAATTGATTTGGACGGACGGGTCGCCCTGAGGTTGAGCCGTTTTTCTTTCGCACAGATCTACAACGTACAAACCTCTATCTCAAGTCAAAACTACTGTCTACTCCTGCAGCATCATCGAAAGAGTACCTCTAATGGATAAGTAATTCAAAACCTTCCAAACCAATAGCTAGTCTTCTACCCATCCTTCAGATAAAAAAGATTTGGGACACTCCGTTCACCCAACACGTTCATCGCATTTCCAAAAGCACACACTTTAAGTTGCATTATGGGATTTTCAGTAGGGGGTGTACAAGTTCACATCCCGATGGCGTCATTTAAGGACTCTCGAGGTATTTAAAAATTATTAAGTCATAAGTCGCGTTAATTTTGCTGAAATTTAGTTCTAACCATAAAATGTCGCACCTACTTTTTAATATACTAAAAGTTCTGCGGTACGATATAACTGCGCCATTAGCAAAGTTGTCAGTGCGGTATAAACGATATTTCTATGTATGCACCCTCTGAAATGATTTTAAATGATACTTTATTTACTTCATGTGGAACTTTTAAAACGCCGCAACAATGTATTATTATGAATGTTTCCTCTTCGTAATAGATCCCGGTTATTTCCGCAAATGAATTTATATTAAATTAAACAAAGGGGAAAACTAATAGGGGATCGAAGAATGAGGTAGAGCATTTGCGGTTAGAGAGTCGGATAAAAATGCAATATTAACATATCGAGACAGATGAGTCGCCAAACTTATTAAACTTTTTAAGCTTCACTTCCAGCCTGATGATATCTTAACCAACCGAGGCTTGAACGTTTTAATAAAATTTTATATTATGCAAACACTTTGCTTTAAATTAATAAAGTTTTAATTTTTAAAGTCTCGGGAGCCACCTCTCGGATTTGATTAATTGCGGTCTTGTGTTTAGGTGAAAAATAAATGCAGTGACATTGTGAGCGTTTGTGAAGGTTTCTTGTTTAAAAAAACTTGAATTTTCTCATGTGAAAATCTTGTTGATATAAAAAGAATTTTCAATTTACAATTTAACGATGAGTTTTCAAGCAACAAATTTTTATTATATATTTTTACGTCTTATATATGTGAAGAAAAGAGAGTGGTTTGCTGCACTTAGCTCGCCGTCCCGACGTCGTTTGCAAAGAAAACGCCACAAGGCTGACCTGGGGAACTTCTTTTGTTCTGTCAACACTCAATCGCCCATTGTTTCCTTATTTTGTTTTGACTAGAATACTCTTGTTTTTCATTTCTACTCCAGCTACTTACTACATAATAATTTCGTTAGGGTTGAGATTTTTAGTTTTAAGTATCTCTTGGTTCGCCGTTGTTTAAATTAAAACGAAACTGAATTATTATTGTGTGCATTATTATCAAATCGTTAGGTAGCATCGAACAAAAAAATATCGCTTGATTTATTAGACTGCATGGATGTCCCACATTCGACTGCGACTACATACGTCAAGGTTGTATCTACAATACTTTTAAAAAAGCATGTTTTTCATCCCTATCTCAGCTGTGTAATTTATTTTATTTTACTGTTATTGCACGCTGACTGATAAAAAGTTATGTAACCGAATAGATCGGTACGAGAAAAAAGGATAAGCAGTGAATACGTGCATAGTGGAAACCATATTTGTGCGGAGTCCTCATCGATCGGTAGTCTTTCCTCGTTTTGAACCCTCTTCCCCTGCTCTCCCTCATGGAGTAGCATCAAATCCCTCCAAACGACCCCGAATAGTCTATCCGTTGTTTTGCTCCGCTCGCCAACTAACGTACGCTTTCGTCGTTCCGACCCAAACAAAAGCGTCGATCCTCTATTTTCCGAAGGAAAACCTCATTTTCTTATTCAATATAAGTACTGCTTTCAAAAAAAAATTGTACTTGTCCCTTAAAATTGTTTTAACATTATCAATGGATATACAATAAGTCCGTATGCCATTATTTTCGCCATCCATCCATCCATCCTTGCTGTGCGGTTTCATTGTTAAATTATACAATTAACTGAACTATTGTTCCAAATATTTGTTACGATTGTCGTAAAATAATTGTACACGTTTAGGAAAATAAGCGCATAAATTCCGTTTTGAAAAATATTTAATAAATTAAATTTTCCAAATTAAGTTATCCTGAATTGGAATAAAGCTTGAAAGTACCTGACAAAAAACTTTCTCGAAAATTAATTTAAAAATTCTTCTTTTACCTATTTCATAATCTTAAAAGTAAATCATATTACATTTTTAATATCAAAAAAAATATTTTTTTTAGATTTTTAATTAAGCGGTTCTTACTTTTAAACATTTAAAAATATTCGTTTCGAGTACGCCACGTGCGGTGAAACTTTCAACTTCAATTATTTCGTTTTACAATTCTTTTTCTAGATTCGTAATTACATATTTGAATTTATGAAATTGCACGCTTGCACTGCATTTTGACTTTGATCAATTACACTTCTTCGTTTGACCAAATTGAATTTTTTAATTTATTAAAATTTGCCTTCAAATAGAATCATCCCAGGTGATGGATTCAATAGCAAAATGCTCCGTTCAATTTTATTTAAAAATTGGATGTCGATTGGTCATTTGTTGATTGGAAAAAAAATCGTAACATTGCACTTAAAAACCTTTTCTCACGGTCGAAAAGTTAGTTTGCTTCGACGATAGACTTTTTTAGGACAAATAAAAAGATATGATTTAAGAATATAACTTTTTTTTCGGTATACTTACTATAGTTTAGTTTTTCATCGTGTTAATTAATAATGCATTATTTTGTTTATAAAATTTCAAAGATAGTTTAAAATATTTTTATATATTTAGGTTGCACTGATTAATTAAAAATCTTGAAATTTTGCGCCAAGGTCCTGGAAATCATAAACCCCAAGGAAGAAATACACAATAGCAGGGTCATCATGTTAGTAAAACTTTTCGTGAATTTTAATGACTCGCATGAATGGATTCATAAAGTCAAGCAGCCAAAAACGAAGGTTTAAATAGTATTCTTCATCTTCCGAAGGCGCTAAACTCACAGTTGACTAGAAAAAATCCATTACCTTTATTTTAAATTATTATCAATTTTCCAATTATCTGTTAAAATGTGGAGGCAATAAAGGTTCGAGTCGATGGTGAAATTGAAACAAACCATCCGGATGTCATCGAGAGAGTCTTCAACCACAACGGAGTTTAAAGCAAAACTGAGAAAATGATTGGGCTCTCATATTATTAAAATGATAAACAAAATTCATAGGTAAAGTAGGGCATTTTAGCCAAATATACAACTGTTATTGCACGTACATCTTTTTAACTGAAAAGCACAGGTACCTCATCAAAAGATGGACAACTTTGTTTTATCGTGTGACTGCAGCTAC
This sequence comes from Podabrus alpinus, assembly GCA_932274525.1. Lineage (NCBI taxonomy): Eukaryota > Metazoa > Arthropoda > Insecta > Coleoptera > Cantharidae > Podabrus > Podabrus alpinus. Next base: position 2,633,327 of record OW026451.1, on the reverse strand, counting down.
GTTGTCACCCTGTAAAAGAAGACTCAATTCGTCAGACACTTATTAGCATTACCGTATTCGATTCGCAGAATATCTAAAATATCAAGCGTTTGCATTTGTTAGGACGCTCATGAGACTTTTACAAATACACCAATATGCTGCACTAAATGTTGTTGTTGCTGCGCTTAAAGTTTTACTAAAATTGTACACATAAGATGTTTTGCGAATTGAATACGGTATCACTTGGTAGTTGAGTCCCTTTTTACGGGGTGACAACGAAACCGCGGTCATACGATAAAGCACAGTGGTTAATATTTTATTTGATTAGCTATCTGTGTTTACAACTTACACATCTTCGCTTATGCTTAAGCTTTGGATGTACTTGCAATAGTTGTGCATTCGGCTTATATGCCGTTTCAAATTTAACAACACGCCAAAAACATACTTTATGTGTTACTGGTTGTTAATCTTTGTTGAATTTTTTTAAATTCAAATCCAGCATGGAAATTATTTATAAATTAAAATGATATTAACGAACTCAAAATTATTAATTAGATGCCTGAAAAATTCGATGCTTCAAAACAAAACTTGTGCAAAGTAACAAATTTTCTATAAATTTTTTTCAACCCCTGGCTCCCGGTTTTTACAATAATCTTTTTAAATAATGTTAATTTTATTTATTGGCCTTTATAATATAAATACGCAGCAATACGGCACAAATTTTCCAGTAAGATTACGTATCTTTCTCAAATGTATGGATATACAACAAATTTGTAATCTTTCAGTTTCTAAAGTTTAGATATATAATAAATTAAAATTAATGGAACTTTTGGTATCCAAATGAGAAGAAACTGAATAATCTATTTTATGAGCTCAATCTTTTTTATATTATAAATATTATTACATTTTCACATAAGGTATCTTAATCAGTTTATATTTAAATTTAGTTTTCATCACTCTCCCTTAAAAAAATTCTATGAACGCCCACGTTTTCAAATCGATTTTAAAAAAATTAGAAAACTTATTTTAGCACGTTTAAAATTTAAATGCTGGAAAAGTCCAGATTAAAACAATGGTGAGACAGTGGCGACTCGTGGGGTAAAATATTAGGTAGGCCAGTAGCTTGTTAAGAATGGATATAAGTTGCGAGAGGGGGGATTTTTTTATAAAATAATATACAGGCTCTCCCACTGATCAATACAAAGCTCGAAGGTGGTAATAGAAGAAGCCACCTTCTTAAGAAACCTTAAATAAAACCTTCATGGGAAGCCCTCTTAAAACAATTTTTTTAAATTTCTATCTTAATTTCTAGCGGTCGTAGCATGTTAACTATTGAATACCTTTTAAAGATCCCGAAATGATCTACCTTTCCTTCTTTTATTTACTCTGGAATCCATAATTATGGTGCGTCACCACCGTCGCTAAATGAACAATTTATATAGGAAAATGCGGAGAAATTTGCTACTTTGAGTATTATAATACAAGTACATAAAAATATTATTTAAGTCGACATCTTTGGGGTAGGCCAGGCCTAAACCTGCCTATTCGCTACAACTGCCAGTGTTGTGAGATGAAATGAGAAGAGATTTTCGTTCATCTCAGGAACACTTTCACTTTGAACACGTTTATTAAGTTTACGTTTTAAAAAAAAGGATTTAAACTGACGATACAAAAAGTATACATTATTCGCATGACCAAAGTAGTAGTAGATCGCGTGTTGCTCGGAGTAAAGCATTTAAAAAACCAGGCAGGATTCCGCCTTAACCGTCTTTTTTGTTAATTACGTTTAGATAAAAATTTAGCATTTAATTAAATCAATGTTCCTCTCGATCGTGCAGCTTTATAAATTGAACTAATTTACTGGAAATTTTTAGCATGCCACGAATTTTTGTACCATGTAATTAAATTTTTAACATATCATTTTGGGGATTAAATGCACCCCTGAAAATAGTGCCCTAGATATTGCTAAAATAACAATATTTCATCAAGCGCCTAGCTAATATTCTATTAATTACGTAACAACACGCTAGCACCACAGAACCTACCCTCAATTATAATATTAGTCGCTGTTGTGTAGGGTGAATTCCGAAACATACGAGATATCATCTCCTTAAGGTTCCATTAGTTCAAAAGCTCTCGGAGGACGATTTTGATAAAAGATTACAATTTTGCCAAAAAAATGTATTACTCATTTAATTTAAAATGATTTTTTATGATGCTGCATTAAAAAGTCAATAGTTTTTACAAGTTCGATAAAATTGACCTCTGTTATTTTTTGGGGCATAACAAAAATGCTTGGTCCACTAAAATTCTATCTAATAATTTTTTTAAATTTATAATCCGCACCTCATTAATTCTTTAGCAAAAGAAGATCGAAAAACTTCGCAGGTCATGCAATGTCTCCATATCCTGAGATAACGTAAAAAACATATCTTCCAATACATCTATTATTTATCTCGCCGTATGTGCCGTGACACCATCTTGCTCTAGTCATGCAATGTTTATTTACAGTTTACGTAATTCATTACTTTGCAAATTTTCAGATATTAACTTTCAGTGCTTCTCAAAATTGAGCCGAGTATTCCTTACACGTTTTTAAAAGGTGGGTTTGGCTGATGCAGTAAATAGTGAAACAATTTTAAACTTGATAATTCCAATTCCTGAAAAGATTTTTCAATTAGCGAAAATGTTTCCGATGTTCAATATTCGATTTACCGATATTATTTGCAACTAATTGGTTGATTTAACAGTTTTGTACTGTATAAAAATAGACGTAAATTCAACACTACTTAATGAAAACCAAACAACCTCTTTGCTGGGTTTAACGATTTTCACCGTTTTGAATTTCCTGAAACTTTTGCTGTTCGGAGTTGAGGTTTTGGTAATCAATTTTGCATGCAGTGGAATAGTATTAAAAGGTAGAATAAATTAGAACTTTGCAATTTAAGCTACTTTAATTAAAAATGTAGATTAATCTCATTTAATAGAATTTTTTTGAACAAGAAAACTTTATTTTCGAAAAAAATGTAGACACTTTAATATATTATTATATCTAGCGAATGCGGCGAAGTGAAGAAATAATTTCCTTAGAAATATTGCAGGGTTCGGTTGGCGTGTTTTAAATTTTACTTTGCGAGACCTACGAGCAGTCTACCTAGAGTTTCTAGATGATAAAAGTAATTCAATCAACCAACTGGAAACAGTACAGATAAATTAATGTTATTTTAAAAGTCGAAGTATATTGTTTTGAGCGAATGTTGCTCGGAGTATGCCGCTTTTTTTATGGTTAGTACAACTTCTTACATGAATACCTTAACGCATACATTTTTTTTTGTTCAAAGAACAGCAGGATCTTTTTAGAAGGAGAATTTTAACTAATAATAGGTAGTAATAATATAGAAACTAGGAGCTTGCAGAAAAAATATATATTTTTTTAACGTAAACCATTATTTATCTAAAAAGGAGAGCTATAAAAAATTTAAATCGATTTATGTTTGTAGAAGTTATTGTAGAAATAACTTCAATTAATTCGAGTTGTGTGTACAAGGTGGCCACTGAAAGACTGAAAGGTTTGAAAAAGTCAGAACTTGTTCATTTTCAATCTTTTTATTTTATTTTGTAGGTTATAGAGCATCCCTTGAAGATTGAAATGGAGACCTCCCTTAGAGACCTCCTGCGAGAAATTTAATGCTAAATTTATTTGACCTCTGCATTCACCTGATTTTACGGTACCGGACTTATTTTTGTGGGACTACTTGAAAGAACGAGTTTACGTAAATAAATAATTCTCGAGCAATTCAAAAACTTAAGGGGAACATTTGAGCAGAAATCCGACGTGTGAAATTTTGTGTACGGCCATGGAAAATGCTGTGGAAAGAGCCTGTATTTGTGAGCAGGAAAATGGTGGTACTAATACTGAAAGTATCCATTAATTATATTTCTAAATATATAATAATAAAAAAATATTTGTATGTAAAAATTATTTTTGTTTTATATCATTCAATCTTTCAGTAGCCACCCTGTAATAATGTAAGCATATATTATAATCTCTTTTGGTTAAGAAACTCGGAAGTCGGAATTCCGTTTAATGGTTCTAGTAGTTATTGGTATAAACGGCGCCGCAGACGATTTTTCGAAAATTTGATGTGAAACATTGCAAGTTTCACGATTAAATGTCGTGATTGAGCCACAAATTTTAAGTAATCACAACAAATTCATGATAAAATAGAACCGGAGTGACTTAGTAAAAATTGATATATTATGTAGATCCAAATTTTAGTGAAACAGTTCAATAAGTATTAAAGTTGACTCCATAAAGTTACCTCCATGGAAAATCGATTAGCTGTGTAAACTGTCAACCCATGTACATACTTACTTCGGAGGCTTAAGTTTATGAAATGGAAGAACGGCAAGTAACAAAAATTGAAATTTTAAGCTTAAAATTAATTTGTATAAAATTTGGAGCTGTTCCAATATTTCAAATGGTAGGTAATATAAAAATCGTGTAAGTACGTTGTAAGGTTTTTTCATTGTCGAGAACATGGCGTTTCGAAGTGATTTGCACAAGTAAAATTAATAAGGCGAGTTATAGATATTTTATGACATCCTCGCATAGGCGGAGTTAGGGGAGACTGGGGTTGCTAGCAGACCCTTTCAAGAGGTGGGAAATGCATGTTTTGTATTTGGATGCCAGTTTTTATTATCGAATTAACCGAACTTGAGAGTCTAGAAAATATCCCAACACTACGTAGATATGGAGGACTATAAGGGTTCTGAAAAAACACAATCTAAAGCTTCGAAAGCTCATGCTCCAAATAGCAAATTGGGAAAATATTTGCGTGTTTCTTTGACATTTAATAATTCGTCTAAAAACGTACGTTGCACGATAACGGTCCTACAATAGGTCCCTAGGGAACATCACCGATGATTTTATAGATTCCAATAATACCTACTGTAGAAGCCTAAACACAACCGCTGCCTGTATTGGGGGAAAAACTTGTAATCTATGATAATGGGTTCGGATATGAAAGAAGATTATAATACGTTCTTCGTTTTTTATGTGCCGAAAGCGTTTACAAAGGCGAATTCTAGTGAAATTCCATAATGATATATATTATTAGGGCAGGGTTTACAAATTAGTTTAACATTGTGCATCGTGCATTGTTGATATTGAACAATCGTAGCTTTATCATAACATGAATTACATTTCAGCAACTAGCAATTTGAAATCCGATAAATTTTAAATAGTAATTTAAATTTTATATTTCAGTTGTGCATAAATTATGACTTCAAAATTCAATACAATAATAACAATCGCATATTCAAATTAAAAGCTTTGAATTACGTAACAAAGTATCGATTAAAACGTGGTTGGTACGTCATTATAAAGCGAGCTTTAAATTGAACTAAAATTTAGATAATAATCACATTGCAGATATTCAATGCATTCTCTGACCTTACGACCTTTGCTCTTTTAAATTACTACTAGGGGTTCGCATAATATTATCGTGGTTGTTAGTTTCACTACGTTTCCACATTTGCCTATGTTCAATTTCGTCTCTTTATAAGCATGAAATTGAAGCAATTTGTACGTTTTGTCAACTTACTTCTAATAGACTCGAGTGAAAAATGTGTTGTTATATTTTTTCAAGAAAAGCAATTTTTAAAAATTAAAATATCGAAATTTAATATAAAATTTTCCCTGAATATTATTTATTTGACTTGAGATTAAAATTTTTAATTTAAAATATAAAAAACTTGGGATTACTTCTGAATTTATTGCCGAATAGATAGGTGGATTTATAATGGAAATTTCGAACACTCGAAATTATTTTCTTTCAACAATAATTTAAATTTTCTTATTATCATTTTTGAGATAGAAATTTTAATAAAAATAATTTTCGGTGAAAAATTAAAATTAAGGCATGCATAAAAATTGGAAGATTAATAAATCGGTAGGTTCAGTACAAAGGTGTTCGCCGTGTTAACCGGCTAACTGTGGAGCGGCGAGTCCGAATTAATGATTTCCAGTTAAAGTTTTGTTAATTAATTTTTAATGAACTAATTGCCGGTTCAGGTAATCAATTTGAATGTTAAAGATCGTCCTAATAAACTCTTTGACATTTGTTTTAAGTTAACCGCTCCTCTTTCTTGTCGCGTGACAACACTTCATCCAGACCGTACGAAGTATATTCCGCCGACCTTATATTAAATTGTGCTCTTTGCGTAACTAATGATTGTCCATTACGTACAGTTTGTTGAGCGTTAATCTAACTCCCCTTTAAAGGTTATTTTAAATCGTTTCCTATGCTGTAAACAACTCTAATGACGTGGAAGCAGTGATAAAACCGCAGTTTAAGATTTTACATGTTAAAATCAAAGAAGGGATTAGGTGTTGCGGTAACCACAGACCGATTTGTTTTTTGGCCCGACTTGCCTGCATTTCGAAATCGTTTTCTCGACGGTTTTTGTAAATTTTCCTTCCTATATACTCGATATTATCTTTTTAGTCTGGCATGAATAAAATAGAAGAGAAAAAAGGTCATAAAAATTTGTTTGCTGTGTTGAAAAAATTATTATGCAGACATTTTTTCAACGCAGTATACCAAGGGTCAATAAATAATAATTTTTCTTTTAAAAAATCTCCAATTTTCTTTCGACAGAAATTCATTTTAGATAAAATCTTAATTACTTTCTTATCAGTTTTTCTGTCGTTACATTGCTTGGAGTTATGAATTTACCCTCGGTTTTGTAAAGCATCCTACACAGTGTCTCGCAATACAAAAATTACGCATAATCGTCAAAAATATATAATATTTTCAATTTACATTATTAATAATTTTCCAACTTGAAATATTTCAAATTTCAAATTACACCAGAGGTGCCTACTCCCCTGAGTAGTGCGGTTAAAAAATTCGATACTGGATGGGGGACATAATTAAAAATAAAAAATTCAGTAGTCGGCTCACTCCAAATTAAATCAAATTAATTCTATAAAACTGAGCGAAACAAACAGTAATTGTTTAAAAACGTTAAACAAAATTTGAAAATGAACAATATTATCTGGCACCTTCCTATCTTTTGAATGTTAATTTATCTCCGAAAGCTTTGAAAGCTCGTATATGTTCAACACAGTACAATAACAATACTAACGATACTATAATGCAGATTAGGCCCACCGAAACACTTTATTCAATCTGGTACATACTCTTTTAATTAATTAACGCTGTTACACTTACATTAAGGAAAATCAAATAACTTGGGGTTGCATAAGCGTTTGTTAAATGTTTTCAAAAAAAAAAAGCTTTCAGGCAGTATTAAGTAATTTTGTTTAGTGTAATTGAAAAACTTTGTCGATAAAACGTACTGCAGTTGAACCGCATTTCGGCTTTTCAATTTTAGTGGAAAACGGAAAAAAAATTTCAGAAAATTTCAAAATTTTCAGGGTTATAAACTCCTTTAATAATAAAGCGTTTTCTTTTGACTTTTGTATAAAAACCGAGTGTATCGTGATGGCTTTTAATTTTAAAAATCGATAAACTTACCATAAATTAATTTTTTCTTTGATTTATCGCCGCAATAGTCACATCACTCCGCCACTACATGTTTCACCGGTGTAGTCATGCATGTTCAAGTGCCTGAACCTAGCTGGCAAAAGTTAGTGGAAACCAAACCTTACGCATTCGTAGACGCTAGTACTGCACTGATCCAATAGAAGCCCAGAACTTTTACGTCACGATATTCCAAATGATACAAAACCATAACCTGTGCGCACTTTTCCCAACTACGTAACAATTTTCGATTTTCAAGTACAGTTCAGATTCGTGACCCGAATAAACCTCACAGTTTTCTGTAACATTTCAAATGAAAAACCTCATCTGCACTCATCTGAATGCAGCAAGTCACTTGAAAATATTAACAATTTCGTTATTAATTTGCTTCCCCCACATTGTTAAATAAATTGGTTAATTTCATCATTCAAAATGATTTTGAATTTATTTCTACAGTGAACTGCATCCGATGCAAATCCGATGAATATATAAAAATATACATTATTAGTACTACTTCTACTACACTAACTTATTCCGACCTCAACTTGGACACAATCCAAATCCCTTCAATATGTTTTAGTACAACTCTGCATTATTCTATAGTTCATATTATCTATTTTTGATATTATACTATTATAAAAAAACGTTTCAATAAATTAGTTACTTTGTTTGGACGTTGATTATAAATTTGAGAAAGATACGCAACCATATACGCAAAATTATGCAATACTCATAAATATGGTAAATTTTGTGCAATTTTTTATTTTATCAAATTTTTTTTTTGTCAAGTATTTTGTCAAATAAACTGTAAAACTGCAATTAGACGCTTTGAAATGCTTCTAGGCGCATTTAAACAGTTAATTTGCTAAATGCGCAAATTACTACTGGTTTGCGCAAATTTATTGAGCGTCTGTTTAAAGGTGCATCTAGACGCTCAAACAATTTGTAACAACGGTGCATAATTTTTAAGCCAAATTTTATTGGTTTAAAAATTACCACCGTAATTTCGGTGCAAAAAAGTAACTAAATCTATTTCTACTTCTTTTTTTACAAGGTTTAGGTACCCACGTTATTTCCACGGTCTGCCAACGTCACTTCTACCTTTTGGTTTATATTTCCAATCTATTATTCCGAATAACCGTTAGCTGTGTGGGTTCCGGTGCTGAAGGTTCGAGGTTTGATCCCACGCCTTGTCTTCATGTTATCCACTTTAGGTTTTTTTTCCTGCAGGGAAGGAGGAAACCTTCATAGGCACCACCCCATCAGGGATGGTAGTGTCAGATTTTACTGACTAAAACCCCCTCCCCGACGACAGCAGGCTTTACCTTCTCGGCATTACTTCCGCTGTCGTCTGCGATCTTCCCTGCTGCATCGATGATGCAGGCTCCCGATGACCTCCCGGTTTAGCACGAAAGTTTGTGTCCGGGAGGTCAGGCACTATCACTTGATTCTACTTTTTCAATTGAACCGGACACACCGCTCGCCGCGATCCAACACGTCGCACCGGGTCACCTAGTGGTCCCTGAACGTCAGCATAGGTGAAAGTCCACTCGTCATTAACTTAATAGGCGGAAATTCCGGCGACAAAGTTAAGACCGAGCCGACCGTCATCCATACCGGAGGCTCCGAGCCCCCAAGCGACCCTGCAAATCATATTAAATCACAGAGCGCGATGCAACCGGGTCATCTTGAAAAACTTGTGGTCGCTGGCAGTGCCAGTCCACTCGACTTTATATTTGACGGCACTATTTTCGCGATCGTCCCCCTCCACTTTAGGTTAAGGACCCCTAAGGAGCCCTCCGAAATTGACTTTTTCCTATTAACTACGATATGGTAAAGTTTAAGGTTTACAGAGTAATATTAAATTATAAAATTCTTGGATGAGGGATTTTAAATATGAAAAAAATAACTTTGAAAATTGTAAATTTTACACATTCGCACCTTACGGATCGGCAGATGCAACACGTCTCCCGTACCGGTTACATCGATGAAAGGTTACTGTTTTGTCATTATTTTTTTTATGCGATTTTTTGGGGGTGAAACGTAAAAGGGAACTGCGGCATACCGCAACTATACTTTTAAATGCTAAATCCAGGTTTTCTATGACCCCGATTTTTTTTGATCCCGGTTTTCTTGATGGAAGGTGCTTCAAGTATGTTTAGCCCAGTAAACCATCTCCGAGCCTTCCGCTCGCTGTTACCCTGTATATCGGGATTCAGGGTAACAGCGAAACTGCAGTCATACGGTGAGGTAATGGCGATTAGTCATTTTTGATAAGCTGCCTACATTCACAACTTGAATGGAAGGAGTTATTCGTTTGTGCATTTCCTAAACACTTCGTTTGTTTTTGCAGTGGTCATGTATTCGACTATAGTCATTGCCATGAAAGAAGACGTCTCGTCATAGATTGACTGAATATAGCAACGACGTATTGCTTATGAGCATTACCAGTCATTTTGTATTGATATGACAAAGCACGAAAATATATTGCACGTGTTTCCAGTAACGACATACGCTGTTGCGTTTGTTAGACGATAGTAAAAGACAGATATACTCATAGCATGTCGTAACTAGTACCGGAAAAAGAATTTGATTCGCGTAGTAATTTATATAAAATTTCTGTCACTTTTAGTATTTTTGAAGTTTGGAGTTTTCGTGGTTTAAGTTTTCGGTTTGTGGATTTAAGCTTGTCAAAATTAGTCAAAATACAAAATTAGTTCTTTTCAGAACTCTCGAAATGTCTAGTTCTGTACGTGGAAGAACATTAAAATCTCAATCGCAACAGTTGATTTTAAATTTATTAAATTATTTTGAACTTGAAAAACAGCACGGGGGCAGTTTAATTCCATTACAGTGTGTTCAAGAGGTGAATATAAAAAGATTACTTTACATTAATTTTATATTTATAAAATATGTTATAAATTGCAGCGTGTTGCCAATGCTTTAGGAATCAGTGTATCTTCTGTTGCCCGGATTAGAAACCGTAGTTCACTAAATCCAGAATTATCAAGTCCCGGTAAAAACCGAAAACGTAGGAAAGCTAAAACTAGCGATTTACCAGAAACATCGAAAATGAACATTAGAAACACAATTTATAACATGTACAGTCAAAGTAAGTTTCGTTGTCATTTATAATTAACACAAAATGTAATTTGTGTATTTTTTGCAGAAAGACATTTAACCGTTGCTTTGTTAAACAAGGAGATTGAACAGCTGCATATTTTACTAAGCAACAGGAGCTTAAATCGTGTTTTGCACGAAATTGGTTTTAAATTTGCTAAAGAAAATAATCGAAGAGCATTGGTCGAAAAAAGCAGTATTGCAATAGATCGAATTCATTTTTTTCAGAATTATAGAAATAATTTAAATTCTCAGTTTCAACGTGATGTCGTGTTTTTAGATGAAACATGGATTTTTTCTAAAGGTAATCCTGGAATGTCGTGGCAAGATGGCTCTACAAAAAGCGTTAGGAAACCAGAAGGTTATGATGGAAAACGTTTCATTGTACTTCACGCTGGGTCAAAATCTGGATTTATTAATAATACCTCATTAGTGTTTGCTTCAAAATCGCAAAAAGAGGATTACCACGGTGAAATGAATGGTGAACTGTTTAAAAAATGGGTTGCTGAAAAATTAATATGCAATTTAGAAGAACCATCTCTCATAATTATGGACAACGCATCGTATCATTCTACTGTAGTAGAAAAAATGCCTACTTCGGCATGGACAAAACCAAATATTGCAGCATGGTTAACTGCAAACAATATTGAATTTGAACCGTCCTGCTTTAAACCAGAATTGCTAGCTCTAGCTAAACTACATAAAAAAGAAAAACGCTACGAAGTGGACGAATTATTAAGAAGCCACGGACATGAAGTTTTACGGTTACCACCATACCATTGTGAATTCAATGCAATTGAATTAGTATGGGCTCATTGTAAAACTTACTACAACAAGCACATTGGAAGAGATGGTTATGGTAATGAAAACGTAATTGATATGTGGAATGAAGCATTAGAAAATTGTTCTCCTGAAGTATGGAAAAACTGTGTTTGTCACACCGAAAAGGTAATACAAGATTGGTATGAGCGAGAAAAGGCTTTAGATATAACGGTCGATGAACTTATCATCCATGCTAATGGCTCCAGTGATTCTGAAGAAAGTGATTACGACTGATTGTTTCCGGAATTTTGGATTTTTGTTTTTATTTTTGTTTTGTAATTTGCAGGAGTATTTTGCATTTCTCGCTAAAAATGGTGAGAACCAAATTTGTAGAGAATTAAATTCTCCACCTTTTTTATACGAGAAATTTTGTTGTAAAATTATTATTTATTGCTAATTAATGCTAATTAATATGTACAATTTTTATGTCCAAAACATTAATTATTTTTGTTTGATAATTAATAAATAATTAAATTAGAGCGATTCTTTTTTTTTATTGTTGAAATAATTAAGACGTTGTTTAATCTTAATCATCCTACGACTTCCGAAATTCGATCATGGTCAGCGCTACGTATTCCCAAATTGAGTGTTCATCGTAAAGCTCAGGTTTCAGGTAAAGTAACCAAAAATTTTCGATGTGGTGGCAGTTAATCCGAAAAATTTCAATTAATTCAACTCTTTAACGCCGTGGGGTGTTACACAATTTTGTTTTTCTTCAGGTCTGTGTGAAAAGGCAAAACAATGTAATTGCCAAAAGTTAGTTTTGAGTAAAGCTCTGAACAGATTGACAAAGAAATTATCAACGCAACGGTACAAAAATCTCAAAATCGCAATTTTTGCCATTCATTGTTTTGCTTTTGCATTGCACAGGTGCTGTATACCTATACTTATGCTGTGTCTTATTTTGAATTTGTTCATAACTATTGCTTAATAAATAAATAAATTTGGTAAGCGACAATAAAAACATAAAAGTTTCCTTTCAGCATAACCTATATTTGGTTTGACAGGTGACAAGTTCAAATTTGTTAAACTAAAAGGAAAGTGAGAAAGAAAATTAAAAAAAAAAGATAACCAATATATTCTTATTTTAAAATACACTTCATTTGACTAGGGAGTATTGGCTTAGTTCAGACGATTATGCTTTTATGACGAGATGTCAACTTTCGTGGCAATGACTTTATAATAAAAGTCGTTTCTATCAACCAGAACGCTTTGGAAATACTTTATGTATTATTTAATTTGTTTACACTTTACTGATTGTAATTTGATCCATGCTTGAAATTTGTTTTCAAATTCAACATAGAAAGTTGATTTTATAAAATCACCGGACATTATGTAAAAATCCCGGACATTTTAAAAAATCACCGGACATTATGTAAAACTCCCGGACATTTTATAAAATTCCCGGCCATTATGTAAAACTCCCGGCCATTTTATAAAACTCCCGGACATTATGTAAAATTCCCGGACATTTTGTAAAAATCCCGGAGATTTTATAAAATAATTGGGCATTATGTAAAACTCCACATTTTATAAAATTCCCGGCCATTATGTAAAACTCCCGGACACTATGTAAAATTTCCGGACATTATATATAACTCCCGGACATTTTGTAAAAATCCCGGACATTATGTAAAATTCCCGGACATTATATATAACTCCCGGACATTTTGTAAAAATCCCGGACATTATGTAAAATTCCCGGACATTATATATAACTCCCGGACATTTTGTAAAAATCCCGGACATTATATAAAACTCCCGGATATTTTGTAAAAATCCCGGACATTATGTAAAATTCCCGGCCATTATGTAAAACTCCCGGCCATTTTATAAAATTCCCGGCCATTATGTAAAACTCCCGGCCATTTTATAAAACGCCCGGCCAATTTATAAAACTCCCGGACATTTTATAAAACTCCCGGCCAATATGTAAAACTCCCGGCCATTATGTAAAACTCCCAGCCATTTTATAAAACTCCCGGCCATTTTATAAAACTTCCGGTCATTATGTAAAACTCACGGACATTTTATAAAATCACCGGGCATTATGTAAAACTCCCGGACATTTTATAAAATTCCCGGCCATTATGTAAAACTCCCGGCCATTTTATAAAATTCCCGGCCATTATGTAAAACTCCCGACCATTTTATAAAACTCCCGGACATTATGTAAAATTCCCGGACATTATAAACTCCCGGACATTTCATAAAACTCCCGGCCATTATGTAAAATCCCGGCCATTATGTAAAACTCCCGGCCATTTTATAAAACGCCCGGACATTATGTAAAATTCCCGGACATTATATATAACTCCCGACATTTTGTAAAAATCCCGGACATTTTATAAAACCCCCGGCCAATTTATAAAACTCCCGGACATTTTATAAAACTCCCGGCCAATATGTAAAACTCCCGGCCATTATGTAAAACTCCCAGCCATTTTATAAAACTCCTGGCCATTTTATAAAACTTCCGGTCATTATGTAAAACTCACGGACATTTTATAAAACTCCCGGACATTATGTAAAACTCCCGGTCATTTGTAAAACTCCCGGCCATTTTATAAAACTTCCGGTCATTTTGTAAAACTTACGGACATTTTATAAAATTCCCGGACATTATGTAAAACTCCCGGCCATTTTATAAAACTCCCGGAAATTATGTAAAATTCCCGGACATTATATAAAACTCCCGGACATTTTGTAAAACTCCCGGACATTATATAAAACTCCCGGACATTTTGTAAAACTCCCGGACATTTTATAAAACTCCCGGACATTTTATTATTATTAAGTTTAACGTGGAATCCTAACAACGGCATATATCCCATGCTATCTTATTGGGAATTTACATTAACCATGCGCCACTACGCGTCCATAATATTAACTACTCCGTTTATATACCCAAAATTTTATACGTGTATTTGTCAATTAATTATTTGTCAATTAACTCCCTTAACTGAAAGAGCTAATTTAGTTTACAAGTTAAAATGTAAACAGTGCGGTCTTTATTACGTGGGTCAAACTTCACAGTGGCTTTCAAAACGTATATATCAACACCGTTATGACATCCGTTTAGGTAATAGCAAAACTGGTTTATCTAAACACATTATAGAGACAGGACATTCCACTGCAGATGATGATGTCGAGGTTTTAGTGTCGGAGAATAACTACTATAAACGTATTTTCTTAGAATCAGCCTACATATCTACAACAAATAATAACATGAACATACAAAATGACTATAAAACATTAAATCATGGTTACCTGGAGCTTCTAAAAAGATTTTTGGAGAAGATAGAAACCCGATCCTGATGTTATTTTAGTGCCTTCACTATTGATCTTTAATTTGTTTTTAACTATTGTAATTTTCACTTTTATGCAATCTTCTACTCTTGAGAGGTTATATCCATGTTTTCGCGGTTTTTGGTATGAATTTAAAATTTTACATGTTTGCAAGATCTCATTGGAAGAGATATAAATTATATAGGTGGCTTCACACAATCATAATTTATTTGACATTCAACAAAAATTTTATTATGTTTTTAACTAGGCTTTTGCCGTTCATGATTTTTTTGTGTAATTTTTAACCCCGTTAAAATATTATTAATATTCCTCCATACCATAGTCATCTCGACCAGAAACATTGTTCATCTTGGTTTGCCTGGTGAGTCTGCCTCTCAAGGGTGATTGCGTTGATTTCAATATTGTATCTTTTAGCCTTGAAGATGGCGTAATTATAACGCCGAAACGTTGGCTTTAGCAAACTTTTAGTTTCATTTTGGTCTCCTAAATCCCAAAAACATATTCTCTCAATTAATTGTGTGTTAGAATTTGAATTTTACCACTATTACAACGCAGTCGACTAGCTCAGGGGTCGGCAACCTTTTGAGATGGAAGAGCCAAAAGTTACAATTTACAAAATTTCCCAGTTTTTAAAGAGCCACTAACATTTTTGTAGATTTGATTTTTGATTTAAAATAAATAGCTTTAAATATGAAATAATATTTATTCATATAAAAATAGGTATACAAATGTTTCGCACAAAACATATTAAAGTATTTTAGCTAGCTCTGCTAGAATAATAAAATTAGTAATCAAATATGAGTGCCTCAATTCGCGGCATTTCTTTTAGAGCTGTCCACTTGTGCAGCGTGACGTGCATACTTTTCTGGACCTCCAACTCTTCTAACTTGCTCTTGAATTCTGTGAACTTGCCACTCCACAAGTGTTTGGTTTTAAAATCCAGCAATTGCATTTGAACCGAACCAGCATCAATTCCAAATGGCTCAATGTTGATCTCATTTGTACTTGTGTTGAGAGGATTTACTATGAACGCCAGAGTACTTGCGTTTGTTTTGAATTGCTTAAATCTCTCAGCGAATCCATCCTTCATTTTGTTTATAGCCATGCTGAAGTAATTCGTGTCTATAGTTGCATTGGTTTCTTCACGATATTGCTTCAGATTTTCGAAATGAAGTATTTTACCGCTCTCCATGTCTTCGACAAAAAGAAGTAATTTATTTTCGAAACAAACCACTTCTTCAAGCAAGGCAGAGGCTGGGTTTCCCTTTCTTTGCAGTTTTACATTAAGCTCATTTAGTTTCTTTGTGATACCCACCATGAAGTTGAATTTTTGCAGCCATTTGTCTTCTTTCAATTCGGGATGGACAATGCCTTTTTCATTGAAAAATGTTTTTGTTTCACTCAAGCAAGAAGCAAAACGTTTCAATACGTTACCCCTGGAAAGCCATTGCACTTTATTGTGCAGAAGTAGGTCAGAATACTGACTTTCTATTTCTTGAAGAAATTCCTTAAACTGGCGATGGTATTAGAGTGCTTTTGCCAAAATGCTGTTAATGATATTAATTAGCAAGTTCATGACCTCAACTATTTCGGCCGGAAATGTTTGGGCACAAAGCGCCTCTTGATGAATTGTGCAGTGAAACATTAAAATATCGTGGTTTATTTTTTGCCGAAGAATTGTTGTTACCCCTTTATGTGTTCCTGTTATACTTCTGGCTCCATCAGTTGCTATGGAAACGATTTTATTTATATCGATTGCATAGTCTTCCAGGCATTTTTGCACAGCATTCGCTATATCTTCTCCACGAGTTTGCCCTGAGAGCGGCAGCAATCCTAGCAGTTCTTCTAGTGGATAATATAATTATTAATATTTGCACATGGAACTGGAGAGCCGCATCTTAACATCGAAAGAGCCGCAGGTTGCCGACCCCTGGACTAGCTATATTAGTACAATACGCATTAATAACTTATGTGAAATATCGTGCAAGTCAGATTTACACAGGGAAACGTCAAATAATTAAAGTGTATGAGCGAGTTATTGGAAATAAGTCTTGGAAAAATCGTGTTAAAAGTATGTTTATATCAAATAGCAATTTATCTTGTACACATTTTTTAAATTTACCAGAAACTTTTAGAAAAAAATATTCGTCAGTCATCAATCGCAAATAAAATTTCGGCAGTGTAAACGTGTAGAAATTTTATCCAATCACGCTCGAAGGTCACAGTTTTAGTACAATTTAGTTCTGCATTCTTAAAACGGATAGACTATAGTAACGGTCAAGTGTTGCCATACATTGACAAGACTTAAGCTTAATTCACACGGCATTGTACTACACCATTGACTACACGTTGTTTTGCAGTATACGTTTTAACGAATACGTAGTGGCGCATACATTGTACATAGAACTGTTCACACGTCCTTTGTACTGCAAAAAAACGTATACAGCTAAATACGTTTAACGAATACTCACCGGACTTGTCAAGGAAATCGAATGAACTTTAACGTATTCGGTTTGCAGTAGCGCATAGTATTTAACTGTCTCTTTCACACGGCACGATGTCATACGTTTTTCATCGAAAAGCAACTGAACAACGGTATAGTATCTAGGAGAGATTGCGCGTATTTTAAGTTTGTCATTTAAAAAACGGCCGATGAATCTTCTATAGATTATGAATTATTAATTTCTTTAGTGGAACAAAAGCCCGTTTTGGGGGATAAAACTATGGATCTTTATAAAAATCGCGTCGCAGCTCAAGCAGCTTGAAAGGAAATCAAGATAGTATCGTAGTATGCAATCCAAATTTCGAGAAAAAAGAAGAAAACTCCAGTCTACTCCGGTTGATCGACGTGTGAAACCTGCGGCTATTCGTTTTTACACGAATGAAAATTTACCGTATGAATACCCGGCTAATCAGCGTTTCGTGCGTTTAAAATCGAATACAACAAAAAACGTGCTGTACAATGCCGTGTGAACCCAGCTTTAGTTGTTAGGAAGAATACGGGATGCAGTTTTAGGTCGTACCCAGGACCAGATTCGATTGAACTGTTATTTTCCTTCCAAAAATATTTTAAGGTGAAGTGGGGTAAGTGGGTAGTAAATTCAGCTTAGTTTGAATTTAAACAGCAATTACAAATCAACTGAGAAAGAAAATAACATTTTTGATGTTGCTCTCCTTTCTTTAGAGTCAAATTAATATTCTAGTGTATAAAACAATTCTTCTTCTTCTTCTTCACTTCACTTCTTGATCTATTAATAGAAATGAAAACGGGGCAAGGGTGTAAATTTATGCTTCTAGAAAGAAATTTTTATCTACAATGACAGTTTTCAAACACGTGATTATTAACATTTTCGATGCGTTTACGTTGTAGAAACCGAGATTATACTTAACTCATCACTTATAATGCAGATGGAGTTTATTTCACTTTTTCTTCACAAATTTTAGAGTCTTGTATCTACACATTTGCCCCGGATACAAACTTACCTCACTTCACTATTATATCTTTCATATTTGCATACAAGCAAGATGGTTTACAATGTAAATAAATTTACGATAAATATTTGAATTTTCCGCCACGAGTTTGAAGGAAGATAACAGGAGTGATAATGGAGATGAAAGGAAAAATGTGCAGTCGGGCCCGCGCGAGGCAGACAGCAAGTTTGACTTTTGTAGTTTTCGAAGTTAAAAATAAAATTTTAATGGAATAAATAGATGAAAAGTGTTTTTGAAGTTTTCTTTGTGAACTTTTAGGGGTCGTAGAAAACACGACAACTTTAAATTGGCGACCCATCGTGACGCTAATTTTTCATAACCACGATAAGGAAAATTTAACAAGTTTTACAGTATTGGCTTTACCGATAATTGCGTGGGATGCGATTAAAAATTGGATTTACTTTAGCCCTAAGATTAGAGTTTTTCTGTTAAGATGGGCGATAAAGATAAACCTTTAGGGGAAAGCACTATGGAAAAATGAATGTGGATGCATCAGAAGAAGATTTCTTCAATCCTCCTAATGTTTTTCAAAGTACTATAAATCCTGAACTTGGATTATTAACAAAAATAATACAAGAAAGCGCAAACAAAACGAACAAAAAAATAAACACAACAAATCAAGAAATAAAAAAGGATATAAATAAACCCCAGATCGAGTTTCAAAAGGAGATGAAAAATTTGGGAACAACTCTTCAAGATATACAGGAAAGAGCTGTCACGGAAGAAAAACTAACGGGAGCATTCAAGAAATATAAACAAATTTGGAAGAACAAATAAAACGTTTAAAAGGCAACGTGGAAGAAAGCATGCGAGGAACATCGATACAAGAGAATTTTATTGAACGACTCGTAAATGAAACTAACAAAAATTATTTTGGAAATATAGAAGAAAATTTAAAACTTAAAAAAAAACAACTAGAAAAAACAAAAAAGAAATTTCAAGAGGTAGAAATTAAAGCCATAACTATTATACTTGTCATGACATTCAAATTATCAGTCAAGAACTTGTACAAGACAAAATCAAGATAGATTCGATACAAGGGAAAATAAAAGCATTGGAAACTAAAGTGAAAAATGTAGACGGAAGGATGGATGAAATGAATACAAAATTTGAGGAAAAAACACATCAAGTGAAATTTGAATCTGAATTTCAATTCAGATAAACTGATAAAATTCTATGGTGATGGAAATGATATGAAAACGATTAGGTCTAGTTGATTAAATTTAACAGGATGGTCGGTACAACACCCAAATTATGGACGTCCTTAACAAGAGTTGTCTCGTGGAAGCCTGTGAGATGGAGGTGGAAGACTGGGGTGCCGATTACAAGAATAGACCATGAACTTAATTTTGTGTCAAATTAGAAAGAATGATGAAATATTTACAAAACGTGAACAAAAGAAAAATTTTAATTTTGAAACAAATTTAGTTTAGTTTATTAAATCAAAAGGGATATTATTTTAATTTAATTTCAGTTATAATTTTCAAACTTCAAGTTCATGTAAATTTATTTTTGACTCATACCGGTGAAAAACCATTTATTTACCATCAAATGCATTTTTTATATAATTATTGTCTTTCGTAAAGATTATTTTAACAAAATTTTTCTCAATCCAAAGGGGGAAGTTGAACTGTTATTTCCCTTCCAAAATGTATTTTATATCTTTCATATTTAAATACAAGCAGGATGGTTTACAATGTAAATAAATTTACGATAAATATTTGAATTTTCCGTCACAAGTTTGAAGGAAGATAACACTCCGTTAATGGAGATAAAAGGAAAAATGTGCAGTTGGGCCCGCGCGAAGGGACATAGCAAGTTTGACTTTTGTATTTTTCGAAGTTAAAAATAAAATTTGAAATTTTAAAGTTTTCTTGGTGAACTTTTAGGGGTCGTAGAGAACACGACAATAAATTACACTGGTCAACAGTGAAACAGTAATCATCAGAGATATAGATCGTAGTTTTGCACGCTAAATCCGTTCCCATTTTTGTTCCATCACCCTCCATTTATCAGTTATCCGCCATTTTATTTTTTTTCCACATTTTTTCATTTTCAATATTTTGTAGTGCAGTAAAAAATGGGAAAGGGATCAAAGTTTTGATATTACCAAAAAAATTTTATAAGTAAAATATGAAATTTCCTTCAATATTCGATTTTCTATAACTATATTCTATAATCTATAACACAACTAATAATAGTTGTAGGTACGCTAACTTTTTATGGCTGATATTACAGTAAAAAGATAGAGCAATAAGAATATATTATATTATGTGTGAAAATAATTTGTAAGATTTTTGTGTACGTTACCTATATTGTTTTTCTTTTCGTTGAAAATTTCCCAATTTTACCATTATGAAAGTTATTTGGTAATTATTTTAAAAATAATTTTTATTTTAAATCGCAAAAATGTACGTGTATTCTATGCATAGTTCTGTAAAAATGACGGGTCACCACAGATCTTTTTCTGAAAGATTTTTGAAAAAACCCAAAATGGCGGATAACCGGAACATGGAGGGCGATGGAACAAAACTGTAAATGAGTTTGGATTCGGCGTAAAAAAACTATGATAGAAAAGTTTATCTTAGACCTCTGATGATTGAAAAAAGTTTGATTTTGTTGACCAGTGATGTTATTATAGATTGCCATATTTTTTAATTTTTGTTTTTTTTAAATTATAATAAAGAAATGGATCGAAAATCTGATAAGCTCACGATAAGTTATTTGAAATTTGGTGATTTTTAAAAATTTGATTTGTTTAGTTTCGCGAATTTTGTATAATAGAATTTATTAATTACGTGAGAGCAAGTTAACAATTATCTGAAATTAAATTAAGGGTAAAATTCAAAAATAAAAATTATGTAGTTTAAAGTTGGTTACCAGAACTAAACGTTATTGTAAATTTTGACCAGAGCTGGTCAAAATTAGAAGAACGAAAGAATGGACATTTTGGAAAATTAAAATTATTAGTTATGAAGTTTTTGGAAAGAATAGACAAACATGTAAATGTTGAATCAAGAAATTAAAATTGACATGTGAGATTTTGGTATGTCTTGAAAAACTGAGTGGAATATTTTAACTTTGGAGATGATGGATTTGGTAAAAAATTGAAATTTTGGTATAGTGTAATAATAAAATGATAGTGTTGGATAAGAAAAATTGATGGTCACGTGAAATCTCCAATTTGTAAATGAAAATAATAATTAAAATGCAATACCGAGAATAATTGTAAATCGAATTGGATACACCATGTCCTGATATTATCTCATAAGACGTTCCTACAAAAATTTATGATGGTAAAATGGAAAACTTTTTGAATGTTGCCACAGCAAAAATTTGAAAGCAATAGCTGATTAGCTGAATAATTTGAAGTTCTATGCGCGAAAGAAAGTTTAAATTAAAGATAATAAAATTTGAATGGTGAAAATCAAATATGAAGGACTGTATTTCCACCGATTTGATAATTTGCTCCACACATTTTGTATGATGATAATTTTGTTAAAATTAAAAATGTTATTGATAATAATTAATTGGAAAAATAAATTTAACTGTTCGTTTTCGAAAATTTAATTGTTCTTATGATCAAGTTTTGTCTATGTATAATCACACGATGTTTATTCGCATGTAAAAGGTTTATGTATTATTTTGTTAATATAGCACTCAATAAGGATTTTACCTCTTTTTGTTTTTCGGGGTTTACGTGCAAGGTTCGCGTAGTTTTGAAAATGTTTCATTTCTCTAATCGGAAGCTAGACCGGAGCATATTTGCTGAAGGTGTTTTCTTGCGATAAAGTTTTCCAAGCATCTTGGGGGATAAAAAAAAATTTGGCTCAAAACATAGCAATATGATATTGCGAGCGCAGATTGTTTCCTCTGTCCAATTGAACGGACGGAAGGATGTGAATAATCGTAGGTTTATCTTTTCAAAACCTATAATCAACGGTTTTGAGCTAAGCCGGATAATAGAGAACAGTAAGAAAAACTTAGCTTTAGCTGATAAAGCAGTTATTTAAACGCTATTTGCTTAATTACACCAATTAAAAATAATCAACAATTAAAGCTCAATTAGCATTATCATTTATGGTTCCAACAGATTTTATAAAACAATGTATCTACGCACTTCGATATTTTCCACCGGCGCCGCGTTGGGCCACTTGTTTCTGTAATCGCAGTGTTGTCCCAAGTTCAAAATGAATTAGTATCTATAATAAGATTGAGAATATCTAAACACTCATTTTCTTTAAATAATCCTGATAGAATAACAAGAGAAAAAACAAAATCGAAAATTATAATAAAGCGTGGAATTATTTAACAGATTTGAGAAATCGGCAGTCACAGTAAAAAGCTCAAGTTCTCATTTAAATTTGAATGAAAATATAAATTAATAATTAAAATAATTTGGAAGAATCTTCATACAGGGTGTCCTCGCGACCGACGCAACCCTTTCAGGTGGCGATAAGATTTCTAAAAAAATGTTAAAATCCTTGAGGATAGCCGGCATTAAAGCAATGTTTTTAATTTTTACTTTCAAATGGCCATAGCACGGGAAGTATTCATTTTTTAATGTTAATCGTTTATTACGAGTACATTTTTGTATAGCGTGAAATTAGCACATATTCGATTAGATCCCCTTATTGTCCAAAATTAATCGTTTTCGAGTTTAATCAAATTAAATAAACCCTTTAATCTTTTAAACTAATCGCTTTGGAAAAAAAGGATGGCCTTTTCTGGATTGAAAATTTAACGGACTATAACTTTAGTCTAGAAACTAATTCATTTCAAGGGGTTTGCAAAAAAAATACAATTTCAATTTAATCCACAACTCGAAAACGGTTGATTTTAGATAATGAAGGGTTCTAATCTAGTTGGTAGATAGTTTCATACTCTTTAAAAAAGCACTAAATTATTAATTTAAAAAAAACAACACTTTCGGTGCTATGGACATTCGAAGGTAGAAATTGAAAAAATTACTTTAAAAGGGTCAACCTCTTAAAAAGATTAGATTTGGTTTAGAAAAGTGTCTTCTATCACTTTACTTAAAAGGTGTCTATTGGTCAACGTATTTAGAGATAGAAAGAACCAGATGCAAATCATCTATAAAGGAACATCGAGTATACATTTTAGAAAGACTTGACTGAATTCTGGTTCACCTTTCGTGGTGGACCACAGTAGGATTTTTCACTAATCAAATATGTACCTGCTAGTCCCAGTTAACATTATAAATGTCCAAAATGTTTTCCTACGGAAGAAATTTACGGTGTAAAAATCGTCTATTTCCGTGGTAGGTCCCCTCTATGTCCGTCACGCATTTTCCTCACGCAACGGGCATAAGCAGAGAAAACCGGAAACTGTGTAAACGAAACAAAACCGGAAATATAAATATTATATCGATAGCTCAATTCCATCATAACGTAACAATTAAAAAAAAATCATTTTTGATTTAGTTGGCTAGATGGTAAATCTCAACAGGAAATGTTAAATATCTTCTTCTATTTGAAAACATCGAAGATACCTTTTTTATAACACTTTTGAAACATTTCACTTTCATTTCGAGCAAATTTTTGATCATTATTTTATTTTATATTAAGATGTAATTCGATAATCATCATTAAACATTAAATAAAGACATTTACCTAATACCTATGTACTATATAAAAGGATAAATCCTGTTTGTTTATTATAAACCACAGCCAGAAATAATTTAAATAGTTATGTCCTATATCACTTAAACTTTACAATTCCAATTTACAACCATAGCTAAAAATTCCAAAAATGAGAGATGGCCAAGCTGAGAATTTAGTTTTTTCTGAATTATTGGACTAATTTCTTTGGTCACTTGCTTGTGAAAAAGATTAATAACCCGAGGCGCAACGAAACTTATGAATTCGCCGATAATTTTACTGAATCCTTCGTCGTTGTTCAACCCCGTCATATTCAACTGAAAAGAACATTTTTAGTATAAATTTGTCTGTAATTTAGAAATTGCCTTACATATATAGATCCTATTTTAATTGTCATTTTGTAATCGTCAATTAGAGATGGTTCGATGTTATATTTTGTTACAGTTGTAATATTTATGTCCGCAACTTCTAAGCTGAAACAGTTCCCAAGTTATGAAAAGTGTTAAATTTATAATTGCGAATAACTTACTCGAGTTCACCATCTGTTAAAATTCCCATTAAGCCCAGCAAATTTATATGTCCCTCATGTAACGAAGTTATTTTAACATTTTTGACATGATAGTTAACGTAGAGATTTAAATTTGAACTAATTGTTAACGAAACCACATCGAAATCCAATAAACCCTTTATAACTAAGTTTTTTAATTTTAAATTTGTTCTAAAATTTATAAACATGTAAATTAAAAATAAATAGGAACTTAAGATTCGCCTTACTGCAATAATACGTTGTTATCGATGTAAAGACGTACGGTGTCGTTAAACGCTAAAGGATCACAAGGAGGAATTTCATATGGCGGTAAGCCCTTATACAGGTGTCGTCTTAAGCACTGAATGGATTCGTTAAATTTTTTTTCATAATATTCATTAGAGCTACCCAATACTTCTACAAATCAATGATAATTTCCTATGTATCGAAAAGAAAGGAAAACATACCTGCGATACGCATTTCGTCCGTTGTTGAACCACGATTCATATTAAAGGTCGCGAAAGTTACAATTATTCCAAAAAAGACACGCATTTTTAATTAAAGTATTGCAATCCCTTCAAGTTCAATAGATTTTATTGACAAAGTCTAAACTCGTACACGATTTATATAAATTCTGATAATAAAGTATTTATCTATCGATGTCAATTTATTCGATCAAATATCGTACCATATATTTTTTAAGAAACTTAATTAGTCATGAAATGAAATTTGAAAACTTAGTATTTAATTTGCTCTATGTTAGTATTCATACACTATTGTAAAGCGATATTTATTTTTGCGAGATACTACTTGTGATGGATGAGTTTTTAGGAATCGAAGTTGATAAACAAATAAGATATCACTATCGATCTGTGTTATAATAAACAATTAAGTTAATTGCCTTATCAATTATTAGCCTGTCTGATGTCAAAATCATACTTAATGCTTCTTGCTATTTATATAATATTAAAACACAGTAGACATAACCATATCTCATAACTCATGGGGGAGAGGCTATAGTCCAGGAGTGGACTGGTTGTTTGAAAGAACATCAAGCTGATGAAGGAAGAAATAATAATAACCATAATAATCTAAATATTTATCTATATGCTACGCAATTTTTGTATTCAGCAGGATATAAGGAAATTATTTATTACATTTTTATGACAACTTATTATTCTTCTTCTTCTTCAAATGCCATACCAGTTCTTCATGACATGGAAGGATATGGATAGGGATAGTACATAGGGAACCTACTGTTTAACGTGGGTTCCAAACCACAGGATGTATAATATCTACAGTTCATTTTGATAAGGTTTAGTAGACAGATTGCACCTCGGTGCTTTGTCACTGCATTCCGGGGGCCGTTTTTATAATTTGTTATAAATTTACCTCTGATCGTTTATTTCATGATTTTGCTCGTCAAAAAATATATAAAATATGTTGCTGACTACAAACCGCAGATACTAAAACTTTTTTAAATTTTATTTGCAAATTTTTAAACCTGTATATTTTTAAATGGTATAACATGTACTGAAATTGCATCTGCAAAATATGATTAAAATGAAAATTATCATCATATTTAAATCGCAAAACAAGGGGTTTAGAAGTGATAGTTATTATATTTTAAACATGTTTAAGAGAAAATCGAGGGACAAATGCCCCTAAAAATGTGTGTATTAGGACTGGGAATTCTAATAAATTTCAACGATTTTTAAATAATTCCAATGAATTCTAAGGAAATTCAGTGAATTTTAATAAATGTGCACAACTGTTTAAGACCGTTTTCTTGCAAAATCTTTTATTGAAATAATAAAAGCTGACGTTTGAAAATTATTAGATGTAGCGATCTACGTACTAAAATTCGGTTTATCATATTATTAAGCATATCATACGTATACTAATGATATCAATTATATTATGTAATAATAGTTGATAACAGTATTGATAAGATCTATACATTTTTTTCTCTTTTAACCTTGACGTTAGTGAAGTGAATTTCTCATAATTGGACAGACTTAATATATTTAGTTTAGTTAAAGTACTGAAGTTGGCAGGAAATGCCGCAAGGTCCTGGCAACAATGAAGGGAAACTCCTGATCTACAACTCCACGTGATGCTAGACGGGCAACATCTAAGATGGCTAACGTAGATAAGGACCGAGCGGGTATCGGGATAAGTACTCAACTTAGTCTTGACGAAGAAGGGAACTCTCTTGTCCTGGAGGGGAAAAACCCCCTCCAAAGGCGGATGAACCAATAAATAAGCTGCGGTCAACGGCATAAAATCGGGCAGGCAAGGAGAAACCACCCGATTATTTTCCCGAGAGTGCATTGCAAAAATGCCACTATGTCTATGTCAAATGACTGTAATTTGTAACTCAACCAGCTATCACACCAAGACACTGCTATGGTTTGATCCTTATTTTGATCATATTGGAATTTTAATGCTCTTATTCGTTAAAATGTCTCCTAGTAAATTTTAAAAAATGTAGTAAAAATGTCAGGTTCTTCTCCCAATACTATAAATACCTACCAAAAGTCTTCTAATTTGCTTTTCTAAGTCCTATAATATAAATATTACGTATGTATAAGTACTTCTATATTGTAGAAGTATTTTTAGTAGGGCTTCTTAGCAAAACAGGATTTTTTGAAGTCCTGTACCACTCTTACTTTCACCGCACTTTTTTCGCTTTGAAGCTCCGTCAAACGCGTTCTGATAGTTTGATTTGGAAGTTACAGAATGAGATCGACGGAGCTTTAAAGGGAAAAAAGTTCCAGACCGAACACGGCTTTTGTAGAAGTATACCTATGAAACTTCAAACATCGATATTTTCGTATACTATAATATCGATATTTTTCTGTACTAGAAAAGTCATATTTCTGCATTGTGAAGTGCAGGACTTTCAATTTTGTTTGTTATAACAGAGTGATGGTTATTATTTATGAGTTTGTTTTATTTATCAAATTACACGTAAATAAATAGTTCCATAAGAATTTTTTAACAATTGAGATAAAAAAAATTTGGTGCCCTGTAGCTCCGAAAATTACATCATTAAAAACCTGTAAAAATTGTATGCAATACGTACTATCATATTAGGTAAGACATTATTATGCCAAGTTCAATACAGAACAAGATA